>OX103975.1:20093318-20177976 GCA_944470395.2 Schistosoma turkestanicum | reverse complement strand
GAAACACCAAACCAAACCACACTCACTCAATCACTCACTATTCACACACCCAACACAAAACAACACAACACTCTAATCCTCTCCAACATACACAATTCAATCCATCTCTCCCTCTCACACACAGTCGACCGGCACATGTCAGTCAAATCAACTAGTGCTTGTTGCATGAACGACGAACAACTACTAACTGGCTCTCTCAGTCAACAACTTCACACTGAACACTGCGTTCAATCTAATCTGATGAACAAATGCCGAAACCATTGGAATGCAGCGAGGTGTGGTGTTTGTGTTGGTGTCGCAGTAGTTTGTGTGCAACGCTGCGTACTGACCGACATGTTACATAGTGATTCTGTGAGTGTTATGTGTGCAAGTGTATGCCTGCAACAATGATCTAGTCGGACTGTCAGTGAACAGGTCAGTCGGTCGATTACGCACATGTCTCAAGTGAGATGAGACTATCGGACCGAGTGAGGCGAATAGACGTGAATGTGGTCGGTGATTGTCGAATGTGATCGACTTGTCAGTCAGCGTCTGTATGTGTGGGACGAGCTGGTGGGGAGGAATGTGTGTTGATGTTTCACAGGTGGATTATTCGACTGAGGTGGGTGGATTTGTTGGCAGTTGAAGGTGCCGACTTCCCGTCGACAGCATTGTGGTGATTCGGTGATTGGAGTTGTGTGTTGATAGTGTCGGTTGGATGAGTATGAGAGTTGATGTGTAGTTGTAGGTGACATGTGATGGTTGTGTTATTGTGGTGTTTTTCGGGGAAATAGGAGAGGAGGTGATGATTGTGTGTTAGTCGTGGGCGTTGGAGTTAGTGGGAGTTGTGTGTTGTGTGTTGTGTGGTAAGGCGATGTATGTGAGCGTAGAATGACCGCCCGCGTGGCCTAATGGATAAGGCGTCTGCCTCCTAAGTAGAAGATTGCGGGTTCGAGTCCCGCCGTGGGTGTGGATTTTGCAGACATACGAAATTCCCAGTCGCACGGAATCAACCTACATCGACTGCACGCGAATCTCAATCGTCAGCCGGATCACTGACTGGTTCAGTGTCGCTCGAGCAATCGCAGCGCACAATGCGGTCAGTCGACGCGAACCGGCTGACACACGGTCAGTCCACACTCCCACACATCGGTCCACCTCATCCACATCGTCCACACACACAGTCTCCTCTGACCAATCGACGTGGCTATGTCTATTGTCACTGGGACACTCACTCATCGTCCCACCCCCATCTACAACACAATTCATCATTGCTACAACACTCTCACACACCACACATGCCTACTTCTACACAACCACACACAACAACTGCAAACACCAAACCAAACCACACTCACTCAATCACTCACTATTCACACACCCAACACAAAACAACACAACACTCTAATCCTCTCCAACATACACAATTCAATCCATCTCTCCCTCTCACACACAGTCGACCGGCACATGTCAGTCAAATCAACTAGTGCTTGTTGCATGAACGACGAACAACTACTAACTGGCTCTCTCAGTCAACAACTTCACACTGAACACTGCGTTCAATCTAATCTGATGAACAAATGCCGAAACCATTGGAATGCAGCGAGGTGTGGTGTTTGTGTTGGTGTCGCAGTAGTTTGTGTGCAACGCTGCGTACTGACCGACATGTTACATAGTGATTCTGTGAGTGTTATGTGTGCAAGTGTATGCCTGCAACAATGATCTAGTCGGACTGTCAGTGAGCAGGTCAGTCGGTCGATTACGCACATGTCTCAAGTGAGATGAGACTATCGGACCGAGTGAGGCGAATAGACGTGAATGTGGTCGGTGATTGTCGAATGTGATCGACTTGTCAGTCAGCGTCTGTATGTGTGGGACGAGCTGGTGGGGAGGAATGTGTGTTGATGTTTCACAGGTGGATTATTCGACTGAGGTGGGTGGATTTGTTGGCAGTTGAAGGTGCCGACTTCCCGTCGACAGCATTGTGGTGATTCGGTGATTGGAGTTGTGTGTTGATAGTGTCGGTTGGATGAGTATGAGAGTTGATGTGTAGTTGTAGGTGACATGTGATGGTTGTGTTATTGTGGTGTTTTTCGGGGAAATAGGAGAGGAGGTGATGATTGTGTGTTAGTCGTGGGCGTTGGAGTTAGTGGGAGTTGTGTGTTGTGTGTTGTGTGGTAAGGCGATGTATGTGAGCGTAGAATGACCGCCCGCGTGGCCTAATGGATAAGGCGTCTGCCTCCTAAGTAGAAGATTGCGGGTTCGAGTCCCGCCGTGGGTGTGGATTTTGCAGACATACGAAATTCCCAGTCGCACGGAATCAACCTACATCGACTGCACGCGAATCTCAATCGTCAGCCGGATCACTGACTGGTTCAGTGTCGCTCGAGCAATCGCAGCGCACAATGCGGTCAGTCGACGCGAACCGGCTGACACACGGTCAGTCCACACTCCCACACATCGGTCCACCTCATCCACATCGTCCACACACACAGTCTCCTCTGACCAATCGACGTGGCTATGTCTATTGTCACTGGGACACTCACTCATCGTCCCACCCCCATCTACAACACAATTCATCATTGCTACAACACTCTCACACACCACACATGCCTACTTCTACACAACCACACACAACAACTGCAAACACCAAACCAAACCACACTCACTCAATCACTCACTATTCACACACCCAACACAAAACAACACAACACTCTAATCCTCTCCAACATACACAATTCAATCCATCTCTCCCTCTCACACACAGTCGACCGGCACATGTCAGTCAAATCAACTAGTGCTTGTTGCATGAACGACGAACAACTACTAACTGGCTCTCTCAGTCAACAACTTCACACTGAACACTGCGTTCAATCTAATCTGATGAACAAATGCCGAAACCATTGGAATGCAGCGAGGTGTGGTGTTTGTGTTGGTGTCGCAGTAGTTTGTGTGCAACGCTGCGTACTGACCGACATGTTACATAGTGATTCTGTGAGTGTTATGTGTGCAAGTGTATGCCTGCAACAATGATCTAGTCGGACTGTCAGTGAGCAGGTCAGTCGGTCGATTACGCACATGTCTCAAGTGAGATGAGACTATCGGACCGAGTGAGGCGAATAGACGTGAATGTGGTCGGTGATTGTCGAATGTGATCGACTTGTCAGTCAGTGTCTGTATGTGTGGGACGAGCGGGTGGGGAGGAATGTGTGTTGATGTTTCACAGGTGGATTATTCGACTGAGGTGGGTGGATTTGTTGGCAGTTGAAGGTGCCGACTTCCCGTCGACAGCATTGTGGTGATTCGGTGATTGGAGTTGTGTGTTGATAGTGTCGGTTGGATGAGTATGAGAGTTGATGTGTAGTTGTAGGTGACATGTGATGGTTGTGTTATTGTGGTGTTTTTCGGGGAAATAGGAGAGGAGGTGATGATTGTGTGTTAGTCGTGGGCGTTGGAGTTAGTGGGAGTTGTGTGTTGTGTGTTGTGTGGTAAGGCGATGTATGTGAGCGTAGAATGACCGCCCGCGTGGCCTAATGGATAAGGCGTCTGCCTCCTAAGTAGAAGATTGCGGGTTCGAGTCCCGCCGTGGGTGTGGATTTTGCAGACATACGAAATTCCCAGTCGCACGGAATCAACCTACATCGACTGCACGCGAATCTCAATCGTCAGCCGGATCACTGACTGGTTCAGTGTCGCTCGAGCAATCGCAGCGCACAATGCGGTCAGTCGACGCGAACCGGCTGACACACGGTCAGTCCACACTCCCACACATCGGTCCACCTCATCCACATCGTCCACACACACAGTCTCCTCTGACCAATCGACGTGGCTATGTCTATTGTCACTGGGACACTCACTCATCGTCCCACCCCCATCTACAACACAATTCATCATTGCTACAACACTCTCACACACCACACATGCCTACTTCTACACAACCACACACAACAACTGCAAACACCAAACCAAACCACACTCACTCAATCACTCACTATTCACACACCCAACACAAAACAACACAACACTCTAATCCTCTCCAACATACACAATTCAATCCATCTCTCCCTCTCACACACAGTCGACCGGCACATGTCAGTCAAATCAACTAGTGCTTGTTGCATGAACGACGAACAACTACTAACTGGCTCTCTCAGTCAACAACTTCACACTGAACACTGCGTTCAATCTAATCTGATGAACAAATGCCGAAACCATTGGAATGCAGCGAGGTGTGGTGTTTGTGTTGGTGTCGCAGTAGTTTGTGTGCAACGCTGCGTACTGACCGACATGTTACATAGTGATTCTGTGAGTGTTATGTGTGCAAGTGTATGCCTGCAACAATGATCTAGTCGGACTGTCAGTGAACAGGTCAGTCGGTCGATTACGCACATGTCTCAAGTGAGATGAGACTATCGGACCGAGTGAGGCGAATAGACGTGAATGTGGTCGGTGATTGTCGAATGTGATCGACTTGTCAGTCAGTGTCTGTATGTGTGGGACGAGCGGGTGGGGAGGAATGTGTGTTGATGTTTCACAGGTGGATTATTCGACTGAGGTGGGTGGATTTGTTGGCAGTTGAAGGTGCCGACTTCCCGTCGACAGCATTGTGGTGATTCGGTGATTGGAGTTGTGTGTTGATAGTGTCGGTTGGATGAGTATGAGAGTTGATGTGTAGTTGTAGGTGACATGTGATGGTTGTGTTATTGTGGTGTTTTTCGGGGAAATAGGAGAGGAGGTGATGATTGTGTGTTAGTCGTGGGCGTTGGAGTTAGTGGGAGTTGTGTGTTGTGTGTTGTGTGGTAAGGCGATGTATGTGAGCGTAGAATGACCGCCCGCGTGGCCTAATGGATAAGGCGTCTGCCTCCTAAGTAGAAGATTGCGGGTTCGAGTCCCGCCGTGGGTGTGGATTTTGCAGACATACGAAATTCCCAGTCGCACGGAATCAACCTACATCGACTGCACGCGAATCTCAATCGTCAGCCGGATCACTGACTGGTTCAGTGTCGCTCGAGCAATCGCAGCGCACAATGCGGTCAGTCGACGCGAACCGGCTGACACACGGTCAGTCCACACTCCCACACATCGGTCCACCTCATCCACATCGTCCACACACACAGTCTCCTCTGACCAATCGACGTGGCTATGTCTATTGTCACTGGGACACTCACTCATCGTCCCACCCCCATCTACAACACAATTCATCATTGCTACAACACTCTCACACACCTCACATGCCTACTTCTACACAACCACACACAACAACTGCAAACACCAAACCAAACCACACTCACTCAATCACTCACTATTCACACACCCAACACAAAACAACACAACACTCTAATCCTCTCCAACATACACAATTCAATCCATCTCTCCCTCTCACACACAGTCGACCGGCACATGTCAGTCAAATCAACTAGTGCTTGTTGCATGAACGACGAACAACTACTAACTGGCTCTCTCAGTCAACAACTTCACACTGAACACTGCGTTCAATCTAATCTGATGAACAAATGCCGAAACCATTGGAATGCAGCGAGGTGTGGTGTTTGTGTTGGTGTCGCAGTAGTTTGTGTGCAACGCTGCGTACTGACCGACATGTTACATAGTGATTCTGTGAGTGTTATGTGTGCAAGTGTATGCCTGCAACAATGATCTAGTCGGACTGTCAGTGAGCAGGTCAGTCGGTCGATTACGCACATGTCTCAAGTGAGATGAGACTATCGGACCGAGTGAGGCGAATAGACGTGAATGTGGTCGGTGATTGTCGAATGTGATCGACTTGTCAGTCAGTGTCTGTATGTGTGGGACGAGCGGGTGGGGAGGAATGTGTGTTGATGTTTCACAGGTGGATTATTCGACTGAGGTGGGTGGATTTGTTGGCAGTTGAAGGTGCCGACTTCCCGTCGACAGCATTGTGGTGATTCGGTGATTGGAGTTGTGTGTTGATAGTGTCGGTTGGATGAGTATGAGAGTTGATGTGTAGTTGTAGGTGACATGTGATGGTTGTGTTATTGTGGTGTTTTTCGGGGAAATAGGAGAGGAGGTGATGATTGTGTGTTAGTCGTGGGCGTTGGAGTTAGTGGGAGTTGTGTGTTGTGTGTTGTGTGGTAAGGCGATGTATGTGAGCGTAGAATGACCGCCCGCGTGGCCTAATGGATAAGGCGTCTGCCTCCTAAGTAGAAGATTGCGGGTTCGAGTCCCGCCGTGGGTGTGGATTTTGCAGACATACGAAATTCCCAGTCGCACGGAATCAACCTACATCGACTGCACGCGAATCTCAATCGTCAGCCGGATCACTGACTGGTTCAGTGTCGCTCGAGCAATCGCAGCGCACAATGCGGTCAGTCGACGCGAACCGGCTGACACACGGTCAGTCCACACTCCCACACATCGGTCCACCTCATCCACATCGTCCACACACACAGTCTCCTCTGACCAATCGACGTGGCTATGTCTATTGTCACTGGGACACTCACTCATCGTCCCACCCCCATCTACAACACAATTCATCATTGCTACAACACTCTCACACACCACACATGCCTACTTCTACACAACCACACACAACAACTGCAAACACCAAACCAAACCACACTCACTCAATCACTCACTATTCACACACCCAACACAAAACAACACAACACTCTAATCCTCTCCAACATACACAATTCAATCCATCTCTCCCTCTCACACACAGTCGACCGGCACATGTCAGTCAAATCAACTAGTGCTTGTTGCATGAACGACGAACAACTACTAACTGGCTCTCTCAGTCAACAACTTCACACTGAACACTGCGTTCAATCTAATCTGATGAACAAATGCCGAAACCATTGGAATGCAGCGAGGTGTGGTGTTTGTGTTGGTGTCGCAGTAGTTTGTGTGCAACGCTGCGTACTGACCGACATGTTACATAGTGATTCTGTGAGTGTTATGTGTGCAAGTGTATGCCTGCAACAATGATCTAGTCGGACTGTCAGTGAGCAGGTCAGTCGGTCGATTACGCACATGTCTCAAGTGAGATGAGACTATCGGACCGAGTGAGGCGAATAGACGTGAATGTGGTCGGTGATTGTCGAATGTGATCGACTTGTCAGTCAGTGTCTGTATGTGTGGGACGAGCGGGTGGGGAGGAATGTGTGTTGATGTTTCACAGGTGGATTATTCGACTGAGGTGGGTGGATTTGTTGGCAGTTGAAGGTGCCGACTTCCCGTCGACAGCATTGTGGTGATTCGGTGATTGGAGTTGTGTGTTGATAGTGTCGGTTGGATGAGTATGAGAGTTGATGTGTAGTTGTAGGTGACATGTGATGGTTGTGTTATTGTGGTGTTTTTCGGGGAAATAGGAGAGGAGGTGATGATTGTGTGTTAGTCGTGGGCGTTGGAGTTAGTGGGAGTTGTGTGTTGTGTGTTGTGTGGTAAGGCGATGTATGTGAGCGTAGAATGACCGCCCGCGTGGCCTAATGGATAAGGCGTCTGCCTCCTAAGTAGAAGATTGCGGGTTCGAGTCCCGCCGTGGGTGTGGATTTTGCAGACATACGAAATTCCCAGTCGCACGGAATCAACCTACATCGACTGCACGCGAATCTCAATCGTCAGCCGGATCACTGACTGGTTCAGTGTCGCTCGAGCAATCGCAGCGCACAATGCGGTCAGTCGACGCGAACCGGCTGACACACGGTCAGTCCACACTCCCACACATCGGTCCACCTCATCCACATCGTCCACACACACAGTCTCCTCTGACCAATCGACGTGGCTATGTCTATTGTCACTGGGACACTCACTCATCGTCCCACCCCCATCTACAACACAATTCATCATTGCTACAACACTCTCACACACCACACATGCCTATTTCTACACAGGCGCACACGTATTTGACAATAGCCATCCGCAGCTGGCATGTTTCCTTGTACTGGTTACATTCAATTTCTCTTTGTCTCGTTTAGCTTTCCATATTCTGTTTCTTCCGCTCTCTTTTTAGTCCGTTTTATACTTTTTCGTGTTTGCACAGTTTCGAGAAATCTTTAAATATCTCTCATTTAATCCTTGTAATTTTAGTTTATTTTTTTCTAACCTTTATCGTCTTTCTTAATATTTCTGTTTCACTCGAGCATTTTTGATATTTCTTTTTAATCATTCTGCGCTTTACACTTCTTGACCAATTTACTGTTTACAGCATAAATTTCATTATTTTTATTTTAATAGGGTTACAAATAAACCATGATTGAAATCCTGGAATTCCGAATCAGCGGTTTTGTCATCCAGTGTTTCCATGTTTCTAGATGTTTATCTAACATTGATCGATTTATTATTTCAATAAAACTCATGAATCTTCATGATCCCATAATTAAGATTATCGTTTGCTCATTAGTGACTAGCTTAGTGAGGAATTTTCTCTGAGTTTTAGTGAGAAACTGTGACCAGTGGAGTTCAACCATGCCGGATATAATACAAAATTCACCGAAAACAATGGATAAGGTCTTGTGGACTGATCGAAGTTACATATGAACACCGTTGGATGCCGGTTCAGTGGTTAAAAGGTTCAGCGTCCCCACGCGCGAGACTAGAGATCCTGGTTTTAATTACTGAGTGTGAATCTTTTGAGTGTGTGGCTCTAATGAGTAGCATTCACGGACTAAACGACCGTATAGTATTGCTTCTAGATTTCTAACATTGGTGTAACATTGATCGATTGATTGAAGATTTCAATGAAAATTAATTTTTATTAAAAATCAATTGAAACGACTAGTTCGTTTTATAAATATTGATTGGACAATAAGAAGTCGTAATTGATCTGTTTCTATTCGAGTTATTATTTACTCGCCTTTCGTTCATGTCTAATCATTCACTTATATTTTTGATTATATTTGTTGTAGTATATAGGTGCATGCTTACTTTGTTGATTACATGTCTAGCTTATTATTACCTAACTATAAATACTTACTGAGGTTTAATCCCATTGAGTTGGCTCACTTGCCTTCTACACTTTGCTTTCCTTTGCTTCCACTCTTTGTATTCTCCTATCTGTCTGTGCGAATGATTGCATGAGATAGATTTATCGGCTAAACCATAGTTGGCTTTTTATCGCCTCGGTCGCAGAAATGGGATTCCTCTAAGTATGATACTCGAATCGGAATCAGATCGCAGGTCACTAAAGTGATGAGTCCTGCGTCAAATTCAATGCAACCCCTTATACCATGGAAAATAAATGTATTCTATCCAACAAGTTATCAAGCAACTCATTAACATACTGTGTGAACTAATGAAAAAAGTCTGAAAGTATAAATTTCTCCTCATATCTGATGTGTATTGAAAAGTTTAACGTGTAGTGCCTCCACATTTATTTGCATCCGCTTACATTTAATTTGGTTAAGCCGTTTCGATTAATTTCTTTAACCAAGCCATTCGCGTAGCAACAACTTGTATGTACCATTGGCTTTTATAATTGCATGATTTGTATGAGCTTGTACGACTGAGCATTGTTTACGCCTACGCGCTGACTCATCCTTCTCGCTTTAATGTTAATATCTTAATACCCCTATGAACTCACATGACTTGCCTCGCTTACCTTTGACCTTGTCAGTCATTCGTCGCTTTTATTCATATTTGTGCATACCTATTTCGCTTGTCATATGTCTGTCTTACATTTTTGTCTGACTATATATTCTCTTAGTCATACTCTATCTTTTTGAGTTGGCTCTTAGACTTCTCCAGTTTGCGTTTCTTCATTCGTTTTACTCACTGCTTCTCCGCTTCGCTTTGTGGTGTGTCCCGAATAAACGTATTCATCACTACGAATTCATCTTCTGATTTATAAACCGTCGGACGCTATTTGGCAACGATTGTCTGAACGAGCTAATTACCGAGCTTAAGAACACGCAAGTAAACAGACACACATTGACAAACGCGCCTTATCATAATCTTGAGACTATAACCAATAGCTATAAAAACAAAAAGAACTTTATTTGAACTTCATTCCTTCATTAAATCAAACTAGCTAATCTACAAAATACAACAGTCTAAACTCTCATTTTAAATCTAATAATCATCACTCATACATACCGCGAAATTCAATCTACCCTACTCATACTAATCATCACTATCAATCTCAATCAATTTTGACTAGTTTAAATGAGAGAGAAAAGAAAACGATTTTTATAAGAATACCTAGGGTCATTTGATTAGTTTATTGGAAACTTTTTTTCGAATAGACAAAAACCAAATCGAATTATAATGATCAAAATATCCAAATGAAGTTTGGTTGCTTTTGAAAACAAAAAAAAACGTTTTACCAAACTAATGAAGTATGACAAAGGCCATATAAAAATCCTGGTAAATCTTCTGGTAAATTAATATTACGTATTTCTTTTGATGTTGACAAATGTAAACTACGCATACAACCACGAAACATTTCACCTTGATAATTGTAAGCGGATTTTTTCATGATGTCTGATGTTAAAACTGAAATTTTTAAATGAAAAATATGTTGGGTAATTTGATGAGATTAGATGGAGAGAAAAATATAAATGTGGAATAAAGATTTACTTTCTCATTAGTGACTATTAGCTTCGTGAGGAAATTCACAGAATTTTAGTGAGTATGCGTGACCAGTAGAGTTCAACTATGTTAGGTGTAGACAGTAAACTACCGCTAACTATGGGTAAGGTTTCACAGAATCCTTAGATTGATCAGAGTTAGACAATAACACCTTTGGATGCCACCTCAGTGGTCCAGAGGTTAAGCGTTCGCTTACATTACCAACTAAGTGGTCCATTTAGAAAGTAAAGAGAATGGAACGACTTATGTGTAGCGTTTGATAAACCCCACTAAATAAATAGTTCACTAAGAATTTAACATTAATAATGCTGACTTCATCTAGTTTTACTGAACATACTCTAGCGAAAGACGCTTAGTCACTCATCCATATCAAATCACCGTTGGATATACTGTGTAGCGCATACGCTTTCATCGACTAGCAAGCTTATTTAGTTCACTCCTAGACATTCAGAGCATCGATTCTCTTTATTCTTGACTCTTGGTTTGACTTGACATTGAAGTCTTCTCATTCTGGAAACTGTTAAGTATAAAAGCGCTGTCCTACTATGAATATTCGCGACATTTTCAATGTTTTAATTATGATGAAGATTTTTAAACAGATAATATATGTATGTATGCATACATATATATCAGTAATGTATTACAGTCAGTCATTTACAGAGTAGAATTTCATACTTACGTACATCATTAGTTCAAGTTACCATACCACGATAGATCAGACATATAATTATCGATTCAAATCCCATCGTGGTAGAGATAGTAGATATATCAGCAGTAATTGGAGAAATTGGAGTTCAAAGATATAATTCAGAAAGTATAATCTGGTGATATAAACTTGAAAAGATAAAGGTGATGAAGAATCCAGAGGATAAGGATTTGAAAGAAACCAAAGAATGGATGCACCTACGCCATTGCAAACGGTTTCAAGCCATATCATTCAAAATCTGTAACTATCGCTTAACTATCATCTCGTGGACCCCAACCAGATAGTCTACATCTACCAACATGACTCAGTCCACTTGTCAGTGACTTCATGGATTTGTGCCATGTTTCGGTCTGGCCGCCTCTAACTTTCTTCCAACCTATCCCCACACCACAAAACATCACTCGTCGACGCAGTCAGTAGTTAGGCATAAATAACACATGTCCCAATCATCTCAACTAGTGGAGGTGCCATTTTTCTTACCTAGTTCCTGTTTCACAACAACTGCATTGCTTACTCAACTGTCTCCGGATATACGAGCAATGCTTCATAGACACCTAATTAACTTACCAGTATTTCGTCCAAGATGTATTGATTTTAATCGATTTGCTTTGATAAATGGTGCCAATGTATCACTAATTGATGTTTGTGATTTCAATAAGAATAATGGATTCTGATTGATAAATGTAATATCTAATTTAATATAATGCCATATATTTTGATTATGTCCAATATTGGCTAGATTCACTTCATGATTTAATTCCAACTCGCCGTCATTGGATTCAGTGTAATAACCCATTTTCACCTTTTAATTAAATGAAGACAGGTAAAAACAAACAATTAGTGAATTTTGGAGGTTTGCGTTTTTACACATTTGAAATCATCCATCAATCATTTTTAGACCACCATTAGAAACCTGGAAGCACTGGACGGCTGTTTCGTCCTGGTATGAGACCCATCAGCAGTGTGCATCCACGACTCTCGCTCCTCGCAGGATTTGAACCCGGGACCGTCAGCATTGTAGGCGAACGCCTTGCCATCGAACAACTGGGCCGGCATCCTACTAGTGAATTGACAGAAGTATTAGGAGGCGATCAAATGGAAATCCTGGCTGATCTAGATTTCATTGTTGAAGCATACTTATGTTGTGTGATGGATACTACTTGCAATGTTGGCTTACAGTAGTATGCAACAACTATGAAGTAATTGATAGGAATTACTGTTTGATATAGATTTCGTATGTGAATTGATATCTATCAGCGAAGCATACTTATGGTGTGATTGATACTACTTACAATGTTAGCTTGTGAGTAGTATGCAACAACTATGAAGTGATTGACAGGAATTCCTGTTTGATCTAGATTTCATAGGTGAATTGATAATCATCAGTGGAGCATACTTATGGTGTGATGGATACTACTTGCATTGTTGGCTTATGAGTAGTATATACTGGAGTATCACCGTGAAGTTACTGCTGAAGTGACGAGTGTCGGATACGGGTGTGTGGCACGCTCAAAGTGTTTGACAAAAAAAAACTAGAAGACATATGTGAAAGTAAGCAGCAACGAATCTGTTTGTTTTGTAAACGTAGCGTGAGGATAAGGTGTACATAATTTGCTAGTAAACTGTCTTCATAATTTGTTCTCAGCGTCTACATTGATCACAATTGTACTATCAAGAGAATTGGTACTTACTATGGCATTTCAGACTGTGTCATTCAATTCAGTATGGTTTGAGATGTTATCTTCGAACTATGAACCTACTGTACGACTGAGGTGCTTACAATTAATCGATTATTGAGTAGTGACCGGTTTCATATTGGCCCAAATTTTTATTTAATGGCAAACGAATATGAACGTAAATTTTGGGACAGAATAATCTAGATAAGATCTGATAAAAATAGGTTGTGAAAATGTTAGGTTCGATAAACGCGAACGAGACAATGAACCAGCGTACAGGTAGGCTACCCTGATCCGAAACCGTTAAAGAGAAGTCTCGATATAGCGTAGAAAGTATATTCTACAAACACCCAGCAAGCACAATACAATCAAGCACACAAGTCTCGTTTATTTATACACCATAGAAACGTCCTTGGGACAGTCATGAAAATAGCACACTAAACTACACAGCAGCCAATCACACAGCCATGGATTTTCCTGGTGGGAAATAAAATCTCAAGGTCAACTTATCAGCCCATGCTCGCAAACATGAAATTCAAAATTAAGGCATTTACCAAGTGAGTTCTGGGGATCTAACTTCCCCAACACAAAATGTGTTGGTAACAATATTCTATTTATCTGGGCTTTGTTTATTGTAGATTGAAGGGGTAAACTCTTGTTTTAAACCTTACATCAACGTGTACCGATATATCTACCCAACCATGTGGAATTTTTGAAATTAGCTTGGAATCGAAGATTATTTTTTCACACAAATTAGTAGGAACTTGTTCACAGAATAATTTAATTAGTCATAGATACAAATCCGCAGTCGGTAAACAAAACCAACATGGTGAATGTCGCATTTATTTTAAATCATGATTCTTAATCTTGTGGTAGTCGGTATTCGATATATTCTTTAGATTTTGTATACTGCTTGTCCTGATAACCGTTACTAGATAATGGCTAACGGTGTATAGATCAGAAGACGAATTCGATGCGTTGATTATATTTATTATGGTGCCTACACATAGATCAGCGAAACCACAGGTACGCGAAACGAAACTGATATGCGAGTACCGAAGAGTAAGCCAGTCAGTGCGCACGTGAGTAGGATTAAAATGTACAAATCCCTATACATAGGAAAATGAACGAGTCATCGAATTATCTAAGAGGTTAATACATTCAAGCGAATAGAAGGTGTTAGTAGGACATAGATGGAATTAAAGCATGACTACATCAGCTGCGCACTGATTGGCTAATTTCCTATCCAATCAGCGCCTGATCGATTCTTGGAGAACAACAGTGTAGAAAATTCTCGTGTTGTTAGCTGCACGCTGATTGGCTAAATCTAATCCAGTCGATCACATGAATTTCTATCCAGAAACTTCTCATGAGAAATGCTATAAAGAAACTAACGTTGTGTCTTTTTTTGCCTTCGCCTTCGGCTTCCTATTTCCATTTAACCTTGCTATTTCGAATATAATCTTTTCCTGTTCAACCGTGTTTTTGATTTCTTTGGAACTTGTCCAGTGTATAGTGGTCACAGAATACTAAGCAATAGGAATTAGCTGGGAATTATTTAAGTAAGCGTTACAACAGAATGAATATGCGGATATGTGGTAAGCAATTCTCATTCATGTCTGCTCATACGAACGTAACAATGAATAAGTTAGTCAAAAAGGGCTAAAACCAGATTAACTGTGAACAAACTCAAATGTATGTGTTGGGGATGTTAGATCCCAAAAACTCGCTTGATAGATTCCTTATTTTGGATTTCACGTTTGCCAACATGGGCTGATCAGTTGAAATTGAGATCACACATTTCCTACCAGGAAAATCCATGGCCGTGATTAGCTGCTGTTTATTTTAGTGTGCTATTTTTGTGACTGTCCCAATGACGTCTCTATGATCTATAAATAAATGAGAGTTGTATGCTTGATTGTACTGTGATTGCTGGGTGTTTGTAGAATATACTTTCTACGCTTACCAAGACTTCTGTTTTACTGTTTGGATTCAAGGTAGCCTACCTGGACTCTGGTAAAAGTTTCGTTCGCGTTTATAGACTAAGGTAAACTCGTAATAGCCTCAAGCCTACTTAGTGACGAACCCAATAATATGGAGACACCACAACCCTGTCTGATTTCTCATATTTAAATTGTACTGTCATTGACATTGTGAAGTTTTGTCTTTTCCTTTTTCTATGGCTTGTTTAAATCTTATCAGTTGGTTATTATGTTCTGAATGTTTGTGTGAAAACGAACATTGAAATGGCGGTACACTACGACAAACAGAATTTACTCAAATGGAAGGAGTTTTGTTTGCTACTGTTGATCACGAAGTACTACTCTCGATCAGGAAAAAATACACATGTCAAAGAGAGAGACTATCTGAAGTATTGTGCTGATGATGATGTTGTGTTCAGTAGAAGAACAATCAAAGCTCCACAACCAAGCTCCAAAACAAACCACCATCACAGAGATTAATTCAAAAAATACAAACCTTCATATTCAGAGTAAGAATATTGATCAACACTTGTTAATAATGAGAAAGATCAAATTCATTTTGGTTATATTTTCCCCTCGGATCTTCTTCAGCATAATATTTATTTACTAAATGTATTGTTCAAAGAATCAAAATAGGAACCTAACTGAAAATGGTTATCTATTGCAGTCTGTTTGTTTGAAGATGCGTTATGGTTAGTATCTTTTGAATTTATTTTTCTGAGGGACGGCACACTCTAATCCCATACCCTAACTTGCAATTCTCAACATCTAAGGGAAAGAGGCCTACTAAGGAACAGTTTGCATCGTAAATTGGAAAAAACTGAATAACAGTGGGATGGAAAACTGGAAAGGAGAACCTAATGACAGAGTTGTTTGGCCAGTCCTATTCGACAGCCTACGCTCCACGAAGGGTAACGATATTCGGAGGCTGCTGTAACGTTATCGCAAAGAATTCTATAATCATGGAGGGCTCACAGTAAATTTCAGGTGTGATTAGAAGGATCAAATCATTCAACATTTGAAAGAACATTTAGTCATTCATCTGTTCCCAAGTTCAATCTATCTAGAATTTCAGCTGGAACGCCACAACATGAAAAGTCTACTAAAAACTTCAAGAACATTCAGGAACCTAATCGACCATAATCGATGAATAACTAAAATGTTTTTTTTTAAAAAAAACCCCACAAAAACAACAACTCTTACTTCATTATTTGAAAGGAATAACCATAAATGAATATCTTCACTTTGCAATTCAACTGTTCCACCAAATGTCAATACAAATAAACTAGCTTGTTTAATTGTATTACGATCATAAAAGAAACTAAAATCAAATGTCAGTTTATCATGTCCGAATTGAGTAAACATTTCTGGTACTGTGAAAATAAAAGAAAAAACAAACAACAGGAGAATAAATTGTGTACACACCTGCATGCAAAAACATGTCAACTTGATGTTGCTTGAATTATTATTATTATTACGAGTTTAACCCGTTAGTCCGAAGAGGTGAGAGCAAGGATTGAGGATCCGGTGACACGATATGCTACCACGAATCCGATTGTCCCAATAACCCCCATATTGAGTAAAAATTAAGAAGACAAGACTTGAATGTGAAGTAGAACTTGTATTCTACAAGCATTCAAAAAGTACGAGGTCCCAGTACAGAAGAGAATCAGGATCCCGGACTAGGGATCCGGGACCGGGTCCTGGTCATAAAACGTTACAGATAATGCCCATCTATACAGTTAGGTCGAATAGGAAATAGCATCGAATTCTGTGACATTGACAGTTAGGACAACCAATAAGAAACAACACTGGAGCACGTGACATTGCTATTAATAGGAATCGGCCAATAATTCTCTTAGGATATTGGATGAATATCCTAACACAAATCGAAACATATGAGTTGGAAGGATTAGTGTTGAGGACGTTCGATCCTTAGAACTCACTTGGAAAAAGTCCCAATTTTGGATTTTTTTAAGTTTTCGCGCATGGGCTGACCAGTTGACCTTGAGATCACATTTCCCGCTAGAAAAATCCTTGACTGTAATTGGTTAATGTGTTATTTTAGTACGCTATTTGTGTGACCCTCTCAAGTGCCTTTCTATCTGGTATATTTAAACTCGATTTTTGTGCTTGAAGGACCTCATATTTTCTGGGTGCTTGTAGAATACACTTTCGATGTCCTGTCAAGATTTCTTCCTCTACTTAGTGGGGCCTTGGGACGGTCGGATCAGAGTAGTCTATCGTGTCACTCGATCATCTGTCTTCACTCTCGTTTACTGACTGAAGGTGAACTCGTAATTGCAATTTCAAGCATATCAATTGACGAACATAAAAATTAGGGTTAGAGTATTCTTAGCTAATTAATACTGGTGACTCGAGAATATGCTTGTATAAAATTATCAATATGCTAACGTTTTTATTATCATGATTTTTTTCACACTCAGCTTGGTTCGCTTAACGTTATTCAAGTATTGTTCTGATGTTCAGGATTCGTTGTACATTGTTCGAAGAATACTTAATCAATAACAGTCACCTGGATCGTAAAAGACAGAGAATTAATGGAGAAACAATTGACTTCTCAGTGTTATGCTCTCTGGAGTTGATTGGTTGAAAGAATAAGATTTTGTTGTCATTGAGGACAATTATCAGTGATTAGATATTGTAGAGATGAACTTTTTAATTATTTCACAAGAATTATATCAATTTACTTTGATGATTTCGTTTATAGTCGGTTATCATTGTAGGTGGATCTGATGGAGATGTGAAGGCGTGGATCAGCAAAGCAAGGGCTGCATTTCTACAGTTGAAAAATATCTGGAACTCCAAAAAAATATCAATCAACACCAAAATCAGGATTTTCAATACAAATGTCAAGACAGTTCTACTGTATGGAGCGGAAACTTGGAGAACTACGAAAGGCATCATGCACAAGATACAAGTGTTTATTAACAGTTGTCTACGCAAAATACTTCGGATTCGTTGGCCAGACACCATCAGCAACAACCTACTATGGGACAGAACAAATCAGATTGCAGTGGAGGAGGAAATCAGGAAGAATCGGTGGAAGTGGATAGTACACACACTAAGAAAGGCACCTAACTGCGTGACGAGACAAGCCCTCACATGAAACCCTCAAGGTCAAAGAAAAAAAGGAAGGCCAAAGAACACATTACATCGAGAAACGGAGACAGAAATGAGAAGAATGAACAAAAACTGGACAGAATTGGAAAGGGAAGCCCAGGACAGAGTTGGTTGGAGAAAACTAGTGGGCGGTTCATGTTCTATTTGGGGGTAACAGGCATAAGTAAGTAAGTAATCAATAGAGATTTCATTTTTTTCATTTATTAATCTTCTCTCATATAGGTTTAAACATTAAACCTTAAGTCAACTAGTTTACTGAACGAAAAATACTACTACCCAACTACTCAAGACAAATAAATTAGAGATAAGTTCAAAAATTACTCCCGTCACTGAAATTTGAGTACACTAACCACCGCAACCATTCTTCTACAGAAAATTCTACAGATGAGCATTCAATTGACACAATCCACTTTCTTTGAACCTGTTATAACAAATCTTAGTAGTTGACATTTAAAAATCAAAAAACTTAACAAAACAAGTAATACTACTTACAACAATATAAGTAGCTGAACAATTACTATCTAAAACTATATGTATCAACTTACTCTGTAATTTGATCAGACTATACTTTAAATATTGATCAATACTTTCAGGAATATGAACAATAGTTGGATTTAAACTGAAACAATCATAACAAATTGGTCGATTACTAGTCCGTAAAGATAAACTAACATTATTAAAGATTAATTCATCGATACATCCGAACAGACCATAAATATTTGACTGTGTATACAAACATATGTAGAGAAAAGAAGACAAGAAAAGTCACGTGAATATTTTTAAAAAAGTCATTTGATTGGATGATAAATAGGTGCAGAATATTACGCGGATAAATAATTTTGAAATGTAAGAAGTGTCGGATGCAGAGACAGTAGATGAATGGTATATTGCTTACAATCATTACTTACTTACTTACTTACTTACTCCTGTTACCCCCTATGTAGTATAGGCCGCCCACCAGTTTTCTCCAACCAACTCTGTCCTGGGCTTCCCTCTCAAGTTCTGTCCAATTTTCGTTCATTCCTCTCATATCTTTCGCTATTTCTCGGCGTAATGTGTTCCTTGGCCTTCCTCTTTTCCTTTGACTTCGAGGGTTCCATGTGAGGGCTTGTCTTGTGATGCAGTTAGGTGCTTTTCGTAATGTATGTCCTATCCACTTACACCGCTTCTTCCTGATTTCTTCCTCCATTGGAATCTGGTTTGTTTTCTCCCACAGTTCGTTGTTGCTGATAGTGTCTGGCCAACGAATCCGAAGTATTTTGCATAAACAACTGTTCATAAACACTTGTATCTTCTGGATGATGGCTTTGGTAGTTCTCCAAGTTTCCGCTCCATACAGTAGAACTGTATTGACATTTATATTGAAAATCCTGATTTTGGTTTTGGTTGAAAATTGTTTGGATTCCAGATATTTTTCAACTGTAGAAACGCAGCCCTTGCTTTGTCAATCCGCGCCCTCACATCTGCATCGGATCCACCTTGGTTGTCGATTTTGCTGCCAAGATATGTGAAGTTGTTAACTTCCTCCAAGGCATCTCCATTAAGAGTGATTTGGTTGGTGCATGTTGTGTTGCATCGGAGAATTTTGCTTTTTCCTTTATGTATGTTGAGACCTACTGCTGCAGAGGCTGCCGCTCACAATCATATGAAATGATTATCAGTATGTCGTGTTACACAACAATATTAGGATAAACAAAGGATTTAATGATCCTTCATCTTCAATGATTCCTTAGAGGTTACCAGTTTGTGATGGTAGCCAGTATGAAATGTAAATATTTCCATAAATGCTGTAAGTAATCGAGGTGGATGACTGTGTCACAACCAACAAGGTTGGACTTCACCGGTTATGGCTTCTTTGAGAATTTCCTCATGAAGCCAGTGGTCACTAGTGAGCACATGAGCACAAGGATATGGAGGTTGTTGAGTTTCACGAACCGATCATTGGAAATCTAGAGACACTGGATGATGAGTCACATGTTAGTGTAGTGATTTCATTTTTACAAATGCAAACACAATCAAATGAACCGGTGAAGGTTTTTAGCGAACGTTTTGTTTATTCGCGGTCGCCATCTTGGTTTTTCTGCTCTATAAAGTCACACATTTCTCTGGTACGATTTTGGTATTCTTTGACTAACAACAAAATCGTCAGCAAATATACTTATTTCATCTGGACTATCCTGTCATCCTCTTTTTCCTCTCTTCTAATACAAGACTTCGTAATAGATTGGTAGACACGTTCATAGTCTTCGACTCGAACATCGTACATTAGGATAAAACGGTCGTCCAGGGCTTTTTGGTTTTCATTCTTGTTGGTCTAACACTGAGTGATTTATGATTTTAATAAAACTCAACAATCTCCATAACCGTGTACTGAAATTTTCTTCATCGACAAAACCAAACACTTAAGTTTCAGACTAAAAATGTTACTAATTTAAGCTTATTTCGCTTTCAAAGACTTAATCATAGTCGGTGGCCTATGTTCCTCGAGGAATAACAGGCTTAAGTAGGTAAGTAAGTAAAGATCTAGTCGAATAATTAGTCCCTTATGAACAGTACCCGTTTTTATGATAAATAAACTATTTAATTAGTTTGAAATAAGTTCTTCAACGAAAATATATCGATACATGGATTATATATCGAAGTGGTTCTTTCGTTTCTAGACCTTCGACTATACGGATGCGAAACATGGCCGTTAAGAGTAGAGGACTTCCTGAGGTTACTAGTCTTCGATCATAGGTGTATCCGAGGCATTGCTCGTGTATCGTGGGACAACCGTATCAGCAATTCTGTCTTTAGGAAACGAGTTCTAGGTAGAGATGGCAAATCAATAGATGAAGCATTGAAACTTCATCATTTGAGGTGGTTGGGACATGTGTTACGTATGCCTAACCACCGACTGCCTCGACGAGCTATATTTTGTGGTGTAGGAGTAGGTTGGAAGAAAGTTAGGGGCGGCCAGACCAAAACATGGCAGAAATCCATGAAGTCGCTGACAACTAGACTGAGTTATGTTGGTAGATGTAGGCTATCTGGTTGGGGTCCGCGAGACGAAAGTCACCAATGGTTAGAGACCTCGAATGACATGGCTCAGATTCGTTTGCAATGGCACAGGTGCATCCACTCTTTGTGTGCTTTTTAATTCTAACCTTCTGAATTCCTCATAATCTCTATCTTTCTCCTTTTAAATTAATCTCACTGAATCATACTTTTCGAATCATATCTTTGCTCCGTAATCTTCTCCATTGCTGCTAATAATTCTACTATGGCTATGACTCTTGGATTTGAACTGACAGTTACGTCTCTGTGCTGACGCGGTATGGCAACCTGAACTAATGTACTTATGTACGAAGTTCTGTATCTGTCTGTCTGTCTGTCTTTCGAGACCTTCGTAATCGTTTCCAACACTTGATTTTACAAAAAATGCAGTTTGTAATGATGATAAGAGAATGGAATACCAATGTAACACCTACCAAGAATTTAACACTGACGAATTATAGATAAATTGCACTTGTGAGCACTTGTGAGAGGATGAAGTTAATTATGAGTCAATAACTAATAAAAATAACCACATTTTCTCAAAACTCCAGGTAATTAACACTCGTTAACCAAACACAAAACTTTTATTCACTAATATACTAAAACCGTATTGTCTACTTGTACATATAAATCTATTCATAATTACAGCAAGCCAAGTTTCTCAGTAAACAACTTTCCTAATCTACATGAAATTTGAAGCGGATAGAAATTATACTACTTAATATTAGTAAACAGTATAAAAATAGTGTCAAAAGTTTTATTGCTTCATTTTGATGAATCAGTTGACTCACAAGTTGACCATTTTCTTGTAATTGTAAACTAAGCGACCTAGGTATTCCTCCAATAAATACAACCAACGGTAAATTGTATATTTCCACAGGTGGTAGCCAAAAATGACGATGATCAAATAATAACTACCAAAGAATATCAAAAATAACAGAAAATTATATGAACATATAGTCAAATGAGTTACGTGTTGTGATAGTTATATTATCATGATAACGACACGATTAAGTTAACTAAATCTCGCGTTACTTTATTATTCACGAGTTGAATAGTGGTCGGGCTTACCCATCGTGATGATTCAATCAAGCTATATTGGCTGGAACATATGTTTCTGAAGGTTCTACCATGCCAGGCAGGTCGATTGAAGAACGTTAAGACTAAAAGCAACTACTCAAGGTCTGAAGGCAAAGTCGTACTGTTGACTGCAGAGGGGTGTGGCCGCAGTAATGTGTGTCCCTTGGACATTCAGCATCTGCAGCGATGCTGCCTTCTTACAAGGAAGGAAGGAGTTAGAAAAGTTTGACAGTCAAAATGTCACACCTCACCTTACCTCACGGATTTCCGTAACCGGCAGTAAGGCCATTTGAAAAGCGGAGCTAACATGTCAAAAACATCTCATATAAAAGGCCGTGCTTGACTAACTTCATGCAGCTGTCACTTGGGCTCTGCGATCACGCTACAAAGTCGCTCAGACCAACGCTAATCCAGTTTTCTCAAGAAACACCCTTCCATGATGTAGGTAGCCGGGAAGTGACATCCGCCATCATATCCATAAATGCCAAACTGTGACCAAACTAGTCACAATTAAATCCTTACCACATGTCGAATTATTCTTTGAAGTGGAAAGAAATGTCTAAGTTTACTTAGTGAAAGTCAAGTTAATCTTTTGATTTTGGGGTTATACGAGATACGACGGTTTCTCGTTATCAACTGACACCGGCTATAATGCAGAAAGGTTTATTTTAAGTATTCCATGCTAGAATACAGTTAAGTGTTTAATTTATCGAATTACGGTTAGGATTTTCATCATGTACTGACATCATCTTGATATGTTCATCACTAGGTACGCTTGAAGCTATTACGAGTTCACCTTAGTCGATAAACGCAAACGAGACAATTACCTGCGTCCAAATAGGCTACATTGAATACCAAGCTGAAGATAAAAAAGCTTTGTAAGCGTAGAAAGTATATTCTACAAATACCCAGCAATCTTAATACAATCAAGCACACAACTCTCGTTCATTTATACATCATAGAAACGTCCTTGGAACAGCCACGAAAATAGCAGACTAAAATATACAGCACCCAATCACAGCCATGGATTTTCCCGGAGGGAAATGAAATCTCAAGGTCAACTGATCAGCCCATGCTGGCAAACGTGAAATCCAAAATAAGGCATTTATCAAGCGAGTTTTGGGAATCTAACATCCCCAACACATCTATGAAGCAATGCTTTGCCATCTTACCGCTTACAAACTTAAGAAACCTAAAGTGGAGATTGGGACTGAGAGTTTGGAAGCGGAAATAGTATCTAACTTTGCTAAAACATTCTTGTCAACTCATCGAATCACAACAATTATTTTAGTATACGATTTATTTTGGAAGGTGTTTTGCTTTGTAATTTCACTTAAGCATCATTGTAAGTTCAATCTTCGATTTACAAATAGAAATTTCCATTGATTTCAAGCATTTTTACAGAGCATATATTGCCAATTCTTGCTTCGTTATTAGAAAAAATACAAGTTATCTATCGTTCCATTTTAAATTTAGCACAAAATACATTAAGTGTGTATCTTAGTTCTGATTGGTTCACTCAAGGTCATCAGTAGGCTATAGATTTTTTATCGAGGTTAATTTAAAAAGGGAATTTAATAGTACTACATGAAACGTAGTGTATCACCACTGGGGGTGAATAGAGCAACCAATGAAAAGCTGTCTAATTTTGTTAAGAACTTGTCAGTTGTGCTTTGCTGATATAAAACTATATGATAATCATTTTTAGATTCTCAGAGAACACTCACCCAATAACCATCAAAAACATCCTGATCACAGCTAAAACTTACTATTTCAACTGTGCATTTATGATAGCAATAGGACGACATCCTGTAGTGTAGTGTAGTGTACACTAATGTTTGCAGGCTACATGGTTTGTCCATGGCTTTTAGACATACTAATGAACCTTCCATCTTCTCAAGTTGTTATTCATCTGTCTATACACCTTGTCATTTATTTGTATACAAATGAACTGCCCTTTAATCACTGCCATTGCACAACCGAAGTTCACCGACGACAGAAGTTTAATGAAACACTTATTTCTTTATAGCCGTATTCAATTATTCATCGAAATTGGAGTCAAATCACAGACTATTAAGAAAAGCAACGTTATTACATTTCGATGTACTGAATTTTGTGTATGGGGAACATGCTGGTGTATTGTTATGAATGCACGTAAACACGTCAACTTGATATACTTGAACTATTACGAGTTTATCTAGTCGGTAAACGAGAGCGAGGATCGAGGATCCGGTGACATGACATGCCACCCCGAATTCGATTATACCAATAACGCATATTGAGTAAAAACAAGAAAACAAGACTTGACATGAAGTAGAACCTCCCAGTTCAGAAGAGGCTAAGGATCCCGGACTAGGGATCCGGGACCGAGTCATAGAACGTTACAGATAATGCGTATTTATACATTTTGGTCGAATAGGAAACAGTATCGAAGTGTGTGACATTGACAGTTGAGACGACCAATAGGAAGTAACATTTGAAGTGTCATTGATAGTCAGGACAACCAATAAGAAACAACATTTGAGGTATGTGACATTGATATCTAGGACTATCATAAAAATTGACCAGTAGGAATTTACCTATAGGAATTGACCAATAATTCTCTTAGGATATTGGATGAATATCCTAACATGTATGTAATTTCAACGGTCGAAACTGTCATATATTAATTACTATTGATCGTGTTGTAGTTTGTCCACTAGAAACCTCAGTTTTAAGTAAATCTTACCGATCCATTCTATACCGATGGACACTACTCATTGAGTGAGATCACTGGTAGTGTGGGAAGCACTTGAAAGAGTCATATCTCATATTTCTCTACAGACTTTAACGATATTTCTACCTCAATCAACCAATTATTTTATCATTTGAGATCAGATGTCAATCATTGTTAGACCACCATTAGAACACTGGAAGTTCTGGACTGCTATTTCGTCCGAATATAGGACTCATCAACAGTATGCATTCACGAACCCTACTCGCGTACATCGAACCCCAGGCCCTTCAGTTTCAGGTGTGAACATTGTTCATCCAAATTAAAGTCATACACTCAAGCTCCCAGAAATGACAACATCAATAATAACAACAGAAAAATAACTCTCCTTACTTGTATTCCATTCTCAACACCTGGACCATTTTGTTCTTCAATTGAATCAACCGACTGAAAGATTAATTTCAATCGATGCCATGTTGTATCAGTGATAGTAATCAATGGACTTGACCATAAAAGTTTTTTTTGATCAGCATAAAGAAAAATTTGATTTTTTGATAAAACCACATATAGATTTCCATTGTCTGGACCAAAATTAAATGTAGCTAGTAAACTGTAAACTTGTTCATCAATTTCTTCCATATTATTTGAAGATGATGTAATAGTCTGTTCACCAATTAGTGCTGTGTTAGCTAATTGTGCACGAAAACCGATTGTAAATTCAAATGGTGCAGTTCTTTCAAAAAACAAAAGCAAGAATAATAATAAACTAGAATAATTAGGGAAAAAATATGAAATATTTAATTTAATGTGGAAGTATTGGATAGCCGTTTCGTCCTAGTATGGGATTCATCAGTTGCAGTACACATCCACGAATCCTGCTCCCTGAAGGACTTAAACCCAGAACCTTTGGTTTTGTGTACGAATGCCTAACATGCGAGTGGTAAGAGTCGTGGATGCTCACTGTTGGTGAGCCCCATATACCAGGACGAAACAGCCGTCCAGTACTTTCAGGTTTCTAATGGTAGTCTAACATTGATCGATCGATTGACAGTCTCCACAATCCTTTCATGAAAAAATAATTTACCGCCCTACTCAAATGTTCAACTTACTGATGTGTCATTTTATTCAACAATTGTTGTAATATACCTTTAGTACTTACTTACTTACTTACTTTCGACTGTTATCCCCAAAGGAGCATAGGCCGACCAACAGTTTTCTCCAACCAACTCTGTCCTGGGCTTCCCTCTCAAGTTCTGTCCAATGTTTGTTCATTCTTCTCATATCTTTCTCTATTCCTCGGTGTAACGTGTTCCTTGGCCTTCCTCTTTTCCTTTTGCCTTGAGGGTTCCATGTGAGTGCTTGTCTTGTGATGCAGTTAGGTGCTTTTCGTAGTGTGTGTCCTATCCACTTCCACCGATTCTTCCTGATTTCCTCCTCCACTGGAATCTGGTTTGTTCTCTCCCACAGTTCGTTGTTGCTCATGGTGTCTGGTCAACGAATCCGAAGTATTTTGCGTAGACAACTGTTAATAAACACTTGTATCTTCTGGATGATGGCTTTGGTAGTTCTCCAAGTTTCCACTCCTTACAGTAGAACTGTCTTGACATTTGTATTGAAAATCCTGATTTTGATTTTGGTTGAAAGTTGTTTGGAGTTCCAGATATTTTTCAACTGTCCGCCAGTAGAACCTTCGGGGCTACTGCCGGTCCCAAGCCCGGGTAAAGGAGAAGGGTTGGACATGGGGTTGGCGACTCCATTCCGTCGAAATCTAACTTGCCAAAAAAACGCTAACCAGAAAAAAAATATACCTTTAGTGTTCTCAAGTTATTGTTAATGAAAAATGAATCTTTTTAGTCAGTTTCATATCATATATGACTTACTTACATATTTAAGCCAGTTACTCCGCGTGGAGCACAGGCTGTCAACCAGAATTTTCCAACCAACTCTATTGTTCGCTCACATTTCCAGCTATTGCCGAATGTTATTCATTCTTCTGATGTCTAGTTCCAATTATTGGCCTATAATGTGTTTTATGTTAGTTTGTCTCTTCTCCTATGGTCTTTGAAGATTCCAAGTTAGGACTTACCTCGTGATGTATGTGTTATTCGCCTCCAGAGGTTTCTCCTAATTTCTTCCTCGGCTGAAATTCGGTTTATCTTCCTACACAGTATGCAGTTGCTGATGGTGTCTGGCCCCAATGGATCCTCAGTATCTCACTTAGACAACTATTAAATCAACACTTATATTTTTCGTATGATGACTTTCGTTGTACTACAAGTTTACTATCCATGGAATAGAAGTATTTTAACGTTTTCATTGAAAATTATGACTTTGGTGTTGGTTGAAAGACAGTTTTTTTGAGTTCCAGATGTTCTTCAGTTGTAGAACTGTTGTCTTTGCTTTTCTAATCCGTGTCCTCATATCTGCGTCAGGTCTACTTTATCTATCAACGATTCTGCTCAGATACGTAGACGTTTCTACATCTTCCCAAACTTCTCCGTCAAGTGTGATTTGGTTGGTACACACTGTGTTTTATCTAATGGTCTTAGTTGTTCGGTGTATGCTGAAACCCGCCGTTGCAGATGCTACTGTTACAATTGCCATCCTCACCTACATTTGTTGCCATCTGTGGAGGAGGAGAAGAGCTAGGTCATCTGCTAGACGACATAGTTAACATACACAGATGGTAATTTTTCTGACATGTATTAAGTTGCAGTCATGTGTGACTGAAATATGCAACCTTACACGCATTGAGTTAGAAAGATGAATACAGTCAAACGTACATCTGTTTTGTACCTTTGTCATTTGATTGGTTAATGAGTATATATTCGTAATGATGTGATTGTTTACTGTTGACCTGAAACCTGTCATTGTCTTCGCCTTTATTTCATTGTATCCCCCTTTGATCTGTTTCTTGATCCTGTCACCTATGATTTTTCTGATTGGTTGATAAACTGGGTTAATGTCAATGAGTTTGTCGATTGACCTGAGTGCCAAGCTTTTAAAAATTCTCTACTGTGTTTATGTGTACATACTTACTTCGCTTGTTGAGATGGTGGAGAAAACTTGTGGCTCAGCTGCATTATTGTGGTGGTGTTTCGTTCTCTGAGCCGGTTGTTTTGGTTCTGGAGCTTTCATTGTTCTTCTGCTGAACAACATCATAAGCACAAACTTCAGATAGAAGAAGTGAAGTATTCGAATTTCTCCATGTTTGACTTGTAGCTTGTTCTATTAACCTCGATCTTGATTGGTTGTTGTTGACCTTAAACCTGTCGTTGTTTGTACATTTGTTTTGATTGTATCCCCTTTTTGATCTGTTTCTTGATCCTGTGTCACCTATGATTTTTCTGATTGGTTGATAACTTAGGTCAATGTCGATGTGTTTATTGATTGCTGACTGACCTGAGTGCCAAGCTTCTAAAAATTCTCCAGTGTTCTTTTTCTTCCCCTTACCCAGTATATCCACATTGTCCTAATCGACTGTATGTCCATAATTGTCGGTATGTATTGATATAAGCGAAGAGTTGTCGTGGCGTTTGACTGATAATTGGTGTTCACGTAAACGAAGCTGAAGAGGCCGTTCACTTTGTCCTATGTAGTGTTTGTCACAGTGTGAGCAATTTATTTTGTAGATGATATTTGGCTTTTCTTCATTTGTCATTTTATCCTTTGGTCTACAACATAGGATTAATTGAAGTGATTCTGTTGGTTTGTGTGCTGCACCTATTCCGATTGGTTTCAGTAGTCGAGCCGTATGCTCCAATATGTCTTTGATGTATGGTAGGATGATCCGTTTATTGATTCCTGTACTTGATTTCGGTTCTGTTGACTGTTTTGGTTGAAGTTTTTTGATGAAGTTGCGTGGGTAGCCGTTTTTTTGGAAGATAGTCATAAGATGTTTTTCCTCGTTTTTTAGTGCCTCATGTGTGCTGCAGTGTGTCTCCGCTCTCTTGAACAACACATTTATGCAGTTAATTTTGTGGGTTCTTGCATCGTTGCTACCGTAGTTGAGAATTACGTCTGTGTGGGTTGGCTTCCGAAATACTTGAGTTTCTAGTTTTCCTATGTTAGTTCTGATGATTAGTACATCCAGGAATGATACACACTGTTGTTTGATTCCTTTTCCATCGTTAATTTAATGTCATCAAAGACGTTGTTGATTCGCGATTGTAGATGTTCTCCAGCTCATTCCTTTTGATAATAACGAATGTGTCGTCTACATAGCGAACCCACATTTTTGACTTGATCACTGGCAAAATCGACGCTTCCAGTACGTACGTACGTACGTACGAAGTTGTACACGGTAACTGACTGACACATATATATGTAAATATATACATCTTGAACAAGTTTAATTGAATTACAAAACTTACTGTTGTTGTACAATTGTACCAATATTACTAATTTCCCAATAGGAATCAGGATATTGATCAAACCAAGCTGTATTTTCAGCATTTTCAGTACAATCCTTTAGAAAAAATCAAAGCGGAAACAAAAAGGGCATATCACGATGAAGTCATAAACACAAACTGGATGAACAGTATGAATATACAAATATATGAAAGCAAGCAAGTGATCTAGCTAGCTAAACGTGTTAAAGTCTTGTTAAATGTGTTTACTCATGAAAATGTGCCCATTCAAACTACCTTGTGTTTAAATATGTTAAAAATTGAAAAAAACAACCCGCGAAAATCAACCATCATTTCAGGTTAAAAGAAAGCGTGAAACAAAAAACAAAACTACACCAATTAGTTAACAATCCCCAGATTTCCTTTTCTCCTCAAGATAAGACTGTTAAAAGTTGTTATAGTCTCGGTGTGTGTGTATGTGTGTGAGTTTTGGCAACCTTATTCACACATCCGAACTGATACTGACCCTATTGATCACGAATCGATGATTGTTAGACGACCACCATTAGAAACCTGGAAGCATTGTTTAGATAACGGTTTCGTCCCAGTATGAGACTCTATGGCACTACGCATCCACAATCCTCGCTTGCGGGACCTTCGGTCCTGAATGCAAACTCTTAACCTCTGAGTCGGAATCCAACGGTGCTAATGTCTAACTTCGATCAATCCAAAGTATTGCTCAACTCACTCCACTGTCTTCAGTGAGCACTGCTTCACACAGGAACAGAGTTGAACTCCACCGGTCACAACTTCTCACTAGAACTCAGAGAGTTTTTCTCACGAACCTAATCATCACTAGTGAGTAAGCACATGATAATTTTCATTACAGAGTTGTGTAGATCATTGAATTTCATTTGAAATCATGAATCAATCACTTTTAGATTATCACCATTAGAAATCCGGAAGACCTAGACATACAACCCTAAAAGTGAAAATCTTGTGGATACAGGATCACCAAAACTCGCCTGATAAATGTCTTATTTTGGATTTCACGTTTGCCAGCATGGGCTGATCAGTTGACCTTGAGATTTCAATTCCCACCAGGAAAATCCATGGCTGTGTGATTGGCTGCTGTGTATTTTAGTGTGTGCTATTTTCATAACTGTCTCAAGCACGTTCCTATGTTGTATAAATAAACGAGAGTTGTATGCTTGATTGTATTGTGTGATTGCTGGATGTTTGTAGAATATGCATTCTACGCTTACAAAGCCTTTTACTCTATTTGGGGATTCAAGGTAGCCTACCTGGACGCTGGTTCATTTTCTCGTTCGTGTTTATCGACTAAAGTAAACTCGTAATAGCCTCAAGCATACTTAGTGACGAGCGTAACAGAAAAATAATCATATTTGTTGATCAATCTAACATTTTACACAACCTCACTCCTTCCTTATGTTAATTTTTTTCCGATTACAGTTAAATAAAACCCAATTAGGCGTGGTATATGAACATGTTTAGCTTAGCATTGAATGATCTCAAAATGGAAAGAGTGATATCCTCATTTTGTGACATATTTTTTTATTAAAGTCGCGAAAAATTCTAATATATATATAGATAATCACCCTTGGTAGAATATAACAAAAGTTGTAGCATATGGTGTTAGCTATCAGTAGTATACAGTGCAGTAAAAACCAATGCATTACTAATTAAAGAAAGTAAGTGGAGAATCACCCAATCACCCAAAAAAACGGTTCAAATATCATGATGCATGAATAATTGGATGTTTAATGCATTGAAGTGTTGTAGAAAGTAGAAAGAGAAAAGGGGAAAAATAAAATGAGTAAAAGTGTTTTTATTTTATAATAAATTAAACACAGTCCTATTGAGTTATAAAGAATATTGTTATGTCTCATTGAAATGATCTGCAATTGATCAGGCAGTCAAGATAGAGATATATCCGACTATATTACGACTATAAGAAGCTGTGTTATGGGGAAAAATTCATTCTCACCCCCTCCACTATTGACTTTATCCCCTGAGTGTAATGAGACTATAATTTGGTAGACAAACTAATCAGATTCAAGAGTGGCATGGGATTCATTCTTCTGTATAGTTAAGTAACTTTTTGGCAGCATCAGTGATGTCAGTTCATGATGAAAATCGTCACTCTAATTCCCAATCCTAACATTAAATCTCACTTCTAATTTCTTCCTCATACTAATTTATACCCTTCTTAAATATGTGTCACTCAGCGATTGTCCATAAATGATATTCTCGCATCAAGAAATATTCTTCTTTCGTGGGGACGAGAAATAGTCCTTGTGTTACAGAATCAATTCAGTTTGTCGTAGAATGCAAGCCATTTATCGAATGAAATCTGATTCATTCATTCCAAAATCAATAGGGAATAAAAACATACGGTATGCGGTACATGATTCCTGATATCACTGAGATTTTCGCTTTACAAATAGAAACTTCATTCATCCCTTTCCTACTTGAGTTAAGATAAATCACAATCTCTAAAAACGACCTCGAATCTCTATGAAATGGTCTAATTCTTACAACAAACTGGTACATCGTTGTCTCCGTTACATTTCACTTCTCAAAGTTATCTAGTCATACTAGTTTCAGGTAATATTTTGCTATTTCGTCAAAGAAATTACAAGTCATTTCCGTAAAAATAGTACGTTTATTGTGATTTTTATATCCACTTCAGTTTTATCATATATATTGCGCTATACTACTCACAAATATTCAGTAGCTTATATCAATAACAGTCATTTTTGAGGCGCATGGTTCAAATTATTTCTTCATTGTTTTGCATGATTGTTGTCAACATTTGTATCAGTCTGTAAGATTAAGTTCACCCGCTAGTGTAATTTTATTCCTTTAAGATTAATTTAATGGTGTATTTTTCATTTATGATGAGCTTGTTGGTCAGTTGTTCATTTGTAATAATTTTCTTACTTTCTGTATATAGTTCTAGTTATGAATTATTGACTGAAGTCTTGACTAGATTGAACAATATGTATGTGTATAGCTTCGAGAACTCGATCATATTCATCAGAGTTGACTACTGACTAACACTGGAATCCAGGATTTCAATTATATCTTATTTTTAAATCATCAGCCGGAGGCATATGAACCTAAACCGATAGCTACTCTCAGACTCAAACCCAATACCCAGAGCTATAAACACTAACACGCAGCCCAATAGGCTATTTAAATCAAGTAATCAATACCTTGTACAATGAGATTGAATTTATATTCATCTGAAATGGTTTTTTAAATCTTCTTAAAAAAATATTTCAAGACTGACATTTTGTCAGCATCCAGTGAGGATTGTTTCAATATTCTCAATAAATCATAAGTAAATAAACAGAGATGGATAGTGATTAGAAGTGAAATTTATGATGCACGTTGTAGCTGCTTGTCTCAGACTTTGGACAAACTGATTAATCGATTTTTATCGAATTACTGCTGTTCACTTGTCATTCCACCTTGTCAATTATTCATCAGCTATAAGTTTGACTGCTTTGATTTGAGTGTGTATGCATGCTTACTTCGTTTGTCAAATATCTAGCTAATTTATATCTGATTGTAAATATTTAGTCTTGCCCATATTACACTGGATTGACTCACTCCTCTTCTGCACTTCTCTTCGCTTTCCTACGTTTTGCCGTCATGTCTGCCTACGTGAACAATTGCATAAAATAAGTTTTTCCTCAAAACCTTTTAATAACCATCGTCTCACAAACGGAGTTCACTTAAGAATAACGTGTGGAAATTACGTGAAAGAATTATTTCATGTGCATATTCAATTGTAATTTAATCCCGTATCGTTAAAAGTTAACTTCGCCTCTAGCCCCTCTGGGGCTACTGCCGGTCTCAAGTTCGGATAAAGTGGGAGGGTTGGGTTTGGAGTTAGCGACCCCATCCTGTAGGAAACTAACTTGCCAAGAAAATGCTAACCAGGGAAAAAATAATACATCCAGCAAACTGGTCCCAAACAGAGGACTAGAAACGTGTCTTGATTTAAACAACCAGCCACCATCCATGTCTGCTTAAAAAATTCTAGCAACCTATTGATAATATTCTAATCAACCACTCCGAATGTACATAAGTCAAAAGAGACTACTGATGAATCCCATCCAATACTAAACATGACTATTATTTCAGAATATCAGTCAGTAATCATTTTTTGCCTGTGTAGAAATATTACAAGAAATCAATCATCATAAGAAACTGTATTTTCTAACTTACTGTGATTTTGTTCAATGTTCAAGTCTATTATTGATAACAATTGATTGAATTTTGATGGTAGATAGAAGATATATATATGTACAAGTGAATTCATCATGTATCATGTGACTAGTTATATATATATATATATATATATATATATATATATATATATATATATATATATATATATATAAATGTCTGTAATGTTTTTGACAACTGATTGCAGGCTATTAACTGACAATTCACTTTAGTACTTACTATAAGCCTATTAATATTGCCAATCAACTGACAGGTGAATAAGAGACTATACAATGTTGTTATTACTTATATGGTGGATGCTATTTAGAAGATTACTTATGAGTAGTATGCAGGTGAGTGTCACCTACAAATTGCTACAAGAGGTCAAATGGTTTTTAGAGACTGAAGTGTACAGCAGCGTGATTAGAAAACGATCAGTAACCTGACTGTATTACTCAATATGAAAGTAGATGATTCAAAACTATGTGCGCATAGTTCGTAAACAAACGGTGTCCCCGTCGACAGCAGTGAGTACCACCGACCCTGCCTTACTCTTGGAATAAAACAAGAAATCTGGATGTCTAGCTATAAGTGATTCACTTCCAGGCAATCACACATTTAAGCCCATTCAGTTTGTAATATTGTACAATCAGTACTATGGTTTGATAAATGTCTCAATGCCGACACAATTGAACTTCATTGGTCACAACTTGTTGATTGTTATGTGAAGTGAAGTACGAAAAACACTTCATTACTATTCAAGTGACAATGGTAGACTACATTAACTTGGTGAACCATGAAGGCCATCATCCAGAAGATACAAGTATTCATCAACAGTTTTCTACGCAAAATAATTCGAATCCGTTAGTCAGGCACCATCAGCAACAACCTAGAGTGGGAGATTCCAGCGGAGGAAGTAATTAGGAAAAAGCTCTGGAAGTGGACAGGACACACATTAAGGAAAGCCCTCACTTTGAAAACTCAAGGCCAAAGGATAAGTAGAAGACCAAAGAACACATTAAGCTGAGAAACGGAAACAGACATAAGAAGAATGAGCAACCATTAGACAGAACTAGAAAGGAAGGCTGATAACAGAGTAGGCTGAAGAATACTGGTCGGCAGCCTATCCTCCACTGAGGATAACAGGTGTGAGTAAGTAAGTAAGTGAAACTATATTTAAAGTTCAGTTGAACATAGATTGCTATTTCTTTGTAGACTTAATAAAACTTTTGGACAATTTATGTAAATTACAGGGACGTTGGACTGTCTAGATGATTCTCAATACGACTATTAACAGTCGAATCCTGAAGAGTCTTAAAAAGGACGAAACGTACGCTCTAAATTCCACAACTTGTCATCACATTCCAACATACAGTTGAAATAAACGTCAAAAATTTACACAATCACTCCGTTAATACTTACATTCTTTTTACGAATTTTTCCATCACCTGTACGTATATTTTCTAACATCATCTGTTCATCATAATTGACACCGGGAATAATAAGTTTTGACATAATTTCATCAAAGGGTGTAAATATTAATTGTCGTCCACTTGGTGGTGCTGTTAATTCCAATCCTTGTAGTTTACTTGTCACTAATCCAGCTAAACCTCGACGTTCTGTAAATCGTGGATATAATTGTCCACCGCATAATCCAACTTGACTACCATATGAATTATCTTTACTAACTAATTCAGTTGCAAAATCTACAAGGCTAAATAGTGAAAATCATGTTAAAAAGTTTACATTACTTACAAATAAATAAGTAGCAAGATTAATTTTAATAAATTTAAGGCTAAAAAACGCACGACTCCTGTTACTCACAGGACTTGAACCCAGAACCCTAGGTCTTCTGAGCGAGCGCCTGACCTCTGGACTAGTTGGCTAACGCCGTTAATTTCTAACGCTGATTAATTCACAGTCTTGTGTAACCTTATCCAACTTCATACATTTCAAAATTGATGCTCATTATGAGACTCTGCTTCAAACACCTTCGCGTTATCTACGTAGTTGATGAGTTTGAATAACTGTCTTACAATTTATTGTGTTTAGATTGAACTGGATGCACTAACAATACGATCCATATAGATTCATCTGACTAGTCCCAAATAGTATGAAATGCAAGTTCTGAATTCAACTAACAGCCATTGTCGTTTTATTCTTGAAAATGTTTTCGATAACTTCATGACAATATCAAGGCACTTCTCATAGGAAACTCATACTTTAATATAGATAATTGAAATCATGAGTCGTGGTCAATGTTAGACTACCATTAGAAAGAAACTTAGAAGCACTGGACAAACGTTTTATCCTAGTATGGGATTCACCTACAGTGCGGCTTCACGACCTCCACACATAGGAGTCGAAACCAAGACCTCCGTTTTCCCGTGCAAAAGCTCCCTCTCCAGACCACTGGTCCGGTATCCACCAGTGTTAATGTCTAACTGTAATCAATCCTGGATATTACCGACCGAAGACATTGGATGAGACCGTACAGTAATGTGGGTTGATTGAAGCTAGACATTTACGCCAATGAGTGCTGGCTCGCTGGTCTAGACGTCAAGCGTTTGTACATGAGACCAAAACTCCTGGGTGTTATGCTCGTTAATAGGTATGCTTTAAACTATACGGATTCACCCCAGGAAATAAACGAGAACGAGACAATGAACCTGCTTCCAGGTAGGCTGCTCTGATCCGTTGACCCAAAGGAACTAACGAGAAGCCTTGATATAGCGTAGAAAGTGAATTCTAGAAACACCCAGCCAGCAGACAATTAAATCAAGCACACAAATCGTGTTTATTTATACACCATAGAGACGTCCTTGGGAGAGTTACAAAGTAACCAATCACAGCCAAGAATTCTCCTGTCGGGAAATGTGATCTCAAGGTCAACTGATCAGCCCATGAATAAAATCCGGAAAATAAAGACATTTATCAAGTGAGTTCTGGGGATCTAACATCCTCAACACTGGATTCAATTCCTTTCGAGCGTGACAGCATGAATGCTCACCACCAATGAGTTCTATACTAGATAGAAACGGAGGTCGATGCAGTGATTCCAGTTATCTTTCTAATAGCAGTCTAACATTATTAATGATTCAGGACTTCCACAAGATTCCATGGCCGAAGGAGTTTGAGGCCGTGGCGGAGCTTGTGGGTGTGAAGGAGCCGAAGGCGAAGCTGGTGGTGCTGGGGACGCTGCTGAGAGGTAGGGCAAAAGCCATATATGACAGCTTGGACGGTGCTGGCGGGGAGAAGATGTGGGAGACGGTCACCGGGCTTCTGATGACTGAGTTCGACAGCCCAGTGGACGATACGTCTACAATAATACGACTTCAGTATCGGCCATGTTCCAGGAAAAGAAAACGTAATGGCGGAATACTTGTCAAGATCAGACATGGAAGATGACCTCCCAGTGACAGCATACGCAGTGAGTAGTTTAAATGGAGACCCATTAGAACTCATCCGGCTGACCCGAACCTTCGAAAGGTAATCAGAATTATAAAAGAAGGAGAAGACGTAGACAAACGAACGATGGACAAAGAGGTAATAATGTTACTTCGGCAAAACGAACGACTGAGAGTGAACGCATATGGAGTCCTAACCCGGCAGGACGATGACAAGAATTGGGTGGCTGTAATCCCGAAAGACTGGCAGAGTAAGATGATACACGATTGTCACCAGTTAGCACATACAGGCATCGCAAGAACGACGGATTTATTACGACAAAGTGCATACTGGCCGGGAATGAGAGACGATGTGACTCAATACGTGTTAACTTGCCAGCAGTGTCGACTAATGAAAAGCGATAGATACACACAACCGCCATTACAGTCGATCCCAGTAACCACAGTCGGTGATCTATGGTCGGTCGCCGTTTCCACAGACGGCGACCGGTAACCGATACCTGCTAGTGATGACGGAGCATGCTACACGCTGGATAGATGCCGTACCCACTGCAGCCCAGCGGGCAAGAACAGTGACCGAAGTGGTGATCCAGCATATTGTAGCATGCCACGAGATACCGAAAATGATATTAACTGACCAGGGTCCCTGTTTTGAAAGTGACAAGTTTAAAGACCGTCTAAAACAGTTTGACATCAAGAGGATACGAACTACACCGTATCATCCTCAGACAAACGGGATTACAGAGAGAAACAATCCGGTTACCCTCACCTGTGTTCTCCTTCACTTCCATAAACCTATAAGGAAGAAAAACTACTAACATATATATACATATGTGCACAAGTCTTGCATGACTTACTGTTTACCAATAATTAAATACTGTATTCTTATTGAATAAGTTGGCATTAATTGTGGTCCAATATAAATTTGCCTGATTGTTTTAATATTTGGTTGTTTCGGTATTGTCCATGTTTGTACAATATGTTGATCAAATAGTACAATTAATTGTTCCGTGTCAATTTTACCAAAATATAATGTCACTACTATTTCAATATCAGACTGTTTTAAATTCGCATCATATTTTTGATTTGATTCAATATTATTCAATGTTATCAATGGTTGTGTGGTTGTTGTTGGCGGTGTAATTTGTTTCAATAAATTATTCCATACTGGTAAAGTTTGCGTTAAATTCAAATATTCCGCTAATTCTAAATTCAATAAATTCGCATAAGGATCATTCAAAGCACGTGATATTAATGATGTACGTGTGTATAGTGTTTTAGTAACACCTGGTAGAACAATCCCTAAACGATAATCTTTCGTAAGGAATATACGTATCCATTCTGCATGTCCCTGTAGTTCAATGGATAGGGATATTTGTGTTTTGTTGAATGAAAGAGAAATGTTTGAAAAAGGAAGTAACATGAGATTCATAATGATAATAATAGTAATACTTCAATCTAAAAGTATACTTTAATGGTCATTCTTATTGGGTTAGTCACTAAGTTTGCTTGAGGCGCTATTACGAGTTTACTTTAGTCGATAAACGCAAACGAGAAAATGAACCAGCGTCCAGGTAGGCTACTTTGAATCCTAAACTAAGGTAAGAAGGCTTTGTAAGCGTAGAAAGTATATTCTATAAACACCCAGCAATCACACAATACAATCAAGCACACAACTCTCGTTTATTTATACATCATAGAAACGTCCTTGGGACAGTTAAGAAAATAGCACACTAAAATACACAGCAGCCAGTCACACAGCCATGGATTTTCCTGGTGAGAAATGAAATCTCAAGGTCAACTGATCAACCCATGCTAGCAAACGTAGAATCCAAAATAAGGCATTTAATAGGCGAGTTTTGAGGATCTAAGATCCTCAACACTCCTCCCCTTTTTAATAGTGTGTGCTCCTGGGGTCGACCTGCATCTTGACTATCGTTGGCCGCTGTCTGAGAGGATACCTTCGGGGACGAAGAACAGCTTGCTGCTGAGTTTCTTCTTGTGGCGCGGTCGCCGGTAGGTTGAAAGTATCAAGCAAGATGTCTAGGGGAAGGCTTTCTGCTCTTGATGGGCAATCTGGGGCTAGCCGTCTGTGTATCTGATTTCGATGACGTGACTATTTATCACCTCCTACCACGACTTCGTACATAACTCGACCGTAACATCCCCAACAATTCTTCAAAAAAACTAGACGGAAAAACCAATTTCACAAGGATCGGATGTAAGTTACAAACAATTTTTTGCAATTAATTCAAATTGTGACTACTATTAATTGATAATTGATCATGGAGAAGTCCATGAGGTTAATGTTAAGTGTTTCATACTAAAATAGTGATTTAATCATCGTTAGACCACTACCATTAGAAAGCACTGGCTGACAGCTATTTCGTCCTAGTATGGGACTCATCAGAAGCGCATATCTACAACCCCTGTATGCGGGAATCATTCCTAAAGCGTTCGATCTCGCGCTCGCGAACACTTGACATCTAGATCAATAAATCCACGATATTGCGCAACTATCATAAATTGTCTTCAATGAGTGACTGCCTCACACTTGACACCATTGAATTCTACTGGTCGTGACCTATAAATCAGAACTGCAACTGAGAAAAGTGTGAGTATATTAAATGAATAGGAAGTTAACTTGTGCTGATCCAACGTCAATGGTAATAAGCAGCCCAAAATACAGATTCATTTGGATGAGTTTATTTCATGTCATCATTCACACAGACAGAAAAACATGAGAGTACAAAGAGTCCAAGCAAAGCGAAGTGGAGAAGGCGAGCAAGCTAACTCAATGTGACGAGATATAGCTAAGAATTTATAATCAGACAAAAAGAGGGTAGACATTTGATAAGCGAAGTAAGGAATGCACACACACACACACTCAAATAACAACAACCAAGATTATAAGCGAATAATGGAGAAAGTCGAAAGATGTGTGAATACTGACTCGATCAGAATAGATGAATTAATTTGTCCACAGGATGACATCAAACCATGTGTGCTCGACCTATGAGTACACACACTACACGTTATCCACATAGCAATCCAGATGGAACATCAATTCTCAAATGTACACTGTTACGAATGCGCATAAACACGTCATTTGATATGCTTGAACTATTACGAGTTTACCTTAGTCAGTAAACGAGAGCGAGGATCGAGGAGCCGACGACACGACAGGCTACTCTAATCCCAGTATCCCAACCCCCATATTGAGTAAAAAGAAGACTTGAAGTAGAATCTGTATTCTAAAAGCATCCAGGAAGTACGAGGTCCGAATCCAGAAGAGGCTAAGGATCCCGGACTAGGGATCCGGATCCGGGTTCGAATCATAAAACCTTACACATAATGCATATTTATACAGTTAGGATGACCAAGAGGAAACAACGTTTGAAGTCGGTGACATTGACAGTTAGCATGACCAATAGGAATAGCTCAATAGAATTAGACTTACAAATAATTCTCTTAGGATATATTGGTTGAATAGCCTAACATAAACACAGCCAACTAATTAATTTCCCATACGTAAAGATTCTAGAAACAAAAATTTTTCTAAACATACACAAAACACTTACTGGTTGAATAATCAACAAGTCAACATCATTGGTTGGTTTAATCAACGGGTTAAATCGTACTGTCATACTGATACCAGGTTCGAACGGCGCATAATTTTGTGGTTCTTTCAATTCTGACGCTGTGTATAAATGATGCGGTGTTAAATGTAAACAATATTGATATTTTGGACTGGTATTTTCCTAGGGACATTTACGGGGGAAAATAAAAGCACGAAAAAGAAGTCAATATGAGAATAAAATGAACATGTTAACTGTCTGATGAGTCCTAAATTAGGACGAAACGTACACATTTACTGGATTCTACTGCTAGTCCCGTTTTATCTGTTGATAATTTTTGAAATATTATTCATACTGATCTGATCATTTTACGATAATAAAAATGTTTATCAATGAAATCATGAATCATTCGTTGTTAGACCATCACTACTGGGAACCCGGAATCACTGATTGACAGCCGTTTCGTTCTAAGTATAGAACTACTCATTAGCAGTGAACATTCATGAGTCCTGCTACTTGCAGGATTTCAACCCAGGATGTTTGATCTTGCTCGTGAACGCCATTACCTACATAATGAAAATCACCGACTGCCTCGTGATGTACGAATAGGTTGGAAGAAAGCTAGGGGCCGCCAACAAACCGAATCATGGCACAAATCCATAAAGTCACTGACAAGTGGACTAAGTCATGTTGGTAGGTGTCGACTAGCTGGTTGGTACCCACGAGACAATAGTAATCGATGGTTAGAGACCCTGAATGACACGGCTGAAGACCGTTTTCAATGGCGTAGGCGCATTCATTCTTTATCCTATCAGAAATTTTGATCTTCTCAATACCTCATGAGCTTTTTTCTCTCTCTCCCTTTTTAAAAAATTGATTCCTCTGAGATAAACTTCTCGAATGATATCTTCGATCACTAATCTTCTTTATTACTGGCTAATACTTCTACTATCTCTACTACTATGAGATTTAAATTGACAATTCTATCTCTCTGCGTGTCAATGTGATATGGCAACTTGAATTGATGTACATCCGTACGAAGTTCGACATTTTAGCTGACTAACTGACTGCCTGATGTATGTACAATCCAGTTGACATATCCTAAATAGGTTGCAGTTCATGGCTTGAATTTCACTGCGAACCATCATTCATATCTACACAAATAACGTCTGTAACTTAATAGCAATGTCAAAGCAATCCGCACAGGATGCGATTATGCTAAATGAGATTAGTCAATCACAGTTGTAAACCAATACAAAATAACCTAGCCTGCTTCATAGTTATACACGATTCATAATTGTTTTTATTTCAGCAGTCAGTAAAAGGGTATAAAATCCTGGAATACTGAAATTTTTCTTGTTTCCAGAGCTGATTGATACATCGGATCGTCAGAGACTGATTGTACTGTAAAGTATAAAATCCAGATGTTATAAACTTGGACTTGATTGTAAATGGAAAAAAATGTGACGATCTAAACTAAAACTGATCTCTTCTTTCAAAAACACTTAATTAACGATCTTTGACATTCAATGAAGCTATTCGATATGCAGAAACTCATAGTTGTAGCTTTCATAACTCTTTTTCATTAGTGAAACAATCTTATTGTAAATTTTCTCTTTTTATGAATTATTTTACCAGTAAATTTTCGAGATTTTGGAATAATTTACCACAAACTATCTATGAAATTCAGTAACAAGTCTCTATTGACGTGTCTGAGAATGATGGACAACATTGCGAAACCGTGCATGGAGGACAGCTCCGAGACTAGTTCGAAGTGAAGATCACCGTCAGGCAAGGTTGCTTACTCTCACCCTTTCTCTTTATCCTCGTGGTAGATTGGAATAGGAAGATGAAAACATCTAAGAGGGGGAGTGCGGGATGCAGTGAACATCTAAGATGCACTTGGACACAGAAGAAGATGGCTAGTATAGCTGCACTTTCTGTGTCAGTAGGCCACAACATGCACAGAAGAAGAAGCAAGATTCGCTGATACAACTCAACATACACCACCCAAATCACACTTGATGGAGATGCCTTGGAGGATGTTAAAACTTTCACATATCTGTTAGCATCATTGATGAGCAAAGTGTGGATCAGATGCAGATGTGAAGGTGTGAATCAGCAAAGCAAGGGCAGCATTTCTACAATTCAAGAACGTCTGGAACTCAAAACAACTATCATATAACACCGAAGTCAGAATTTTTAGCACAAATATCAAGACAGTTCTACTGTATGGGACGGAAACTTGGAGGACCACGGAAGCCATCATCCGGAAGATAAAAGTATTTATTAATAGTTCTCTAACCATGATACTGAGGAGCTGTTGGTCAGAAACTATCAGCGACAACCTACTGAGGTAGAGAACAAATCAGATTCCACCTGAGGAATAAATCAGGGAGAAGTGTTGAAAGTGGATAGAACACACAATGCGGAAAACACCAAAATGCGTCACAAGAGAAGCCGTCACTCGGAATCCGCAAGGTAAAAGCAAAAGAGGAAGGCCAAGGAACTCAATACGCCAACAAATGGATACAGACATAAGAAGAACGAATACAAATTGAACAGAACTGGGAAGTGAAGCCCAAGACAGAGTAGACTGGAGAATAGTGGTTGGCGGCCTATGCTCCAATGGGGGTAACAGGCGTGAGTAATTAAGTAAGTAAATAAGTAAGTGTGCTTACAACTGTCAGTACATTTTCTTAATGGAATAACTCGATCAATGTAATATCATACATCTATCTACCTTTCCCTTTTAATACTTCTATCTGTATCAAGTTGATCATTCGTAAACTTTTTTAAAGACTCAGAAAAGAATAGAGAAAATTTTTTGATTGATTCAATGTTCAATTTCTTTTTAAATAATGTACACATATAACATTGTGCAATTCATTGACTCAATGTTTCAACAAACCCTGTTCATTATTGTATCGATCAATGATTTTGAAATTCCTTCCCATCATAAATATGAAACAGAAGAATGTATCTTCTTATCTTACCTATTGAGATTTAAGTCTGACTATGCTACGAAGGTCAGTAATTGAAGATTTGAAGCTGAACTTAAACTACTGACCATACTAGAATGTGACAGTAATGAGGTGTTTCTGCAGCCTACTTTTTATCTACAATGACGTTAATTATGAGTGCCGGAAAGATGGTTCCTGGCAACCAGCATACCTCAACTTGACTGATGGACTTCCATCGCTGACGGTAAAGAAATTTTTAAGCGTCCAAGACTAGTGAATTCAGAACTTCTTAGACTGGTTTCAATCAGTTGCTTTTGGTATTTCGCAGTCATTGAACTAGGTCCCCAAGGTCATTACTATTTATCAAGGTTACTTTTCAAGTATTTCTAAGAAGAATGAATTCTCAGTGCTATGTACAACTGTAAAGTGACAGCTGCCCATACACTTCTAACAGAAGTGATATTAATGTAATAACCAATAAACAACTTGGCTCCGCCTGGAGCCCTTCTACAGTTACTGCCGATCCCATGCCCGGATAAAGGAGGAAGGCGTGGGCATGGGAAGGGGGGTGGTAGCGACCTCATGCCGTGAAAACCCAACTCGCTTAAAATAAAACGTTAACCAGAAAAATAATTCCCTGGTCGACGACCTATACTCCATTAAGGGTAACAGGCGTAAACAAAAAAGTAAGTAAGTAAGCAAGTAAGCAAACAACTGATCATTCATAACTTACAATAACTCGAATTTCACCAAGTTGTCTTGAATCAGTAAATTGTGTATCCCCAAATTGATGAACTGATGTAATTGCATAATCAGCTAGATAAACTTCACCAGATTGACTTAATTTACCATTTGTAAAACCAATACGACCAGCAAATGGTGTCAGTGAGAAACCGAGACTAAAAACACACACACAGAGATAGAGAGAGAGGAGAGAAGCAAGTTATAATCATTGGAATGGTTATGAATTTAGAATAATATAGTGTTATATCCTAGGCATTGGTAATTAACTTCACGAGGGAGAAGTCCTAGTGAGAAGCTGTTGTAATCAGTGAAGTTCAACTGTGTTGGATGTGAAGCAGTTACCCAATGAAGATGATGATGGATGATAGTCAAGCAATATTATGGACTGAAATAACGTTAGACACTAACACTAACGGATGCTAACTGAATGGTCTAAAGGTTAAGTGTTCTTAGGTTCGATTCCGTGTGCAGAGGTCATGGGTGAGTACTTCCCCCTCGAAATGCAAAATGTTGCTTCAAGACTGGGTTGCATTGGCACCTGTACTAGTGATAGGGAGTGAAGTGGTCGAACGTGTAGACCGCTTCACTTATCTTGGGAGTCTCATCAGTGCTGATGGCCTGGTGACTGACGAAATCTCGGCACGGATACAGAGGGCTCGATTGGCTTTTGCCAACCTGCGTCACTTATGGCGTAGGCGCGATATCCGTTTGCTGACTAAGGGACGAGTGTACTGTGCAGTGGTTCGCTCTGTCTTACTTTATGGCTGTGAAACATGGTCAGTGAGAGTAGAAGATATTTGTCGGTTATTGGTTTTCGATCATAGGTGTCTTCGAAGCATTGCTCGTGTATCCAGGGACAGCCGAGTGAGCAAGGCTGTTTATTTTGAGCTTATTTTGTCTGGCTATAAATACTGAGCAATGCTTCATTGTAAGGAGTTGGCTCGCTTGCCGTTCCCACTTCGCTTAGCTATGCTTGTACTGCGCTTCATTCCCATGTCTGTCTGTTTAAGTGAGTGCCTTAACTTTTGCTTGAAATGAATAATATACGGAAACTCAAACGTCACAAATAAAGATGTCAGCTCAAGGGCGACTAAAGTAGTGAGGCGTACTTCAAGTTCAAAGCAGTCACCAAAGTGTAGCAACCTACAGCACAAGTGATAAGCTTAATAGCTTATCAAATAATATTTATTGGATAGATTATATATCGTAACAGATAATTTAGGAAGAATATAAGTAACTGCTCGGCGGCGTAGACGGGATGATACTTTGAAAAGTTCTTCGACGCCATGGTGTACCTGCGAAGATAGTCACCATCATAGGGGATTCTTACGATGGACTACACGGCAAAATCATTGATCGAAAGCAGCTCAAATACTCATTCAAAGCGAAGACCAATGTCAGATAAGGCTTTACACTCCTACCTTTGTTCTGATGGATAACTGACTGAATTATGTAAATTTAGCGGCCAGATGATTAATCTAGACCTCACCGATGATCTAACATTATTATCCCAAGGTCTGAGGGCGAAGTCGTACTGCTGACTTTAGAGGCGTTTGACAGCAGTAAGGTATTTCCCTCGGACAATCAGCATCTGCAGCTATGCTGCTTTTCTACAATAGAAGGACTGGGTTAGAAAATGTCGACCCTAAAAACGTCACATCTCACCTTACCTCACGGATTCCCGTATCCGGTGATAAGGCCACTTAAAGAGCGAAACTAACACTTCAAAAACCTCTCATAAGAAGGCCTTACGTGAACGGCCTCAAGCAGTTGTCATTTTGGCTCTACGATCACACTCCCAGGTCGCTCAGATCAGTACTAAACTGAATTCCTCTTCAGGTTCGCCGGGAGGTGAAATCCGACTTCATACCCGTAACAGCACATGAAACCGAATCGGCCACAATAAAATACCTTCCTACACCTGTTAATATCTCTCTTGTCTCTAAGATCAACCCTGCTCACGTTCCTTTATCAAATTCACGCTGCTGACTGATTTTTACCACAATAGTATTAGAGTAGGCTTTGTTCAACAGCGAATTTCAACATCTCAGTAGAAAAATATAGTTAGATGATGCATTTTAGATTTCACAGATAACCTAGCTCTTCTATTCCATACACATTAACAAATACAAATGAACAAAGACAGCCAATGTAACATTACGATCTGTTCACACACACACACAACTAACTTGAAACATTATCAAACTTACTTTTGCATTCGTTTACGTAAATGATAATGATCAGGTGGTATACCACCAAGGAACATTATCATATCATCATTACAATCGGTTGTCATAAAATTATCTAATCGTAATATACGCATAGATGAATCAAGAAGATTTAATTGTAAACGTCGTTTCTCTTCTGTATAACCATTATGACTAATAGTAGTTGATTGACGTCGCCAACGTGGTTGATAATTATTGAATCGTTTAAAACGATTCCGTTTTATTCGGTCAATATTAAGATCATTATCACCATCATGTTGTTGTTGCTGTTGTCTATTAGTGTCTAGCCGATATAATTCACGACCATACCAATAATGTGCTTCAGGTCGACCATTAACCAATTCGATGGTGATGCCGTAATCCTTTGAAATTTTATATGAAAATAAATCAATAAGAATTAGTTTTGCTATGAAATTTATTGTCTAGAATTAATCGATTCAATGGTTATCAGGTAATAAAATGAATATATCCTGTGATTAGAAGGAGTCGTGAGTATGCACAGCCACTGATGAGTCCTATACCAGGACGAAACGGCCGTCCAGTGCTTCCGAGTTTCTAAAGATGGTCTACCATTGATCGATTCATGATTTCAAAAAGTAACTCAACAATCTCCACAACTCCATGAGTCAACAACAATCTACCGTGGAAGAGAACAAACCAGATTTCAACAGAGAAAGGAATCAGGAAGAAGTGTTGGATGTGGATAGGACATACATATTGAGGAAAGCTCCCAAATGCGTCACAAGACCAGCTGCCACTTGGCATTCTCAAGGCCAAAGGGAAAGAGGAAGATTAAAGAACACGTTACACCGAGAATTGGAGACGTACTGACATGCTCGTCAACTGATATTCTTGAAATTATTACGAGTTCACCTTAGTCTGTAAATGAGAGCGAAGATAAATGATCCAGTGACAAGATAGGCTATTTTAATTCAAGCATCCTACGGCCCCACTAAGTAGAGGAAGAAGTCTTGACAAGACGCAGAAAGCGTATAATACAGGCACTCAGAAAATATAAGGTTGATAAGCACACAAATCGAGTTTATTTATATATGAAGGCCACAAAAATAGCGTACTAAAATAATACATCAACCAATAACAGTCAAGGATTTTCCTAGTGGGAAAAGCAATCTCGAAGTCAACTGATCAGCCTCTGCTCGAAAACATAAAATCTAAAATTAGGACCTTTATCAATGGAGTTCTGTGGATTTAACGTCCCCAACACTGACATACTAAAAACGTTAACAACAGAAGGGCAAAACTAGAAAGGAAGGTTCAGGATAGAATAGGTTGGCGAATGCTGGTCGGCCGCAATTACTCCACTGGGGGTAACAGGAGTAAGTAAGTAAATTAAGTAACATTAAACGAGTACTGTACGATTTTTTAATCTGTAAGTTACATTAGGTAAGTTATGAAGGGAGAGACGAAGTTCAGTTACATTTTATTATTAAGAAAAATTTATTATACTACTAATAGTAGTGTTTTTAATTGCGGGTTGACACTAGAGTTGATAGAATCCAATGGAAAATCGACTTCATACACTTTAGGTAATCTTGAAATTATGAACCGCGATCAATGTTAGACCAATAATGGAAACCTAGAAACATTTAACGGCTGTCTCTTCTTAGCATTGGATTCATCAGTAGTACTCATACAAGGACTGGCGAAAGGGGATCGAAATCAGAATCCTCGGTCTCATGTATGAACGTTTAACCTCTATATCACTGAGTTGGCATCTAACAATATTATGGTTGTACTCGAATCAATCAACGCTATTCCCCAACGACATTTCATTTCCTGTAGCGGATAACTATTTCATACTCGGTACAGATTGAACTCCCCTGATCACAGATTTCTTACTGGAACTCAAGGAATTTATCTTGAAGCAAGTCACTAATGAACTTATAATTGTTAAATAAGGAAAAGGTTTGTAGAGAGTGTATCATTTCAGTGATTTGTATGTGATTTTTCAATTCACAGTGTAATGAAGTTCAGTAAAATTGTATATAAGTTCCAATATGCTTGGAATACAATCAACAGAAGCTCAGTGCTGACTTCTATTTGAACTGAGGCTGAACAAGTAGGCGCTAAATTCACATCATCTTATTGGCCGAATTCGGATTGATTACAAAGAACCACATAAATATCGATCATCGTCTCACCAGAAAACCATATTGTTACACAGATCACTGTAGTGCCTCCACATAAATTCCAGTTCGCTTACATCTAACTTGGTTAAGCCCTTTCGATTAATTTATTAAACCAAGCCATTTACGTAGCAACAATTTATATGTATGCACCATTCGTTCTTATTATTGTCTGGTTTGTATGATGAGCTCACATGACGTGTCATTTGACCTTATCAACTATTCGTCGCTTTTATTCATGTGTGCCTACTTCGCTTGTTGCATGTCTATCTTATATTTGTCTGACTATATATTCTTAGTCACGCTCTATCTCTTTGAGTTGGCTCATTAGCCTTCTCCAATTCACTTCGTTTCGTACGCTTTGTCCGCTGCTTTTCAACTTCGCTTTGTGGTGTGTCCAAAAATAAACGTATTCATCACTACAAGTTCACCTTCTGATTTATAAACCGTCAGACGCTACTTTGTAACGATTGTCTAGACGAGCTAATTACCGAGCATAAGAACACGCAGAAAATTGGCCACCCCATCACTAACGACACTAATGACTGTCGTTCAAAATGCGTGATCAAAATATTTTTCTTTTGCGAAATTGTTAAAAAACTTACTTTATCATAATTTAAAAATGTCATCACTGTCATATTCGATCGTTGATATTCTTTCAATGGTGTCAATTGAAAATCGAATTGATCTTTGCAAAAATCTAAATTATTAATTGATTTCAATCGGGCATAACCACCAGCTCCATTGAAATCATAGAAAAACATTCGTGTCAATGATAACGAGGGATCAAGTGATTGTGATGGACGTGCAACATTAGTTAATTGATCTAGTTCACCTTGTTTCTCCCAGATATAACCATTTCGAACGTAACGACGATTTTTACCACTAGTTAAAATAAAACAAGATGAAAAATAAAACATAGGACGCTAAATCAATGCCAGGCAACATAACAAAACCTGGAAGCAATAGATGAAGGCCGTTTCATCCTGGTGTGGGACTATTCATCAGCAGTGTATGCATTCATGACTGCTTCACCTCGCATAATTTGAGTTCCGGACCTACGGTCTGCGCGCGAACGTCTAACCTCTGGACCACTGAGCCGGTCGGTAACCAATGGTGTTAACGTCTAACTCTGATCAATCTTAGGGTTTTTCTCTAACCTCATTCATGTTCTTCAGTAGTTACTGCCTACAATCGGCATGCTTGAACCCACTGGAATTCCGAGGATTTCCTCACGAAGCTAGCCACCAGTGAGTATATTTTTTCATTTTACATGCCCGGCGTAAGCAGTAACTGTCGAACACACTAAGTGAGGTTAAGCAAAATCCTTAGATTGATCAGAGCTAGGCGTTAACACCACTGAGTGCCAGCCGGCTCAGTGATCCAGCGGATAGGCGGTCATGCGTAGGACTGTAGGTCCTGACTTTGAATCCTGTGAGAAGCTGGAGTAGTGGATGTGCAATACTAGTGAGTCCGGTGTCAGGATGAGACCGCTATCCAACGCCTCCAGGTTTCTAATGGTGATCTATTCATTCATGACACCGAATATTAGTTTATCTCATGTTCCTGTATATTTGCATTGTCTCCACAATTGAACGTTCATATGTAATGATTTCCTTGAACAATATAACAGATTGTTACGCCTGCACGTAAACACGTCAAATTGATATACTTGAAATATTACGAGTTTACCCCTTAGTCGGAAAACGAGAGCGAGGATCGAGGGTCCGGCGCACCACGACTATTCGTACCTCAAATCCGGTATATCCCAACCCCCATATTTAGTAAAAATAACAAGACGTGATATGAAGTAGAACCTGTATCCTACAAGCATCCAGAAATTACGAGGTCCGAGTCAAGAAGAGAATCGGGATCCCGGACTAGGGATCCGGGACAGAGCCCTGGTCCTGGTCGTGGTCATGAAACGTTACAGATAAAGCGTATTTATACATTTTGGTCGAATTGGAAACAGCATCGAATTCTGTGACATTGACAGTTAAGACGACCAATAGGAAGTAACATTCGAAATGACATTGACAGTCCGGATGACCAATAAGAGACAACATTGAAGTATTTGACTTTAAAAGTTAAAACGACCATAATTTTGACCAATAGAAATCGACCAATATGATTTGACCAACAATTCTCTTAAGATATTGGATGAATATCCTAACACAGATGTAACTACGCCGGGACCCCTTATTGCGGGTTGCTGATGGTCCCAAGCTCGGATAAAGAAGGAGTGTTGGGCATTGGATAGGCCACCGCATCCCGTAGAAATCCAACTGGTCGTCGGTCTATGCTCCATTAGGAGTAACATGCGTAATTCAGTAAGTAATTAAGTAACTATACAGTAATCATTTAAGTTTAATCTGAGTTCAATAAAGCCTCATTTCCCGTTCAATATCAATGCTATCGACTTTGAAATCAATTATTTTAACTTCAACCAGTTCAATTTTGACACTTCAAATAAATTCAACTTTATAAGTCAATCAATAATCAATTTTTTTATCAATTAAAACAAAAAACTACACTTACGGTCTAGTTAGAGTATATTTGAAATGAATTTATTTTTCCCCAAATGAAAAGTATCAAATTATTTCGATCCGAATGAATCACAAATAAAAAATATAAAAAGAAAAGTTCAAATGTCAATAAAAATCAAAGAAACACTTTAACAAATGTAAATAAAAGTAAATTTGTTTAAATTGTGAACTTGATTGAAAAACCTTACTGTCCAAATATATTGTGAGGCTGCTCTTAATTTGATATGCTTGAAACTACTAGTGTAGTGAACGAGAACACAGGTTGGGCAACCGAAATATATTTAACGAAAATTACAGAGTTACTCAGTAAAATCAGAAAACCATATCGTAAATCGTTAATTTGCACAATATCAGTTCATCAAATCGAACTGGACTGTTCCTGATTGCAAAACACAATCAATCCATTGTCACTCACTATTCATGCGTTTCATACAAATTCCATTGTGTTCTAACTCTTCCTTTCTTGATCTTCCCCCATCTTCTGCTGCCAGACATTACGTTGACACTCACGTCATATACTACTTATAAGTAGCTCGCACCACACTAGTACGAGTTCATCTTAGTCAGTAAACGGGCAGAGGATCGATGATCCGGTGACACGATAGGTTACTCTAATCCAAGCATCCTAAGGACCCACTAAGTAGGATGAGAAGACTTGATATGGTGTAGAATGTGTATTATACAAGCACACAAATCGAGTTGATTTATACATGATGGTAACGTCCTTGGGAGAGCCACAAAAACAGCGTACTAAAACAATACGTCAACCAATGAAAGTCAAGGATTTTCCGAGTGGGAAATGTAATCTCAAGGTCAATTGACCAGCCAATGCGCACAAACATAAAAGTATCTGAAATTAGGACTTTAATCAAATGAGTTCTAGGGATCTAAACGTTCCCAATATGTATATAATGAGTCATTAGTAGTTAGCGCTCGGGAAGCTAATTAGCTCTGAATGGAGAACTTCTAGGGTTATGGGGTCGATCCCAAACCCGGATAAAGAAAGAGGATTGGGTATCCTGTAGAAAATACTTTTGCCAAAATATTGCTGACCAGGAAAAATAATTCATACTGTTTTAACTCTACTTTGTAAGTTGGAAAGTCTTCATTTGGCTGAAAGTTATGAAAAACGATTTTCTTAATAAATCACGAGTTTGAATGCCTCTTCTTACTAACATCGTTACTAAAAGTGTTAGAATCACTTTGTTAACTGATGGAGCCTTCAACTAAGTGGATGTTCACACATTTTTGATGTGTGTGTGTGTCGGTAGCATTTAACAGCGACTCAAAACGTACCAAAACTTAACAATCCTTTTCAGTAAACGCTTTAAAGCGTTTCAGAGTGCACATATCCCCTGTGTTCTGTACAGTGACACCTTTATAAACAACTCTAAGACTATTGAAAATCTTTTCAGTAGTACAATAATGAATTCTTAAACAACACTAGTTCAAAAGTCATTTAGGCGATAAATTTATATTTCTTTCACTTATCTAGTTATAAGTAAAGATATTATCTTTTGAGATGGTGGCGAAAATTTATAGCTCAGGTGGATGATTGTGGTAGAGAGTTTCATTCTCTGAGTTGGTGATATTTTGGTTGTAGAGCTTTCATTGTTCTTCAGCATAAACGTCAGTTAAAAGAACTGAAGTATTCTAATTTCTCCACGAATGACTCATAGTTTGTTCTGTTGATCTCTTGATCTTGATTGGTTGTCAGTGTCTTTAAACATGTCGTTGTTTGTACCTTTGTTTTGGTAGTGTCCCCCTTTGATCTGTTTCTTGATCCTATGCTTGCCGATGATTTTTCTGAATGGTTGATGAAGTGGGTCAATGACAGAGCACAAAAAGCACTAGAGAATTTCTAGAAGAGTGGCACTCAAGCTAAGCAACAATCAACAAACACATCGAAATTAACCCAATTTATCAACTAATCAAAAAAATCATAGGCGAACATTTGATCAAGAAACAGATCATAGGGAGACTCAATCAAAATGGAGGTTAACAGAAATAGCAACGAGTCATACATGGAGAAATTCGAATACTTCATTTCTTCTATCTGAGGTTTGTGCTGATGATGTTGTTTATAAGAAGAACAATGAAAGCTTCACAAGACATCTAGCTTAGAGAACAAAGCTGAATCACAACGCTACTGTCCCAAACAGTCATGAACTAGATGCGAATGCATTCACTCTCTTCGAATATACTCGATCTGATATACAGCGTTACTTCTTCTAAAGCTGTTTACTCTCTCTCTTGCTCGCTCTCTGGAGATTGATACTTCGCCTAACTGTTGAAAAATCTCATACATCATACCACGCTATGAATTGGAATAGAGATGTTACTCCGGTTATCCGCTGGATGGTGGAAAAACTTGTTAATGACGAATTTTCGAAGTAGTTACTGACTGAGAAACTTATCACTGATTCCTAACATGGCTTTCGTAAAAATCGATCTTCTAATGACTTCTTACTTTGACTTTTTAATTTAGTTTTTTACTCAGTGTATACCTGAAGACATCTAGTCATAGTGCTATAGTTTGACTGACAAAGTTTTCGACATGGTTAATCACCAGTCAGTCAGATGCAACGTAGAACTTCGTACAAACGTACGTCAGCTCATGTTGCTATACCACATTAGCAGACATGTAATTGTCAGTTCAAATCCAATAGTAGTAGAGGTAGTAAAGGTATTAGAAATTATCAGAGAGGTTAGGATTAGAAGATATTATTCAAGAAGTATGATTCAGTGAGAAAAGTTTAGAAAGTCAAAACTAGAGGTGTTGAAGAATCCAGAAGATTAGAATTTGAGAGAACACAAAGAATAAATGCACCGGCGCCATTGTGAACGGTTTTGAGCCATGTCACTCAGGGTCTCTAACCATCGATTATTATCATCTCGCGGACCCCAACCAAGTAGCCTACATCTACCAACATGACTCATTCCACTTGTCAATACTTTATGGATTTCTGCCATGTTTTGGTCTGGCCGCCTCTAGCTTTGTTCCAAACTATTCCCACACTACAAAACAAAGCTCGTCGAGGCAGTCGGTGGTTAGGCATACGCAGCACATGTCCCGACCACCTCAACTGATGAAGTTTCAATACTTCATCTATTGATCTGCCATTCTTACCTAGCACCCGTTTCTTAATAACAGCGTTGCTCACTCGGTTGTCCAAGGAAATACGAGCAATGCTTCGGAGACACCTATGATCGAAAACCAGTAACCTACGAATATCTTCTACTCTCACTGGCCATGTTTCACAGCCATATAGGAGAACGGAGCGAACTGCTGCACAGTACACTCGTCCTTTAATTAGAGAACGGATATCACGCCTACGCCATAAGTGACGCAGGTTGGCCAAAGCCAATCGAGCCTTCTGTATCCGAGCTGAGATTTCGTCAGTCACCAGGCCGTCAGTATTGATGAGACTCCCCAGATAAGTGAAGCGGACTACACGTTCGACTACTTCACTTCCTATCACTAGTTCACTTGCCGATGAAATCCAATCTCGAAGCAGAATTTTGCATTTCGACGGGGAAAATCGCATCCCGAACATGCTTGCATTGTTGCTTAGGTTGGTCAGAAGACTTTGCATTTTGTCAGCGTCTTCACCAAAAGTAAGACGCCTAAATGTGTGTCTGTGTTTCAGGACCTGTCGTAATATGAATATGTGCTCTATACAGCCACTTCCAGGTCGAAAACCAGCCTGATTTTCTCTAGTCTGCTCTGCACGAGCTTTCGTCAAGTGTCGAAGTATTATTGAAGCCTACATTTTAGATACCACTAGATTCTTACAGGTCAGAAATACTCTCCTTGCTTGGCTCAATTCCATCCTTAGGCCGTGATATCAAACAGTCAGAATGCACTCCATTTTATCGAACACCATTCGTATAAAACTGATCATGCCCCGTGGAGAACTGACTTGAATTCTGTAAATAATAACATTTTCAAAATATATATACATGATTACATCATCATATTTGTTTAACACTAGAAATGTCTTTTTTTTCAACACTTACAACTGACATTGATATTCTTTCGGTTTGGAACATTCTAAATTCACATCAGCGAAATTCACTAAACTCATTGGCAAACCACTTAATCTTAAATTAAACATACAAAATTTCATTGATTCCATTGACATAAGTCTTGACCAAAATTCCTCTGCACCATTATCACCCCATGCTTCCGGATTACTTAAACGACTACTTGACTGGAATACACCACCAATACGTAATTCCATTTGCCTGTCCATAATCAAATTCGCTTCTTGATCAAGTGTACCATTGGTTGTAGTGATCTGCTGGATTTTCGGTATCACATCCCCTTGATCTTGATATGGTCGTTCCATGAGTATCATTTTTGTTTCACCGCCTACTGATGTAACACGTACATGATACCATGTGTTCGTATGAACTGGACCTAATTCTAGGAGACCATTCGGTGTATTCCATGAAAAACGTAATTTGGCCTCTGGAGCTTCAATAGTCAATGCAAACATTTGTGTATGACCTTCAAATGCTCTACGTCCAACCATTAAAACACTGCTTATACTCAATAACTGATTATTATTATTTGGTAAACTGTTCAAACTGAACCAAAATTCAATATCGAATACACGTGATTTTGTTAAACTATACGGTACCAGCGTGTACACACAATCTTGACCTAATTGTAATGGAATGGGATCATGTGATACAGTGCCATAGATGACATCCAACAATGAGTGTGCTTCATCAGTTAGACGACGTAAATTTAATAATTTCAAATCTAATTGTCTTGCTGCGGTTTCTGCTTCATTTATGGATTTGATTAAATGAGATTGACTGGTATTGGCTCGATCAACTAGGATAAAAGAAAAACAGGGGGGGAAAATAGTTTGATGATTGGTTTCTGTAAAACACAATGATTAAAGTATTGCATTTTCAATAAAAATGGATTATATACGTATGAATTTTAGCTATTTTTATTCTTTTCTGAATTATGTCGAGTGATCTATCGTGTAAGTTTATCGTTTCCTGACGGAGTTTGAACCCATCTGCTGCACACATGAATCATGGATCAATGATTGTTAGACGGCCCACCATTGAGATCTAGAAGCACTGGATAGCTGTTTCGTTCTGGTGTGTATGGGATTCATCAACAGCGTGTTACGCCTGCACGTAAACACGTCAACTTGATATACATGAACTATTACGAGTTTACCCCTTAGTCGGAAAACGAGAGTGAGGATCGAGGATCCGGCGACACGACATGCTACTCAAATCCGATTATCCCAACCCCCATATTTAGTAAAAATATGAAGACAAGACTTGATATGAAGTAGAACCTGTATTCTGCAAGCATTCAGAAAGTATGAGGTCCGAATCCAGAAGAGAATCAGGATCCCGGACTAGGGATCCGGGACAGAGCCCTGGTCCTGATCGTGGTCATGAAACGTTACAGATAATGCGTATTTATACATTTTGGTCGAATTGGAAACAGCATCGAATTCTGTGACATTGACAATTAAGACGACCAATAAGAATTAACATTTGAAGTGACATTGATAGTCAGAACAACCAATAGGCAAGAACATTTGAAATGACATTGACAGTCCGGATGACTAATAAGAGACAACACTGAAGTATTTGACTTTGAAAGTTAAAACAACCATAATTTTGACCAATAGAAATCGACCAATAGGATTTGACCAATAATTCTCTGAGGATATTCATCCAATATTCTAACAAATGCGCACCCACGACTCCTGTTACTCCTAGGACATTCAGTCTTGAGCGTGACCCCCTAAGTGTCAATTTATTCACGTTTGACCGGGTACTTTCAATGTTGAACTATTGACAGAAACTTTCGTTATCGTATCAGTACAGCTGTCTTACCACTATCAACTTGTGATACTTGACTCGAATTGCCTTGACTGGTTTAACACATTCATATAACTATTCATGTATATTGGAGAGTAAAGCCTGATGACGATCTAATTCAAAACAACGATATTGTTCTCTTACATGTGTTGTTCGATAATTTTTCTCTTTAAGTTTGAATATTGTACAAATTAAGAACAAAAGATGTGAGCAGTGGAGTTCAACCCTGTCAGTTGTAGGCAGTAACTACCAAAGACAAATGGATGAGGTTGCGTGAAATCCTCAGTTTGATCAGAATTCGATATTAACACCGCTGGATGCCGACTGGCGCAGTGGTCTCGCAGTTAGGCATGCAAGACCGACGGTCCTAGATTTGGCAGGAGTCGTGGATGAGCACTGACAGGGATGAGCCCCATACTAGGACTAAACGGCCGTCATCCAGTGCTTCCAGGTTTCTGATTGTGGTCTAAGTATGAGACTCATCAGCAGTACACACCCACAACACCTCAATCAAGAACTGAAACTGAAAACATTCGGTGTTACGCGCGACTGCCTTACAATCAACGCAGCTAAACTTCATTGGTAAGGGTTTCTCAATAGAACTCCGAAAAATTCCCTCACAAAACTAGTCACTGGTAAACACATGATAATTGTAATTATGAGGTTCTAGAGTTTCAATGAAATCATGAAAGTGTGTAAGTATTGAACAACTGTTTCATCCCAGTCAAAATCAAATGAAGCACGAAAACTTACAAGCATTTGACAGCGCTTTCATCTGAATATGAGGATTCTTCAACAATAAGGACTGAACGAAGAACTTCCAAGATTATTCATGATTTTTGTGTACATTTTAATTGATTCAGAAGAGAAACAAACAGTTTAGGTTACTAGTCGACTAGTTTAGGATTCCGTTGATTTTAATAATAAAATTTTATACCCCTTGCATAAAGTTTGAATTTCATTAGAATCAGGAATAGATCAAAATCAAGACCAGTGGAATTCAATCGTGTCGGCTGTGAAGCAGTTACTCACTGAAGATATTATGGATCGGTTGGATTTAGACTTTAACAGTGTTGAATGCCAGTTCAGTGGTCAAGAAATTAAATGTTCGCTCACAAGACCGAATGTTCTAGGTTCGGTTCTTGATTACCCAGTCGTGAGTGTACACTGCTAATGAGTCTGATACTAGGATGTAACAGCTGTTCACTACTTCCAGTTTTCAAGGCTTTTCTAACATTGATCAATTTTATGATTTAAGTGAAACGTAACACTTTCAACAACCCCATATTCACAATAATAATAATAATACTAATCATACATAGTTTTAATTAAATTCCTTAAAAAAAGTTGATGTGAATGATTGAAAATTTGCATAACATATATCAACCTATACTTCTGAAAATTTCCAAGATTGAAATAATTCCCGACCATTTTTCCATAGAAATCTCATGATTGTTACATAAACCAATAGCTATTTAAACTCAATAGCTAAATAGATCATGAAATGAAGTTTGAAGTGAACAGTATTGAACTCGAGACTCAAGTATATTCAACTGTCAATTATCAAATAGGATAAAGTGCACGTCCTAAATTCCACTGCAAATCACATTCGATTCGATTCTGTGTAATATTAGTGTGATGCGAGCTACTTATAAGTAGTATATGACGCGAGTGTAAACGTAATGTCTGGCAGCAGAAGATGGGGGAAGATCAAGAAAGGAAGAGTTAGAAGAACACAGTGAAATTTGTATGAAACGCATGAATAGTGACAATGGATTGTTGATGTTTTGCAACAGGAACAGTCCAGTTCGATATGATGGACTGATATTTTGCAAATGAACAATTTACGATATGGTTTTCCGATTTTACTGAGTAACTCTGTAATTTCGCTAAATACAATTCGGTTGCCCTCACCTGTGTTCTCGTTCACTACAGTAGTAGTATGGTTTCTAAAAGCTTCTCAATTTTCAAGGTCATAATCTAAACTTCTAAATAATGTCGCATCAATATTGTGCATCTCTCAATTTCCTATTCATCGATCCAAAATAGAATATTTTTAAGGATTAAGAAAAGGTTTTAGTAAGTTAAAATCTATGCGTCAGAAGAAAGGCGTTCGCACACAAGACCAAAATTCTTGGGTTCGAACCCCGCGGGTAGCAGAAGTTGTGGATGATGAATCCTTTAGATACTAGGACGAAACAGCCATCATCGAGTGCTTCCAAGTTTCTACTGATGATCTAACATTGACTACTAATTCATGATTTCAGTAGTAAATAGATAAGAGAATTTATTTAAAAAAAAGACTTACCTAAAGTTTTCGCTGTGCCTTGCACTTGAGAAAAACGATTTTCCATTTCTTGTAAACGATCATGCAATGCATTGTAGCGTTCTGTTTGCATGTCTAATTTATTTGAAACATTTTGAATTAATGGTTTGGTATCTTTTAAAAATTGTTGTATTGAATCAACTTGGAAAAGAAAAAGTAGAAGTAAATGTTTGAAAAAAAGCAACAAGAAATGAGATTATGATTTGCCGAAAAAATATTTTTTTGAAACCATGAATCGATCAATGTTAGCTAGACCATCATTAGAAACCTGGAAGCACTGGAAGACGGCCGTTTCGTCCTGGTATGGGACTCATCAGCGGTAGTGCGCATCCATGACTCCTGCACTCCGCAGGATTCGAACCCAGCACCTTCGGTACTGTGCGCGAACGCCAACCTCATACACAGTCTTCGATAGTTACTGTCTACACCCGAAAAGGTCCCATACCAGGACGAAACGGCCGTCCAGTGCTTCCAGGTTTCTAATAGTGGTATAACATTGATATCAATTCATGGTTTCGAAAATGTGTAACTTAAGAATCTTCACAACCCCGTAATGTAAAAAATATTTTTCAATATCATTTGTGAACTGGACAATGTCAACGGTCGCTGAATCGAATAAATATTATTAACTCATAGTGTGAATTATGTGGATGAAAGTAGTTGGCTAGATAGCACATAGATGAAGCTTTTGTACAAGACAAGACTTCACTGGGAATCCTCAAGGGCAACGGAAAAGAGAGAGACCAAGGAACACATTACACCGAGAAATGGAGACAGACATGAGAACAATGAACGGCAGTTGGATGGAAGTAGGAAGGAAGACGGAGGACAGAGGAAGGCCAAGAAACATATTATGCCGACCACTGGAGAAGACTGAACAACAATTGGACAGAACTAGAAAGGAAGATGGAGGATAGAGTAGGTTGGAGTATGCTGGTTAGCGACCTATCCTTCATTGGGGGTAACAGAAGAAAGTAAGTAAGTCAGACACTCGTTAGTAATGTAAACTTCAAATGTTTAATAATTAGAGGTAGTTGATAGGCAACTCTGAACCTAGGTTTCATGTTACCTAAAAGACGATCAGTTCTTCTGTTATGCTCATCAATTGATATGCTTGAATGCGATTACGAATTTACTGTACTCGATATACGGAGCGCAGATACGTGATGCAGTGACAGGATAGGCTATTCTAATCCTGTTGTCCGCGGCCCGACTAATTAAATCAAGAAGCCTTGATAAGGCGTAGAAAGTGTATTCTACAAGAGCCCAGAAACTACGTGGTTGACAAGTACACATATCGAGCTAATTTATACATGATAGAAACGTCCTTGGAAGAGCCACAAAAATCCATCAACCAATGACAGTCAAGGATTTTTCTAGTGAGCAAAGTAATCTCAAGGTCAACTGGGCAGCCTATGCGCTAAAACACAAAAAATCCAAAAGTACGACCTTTTTCAAGTGAGCTCTGAGTATCTAACGTCCCCAACGCCTTCAACCGAGATACAAATCACTACTCAGGTAAATACTTCAACTTAACACACTGTCATGCAGTTAAATCTAACAACAATTTTGTACATGATTAACGTTCCATTGAAATACAATAACACTAATATATGAGAGTTTCAAAAATATGGAACATTTAATTTCAATTCGATGTTCTAAATATATCAGTGTAGTTGAGTGGATTGTGCGGAAGAAACAGCCGTCCATTGCTTTCGGGTTTCTAATATTGACCAATCCATGATTTCAATCAATATCAATTCTCTTAGTCATGCCTTTCATCTCATTTTTGGTGGCTAACTCGCCTTCTCCATTTCACTTCACTTTGTTTGTAAACCTTGTATTTTCATGTCTGTCCGCATGAACGATTGTATACAACAAACTCGTCCATCTGAATCCCTATTTGGCTTATTGGTATCGCCATCTCTTAAAATGGAGTCACACTAAGCACCTACTCGAATGGCCATCCATTAAACTGGTTAGTCCTATTTCAATCCACTAAATACTATTCAATAGTCAAATAGACTCTTTCTTGTACTCTTCTTGTCAATTGTCAATTGAACACGAAGTAAGCATGCAATTATGTTCCGATAACATTCTATAATTTTGGGGCACAGTTTTGGAGGTTTGCGTTTTTACACATTTGAAATCATCAAACAATCATTGTTAGACCACCATTAGAAACCTGGAAGCATTGGACGGCCGTTTCGTCCTGGTATGGGACTCATCAGCGGCAAAGCATCCACGACTCCTGCTCCTCGCAGGATTCGAACCCGGGACTTTTGGCATCGTAGGCGAACGCCTTAACATCGGACCACTGGACCGGCATCCAACGGTGTCTAACTCTGATTGATCTAGGGATTTTGCGCGACCTCACCCATTTGTCTTTGGTAGTTACTGCCTGCACGCGACAGGGTTGAAGTCCATTGGTCACGTCTTCTCAACTATAACTCCGAGAATTCGCTCACGAAGAAGCTAGTCACTAGTGAGCACTGTTACGATATTTTGGGGCACAGGTTTGGGAGTTTGCGTTTTTACACATTTGAAATCATCAATCAATCAGGAGTCGTGGATGCGCACTGCCACTGATGAGTCCCATACCAGGACGAAACGGCCGTCTAGTGCTTCCAGGTTTCTAATGGTGGTCTAACAATGATTGATTGATGATTTCAAATGTGTAAAAACATTCTATCAGTGAACACACAAAACTAAAACACTACAACTCACCTTTATTCACAATAGTTTTTGTTAATTTCAAATTATTCCCAGCAATTTGATCCAATGTATTCAAATCATTCTCAGTTTCGCCTAATTCTTTATCAAGTATATTCAGCGTTTCATTATGTGAACCATAAATAATCGATTGATTATTTAACACATCCGTAATTTGATCACGTTGATCAATGACCTGCTTCAATTGATCTTGCCATGACAGCTGTTGACCATCTATAGTTGTGGTACTATTTAAAAAGGCATTCTCTGCATCATTAGTTGCATTCTCAGCTAATTTCACATTGTCAATAATCGATTGATAAGCATTGTATGCCAAGTAAGTTTGATTTAATCGACCCGATGGTGTGAGTCTAGCAATGATACGTTTGGATTCTTGTTCAATTGGTTCAATTGTCTGTGTCAATAATTCCGGTGGTATATATATGTGTTGAATATTTGGTAGCTGGATTTCATTTAATTGTTGGATAAGATTGTTCAATTGTTCAATTCTAAATAATTGTTCTTCTTGATTCACTGGTAACAATTGTTCAAGTTTCAATAATTCTTCATCTAAATTTTTTATTTCTTTGTCATATAATTGTAATGTAGTCAGACTTGTTGTTGTTTTCACTGTATCAATCAAAGTGTTTGCTTTATTCTGAATAGTCAAAAATGAAAATATCATTTCACAATAGCGTGAATAGAGAAAATAGCATAAAACAAAGGTGCATGTGGTGTGTGCTACTTATACGAACGATATAAGTAGTATAAGAATGGACGTGAAAGATGTCTTACGGTCAGAAGAGGAAAACGGAAAGCAAATAGAGCAAAAGCAAGAAAGATTTAGAGCACCGACAGGAAGTAAAGGAAGCAACAGCAGGAATGGAGGAAGGCTGGAGCGTTGGAAGTCAGGACTCAAAGATGGTGTGCAAATGGAGTGTTCAATGTAATGTTATCGTTTTTAATTGACTAAGAGTGTAAATTAGCCAATTACAATCTATCGAGCCTGCCTCAGTCTTCTCATGCAAACAACGACAGGTTTAAGGTCAACGACAATAAATCTAGATCGAGGTTAGCAGAACAAGCTACAGGTCAAACGTGGAGAATTTGGAATGCTTCACTTCTGCTATCTGAAGTTTGTGCTGATCATGTTGTTCAGAAGAACAATGAAAGCTCCACAACTAAAAGATCCAGCTCAGAGAACCACACACCACTAGCACAAACATAGATGGATATAATGAGGTGAACAGTGAAATAATCTAGGATGCTCATTTCATTCCTAATTAGGACTCATCTACAGTTGGATGTAATTGCACACATTCGGGACTGGAACTCTGTACCGTTCGCATCAAATACCATGGAATGTAAATAGACATTGATTTGTGGAATGGAGTGGAGTTTAATACATTTACATTGGTAGTTTCAATATTCCAAACGATAGTTACAACTGCAGGATAATCTTTATAAAAACTTGACTGAAGTAAAATTTAGTAACATACTTTTATATCAGACCCTCTGATAATGGTCACGTTTTCTCGCTAGAACTCTCAGAATTTCCTCACGAAGCTAATCATTAATGAGCACGTTGTACGTTTTCTTACCCAATTAAACTTATGGAGATCTGTGTTTTCACACATTGAAACCATCAGTCAATTATTGTTAGACCACCATTAGAAATCTGGAAGCACAGTACAGTCGTTTCATCCTGGTTTGGGACTCATCAGCCGTGCGCATCCACTGTTAGGATATTCATCCAATATCCTAAGAGAATTATTGGTCGATTCCTATTGGTTCAATTCCTACTGGTCAATTTTATGGTCGTCCTAAATATCAATGTCACGTGCTCCAATGTTGTTTCTTATTGGTTGTTCTGTCTATCAATGTCACTTCAAATGTTACTTCCTATTGGTCGTCTTAACTGTCAATGTCACAGACTTCGGATTCGCGGTAGCATGTCGTGTCGCCGAATCCTCGATCCTTGCTCTCGTATTCCGACTAAGGCTAAACTCATAATACTTCAAGTATATCAAGTTGACGTGTTTACGTGTAGGCGTAACATCCACAATGCCTGCTTTTGACAGGATTCGAATCCATTCCCTTTGGTCTTCTTTTGTTCTTCTTGAACCAATAATTGAACAAGAAACAACTCTACACACACACACACACATAATGAAATCACTTACTAATGCTATTTCTAACTCATTCATTGCTAACTTTGTACCATTACTTATACGATAAGCTTGATTTGTTTGATAATCTGTTAAATATTGTTGTATCATTTGATAAATATTCAACTGATTTAAATCATTTTTAATTTTCTGTTGTTGTTGTTTCATTAATTGTTTCAATGTTTCAATTTGTTCAATGTTTGTTTGAATTTGCCATTCCAAATCATTTAACCATAATTCTGTATCGTTTAAATTAATATTCATTAAATCATTTTTAATTTGACGTGCATATTCTTGCCATTGTTGTAATTCCACCTCAGTACTAGCTAAACCAAATTCTTGTTTTGTTAAACGATTTATCCAACGTTCTAATTGATCTTTGATCATTTCCGATTGTACACGTAACTCATCGGTTTGTTTTAATAGATCACAATTGGATTGATCCAATGTTTTGTAATTCCCCAAAATTCGTTCATAATTTTGATTGAGTTCATTAAATTGTCGTGATAATTGTTTAGTACGTGCAATAATTTCATGTTCTAATTGTTGACGTGTTGTACTGAAACGTTTTTGATTCATTTCAATTTGTTGTCTCAACCGAGTTAAACCTTGATAAGCTAATGTTGTAATGTTTAGTTCGTTTATTTGTAATTTGACATAATCGGCTTTATTGATTAATTCACCGGTACATGGTCCACGACAATCTAATGCGTGCGTTCATAAGGCGGGGCGGAGGGGGGAATGAAAAATCAATGAAAGAGAATTTCGTTTTATTGATAATCAATGAATAATAATAATAATTGATAATAATTGTAAGGAGTGGCTTGATCTGGAGACCCTCTGGGGCTACTGCCAGTCTCAAGCCCGGGTAACGAAGTGGGGTCGTGCATGGGGTTAGCGATCCCATCTCATCTAAAAACGAACTCACTAAAACAAAACACTAAGCAGGAAAAATAATTTAAACTATTTATAACCTTTTTTGAAACCATGAATCGATCAATGTTAGTTAGACCACCATTAAAAAACCTGGAAGCACTGAAAGACGGCCGTTTCGTCCTAGTATGGGACTCATCAGCAGCAGTACTCATCCACGACTCCTGTACCCCGCAGGATTTGAACCCAAGACTTTCGGTATTGTAGGCGAACGCCTAACCATTGGACCTCTTAGCCGGTATCTGACGGTGTTAATGTCTAACTTGATCAACTCGATCACGGAGTTGCGCAACCTCATACACAGTCTTCGGTAGTAGTTACTGTCTACAGCCGAACAGGTTGAACTTCACTGGTTACGTCTTCCCACTAGAACTTAACACTCTTCACAACCCCGTAATGCAATAATTATAATCTGCCCTAGGAGTAAGAAGGTCCTTATTTAGAAGAGTTATGATGTCTCATGATGAAAGTCGATTTTCTTCGGTAGTCACGAGGTAGATGACCATTCTAACAACCAGAGCAACCATTAATATAGGTACATAGAATGTTAGTACGTAGTGGAAAAGAGGGAGAGACATTTAAGTTGCTATGGAAATGAAAAGATACAACTTGGTGATAATTATAATCATTGAAACACATTAGATTAGACGTAAAATGTATTTAGTAAATTTATATTCACTGACGACTAGATTTGAGAGATAGAGACTAGATTCTTATGGAAGCTTCTTCGAGTGCTAGTGAAAAGTAGTGACCAGTGGAGTTCGATCCTTTCAGGTATGAAGCGGTGCTCAGCGAAGACAGCGGATGAGGTTAAACAAGACTGTGTATTCATTAAAGTTAGCCTTTAACACTGTTAGATGCCGGCTCAGTGGCCTTAAGATTAAGCATTCACGCGCAAGACCGAAGGTCATGGGTTCGAATCCCATCACGAACGCTCACCGCTGATGACGACATGACCATCCAGTAATTCCAGATTTCTAATGATGGTCTAATATCGATCAACCCATGATTGCAAGCAATCATTTATATGAACAAAATGATCACCATAAAATCTCCATTTCCTAGGTTTTATTCCCAACGGGATTAGAGCAATGATGGAAAAAAATCTTAGTGATCACATGTCCACTATGTCATAGACTATTTTTAGTTTGATAAACACAAAAAGAACCAGGAAACAATGGACGTTTGTTTCAAGTGAGAATCTTTAATAGTGAACATCCATCACGTTACTGAAAAACAAATCTAGGAGGTAAGAGTTTCATCACAGGCTTTTCACATCAAATCATTGACATTTCAATCTATTCGCTCTAGCTGATGGTCACCTGTCAATCTTGTTCGTAGGTACACACATGATATTTATTTAGAGTTCATTGGCTACATCCTTTTCGTTCAGTATTCTTCCGGTTAAAATTAATCTACGACAGAAGGTATCTTCAAATTGATCTAACTTTCAAAAATCATTCAACTATACATATCAAATAACTGAATTAATAAGGTTGGAAATAATCTCTTGACTTTTCTAACTCTTTTCTAGTTTGATGGAACCTACTTGCAACTAGGAACAAACATTGGAGAGAACTGGAAATGGAAGCCCAGGACAGAGTTGGTTGGAGAAAACTGGTGGGCGGCCTATGCTCCATTGGGGGTAACAGGCGTAAGTAAGTAAGTAAGTAACTTGCAACCTGACTTATAAGTAGTATGGTATCGAGTGTCATCTAAAAGTTACTACTGGATCCAAATGTACGACACGATCAAAGTGTTTTGAACACAAGAAGACATGTAAAGTAAGATGGTCAATAATTTGTCTGAGTAGTTGATCTCATTCAGTTGCCTAAGTCGTTTGTAATTTCTCATTGTCATGCTCGTCAATTGATATGCTTGAATGCTTATTACGAGTTCACCTTACTCAGTAAACGAGAGCGAACACAAATGATCCAGTGACATGATAGACTATTCTAATCCGAGGGTCCTAAGGCCTCGCTAACTAGAGAAAGAACTCTTGATAAGACATAGAAATTGTATTCTACAATCACCTAGAAAATATGAGGTCTTTCAAGCACACAAATCGAGTTTAAATATACATCCTTGAGTGGGTCACAAAAATAGCGTACTAAAATAACACATCAACCTATAACAGTCAAGGATTTTCCAAGGTGGGAAATGTAATCTCAAGGTCAACTGACCAGCCTATGCTCGAAAACATGAAATCCAAAATTAGGACCGTTATCTAGTGAGTTCTGGGGATCTCAAGTCCCCCAACACTCATTTATAATTTGGTTTTCAGTTGTTATATATCAGCACAGCACAGTGATAGGTCAGTAGTTCATCCACTTCAAATATACTTTCTCGTATTGAGACTAAACTGCATCGGTCACAATGAGAAAACATGATCAATTAAGGAAAATAAATAACATCACGTCACATCATATTACCACGACATGTTCCATGATCAACGACATGATCTTCTTCGCATTGATCACATCGACGTCCTTGAATACCTGGCCAGCAGTCACATTGTCCAGTTTGTTGATTACATGTTTCCGATTTAGAACCGCCCAGATCACAATCACATGGTTGACAAGCTATCATACTTGTCGGATCACCATAATAACCTGGGGAACATTGTTCACAACGTAGACCAGTATAACCTAATTTACATGTACATTGGTGCGGTAAATAAGTTGGATCCGTTGATGGTGTACATGTGATTGCGTAACTAGGTTGAAGGAAAACAAAATAGGGTGGGTTGGGGGGTTGGAGATAAGATTGCATTATTACCAATGGATGAAGTAATCAGAAGTAAAAGTAAATAAACTCTGTGCTAACGAATTCTTAATTATGACTAGATGACTGAACACTCTCTGGAATCAATAGTTGTTAGACGACCATTAATAGAAACCTGGATGCACTAGACGGATGTTTCGTCCTAGTATGGGACTTATCAGCAGTCCGCAATCATGATGCCCGCCGTCGAGGACTGAACCCAGAACTTTCGGTCACGTACAGGAACGCTAAACGTCTACACCACTGAGCCGGTACTCGACTGTGTTAATGCCTAATTTCGATTGATTCATAGTCTTGTGCAACCACATCCACTGTCCTCAGTGGGAATTGTATCATATCCAAGAAGGATTAAATTCACCGGCGATGACTTCTCATTAGAACTGGGGGAAACTTCCTTACGGCACTACTAACTAGTGAGTACATGATAATTTTCTTTCATAGGCTTGTGAAATCTGTTTAATTTCAATGAAATCATGTATCGGTCAACGATAGCCCACCACTAGAAACCTGGAAGTACTCGACTACCGTTTCGTACTGGTATAGGACTCATCAGATAAAACATTACAGTAATTTGGCAAGTGAGCTTTAAAATCGATAATAGAATAGTTTTAAAACTAAGTTGTCATCCAATCAAATAAAAAAACAAACACTTACTCAGTTTGTTCAGTAGGACATTGACATTTAACACAAGGTTGTCCAAGTTTCGGATCACCCATATAACCTACAGCACATTTTCCACAATCCAGACCTTCTGTATTCCCAGTACAATCCAAACAGATACCAGTGATTGGATCACAATTTGAGGACATACCATTACAACGACATTTTTGTGCACCACCTTCCCAAATTATGTGTCCTGGTGGAGCAGTAGGATCAATGATCTCAGTTGGAGGTAATATTTCATTGCCAGGTTTTGGTTTTATTGGTGGAAAGTAGAAACCAGATGAAGCAATCTATCAAACGGAGAGAGGTAGAGAGGGAATGTGAGAGTAGTAGAGTTAGTAGAAGTATTAGCGATCACACAAAAGATTGATGATTGAAGATATCATTCAAGAAATATATCCCAGAGGAATCATTTGAAGCAAATGACCATGAAGAATTGAGAAGATTAGACATTGAGAAAAGGGGAACACTGGATGTACCTAGGTCATTGCAAACGATTTTGAGCCATTATCATTTAAGGTTACTAGTGTGCTTACCTAAATTAAGTGAAACCTAAGTCTCATAGTCAAAATGAACTCTAGGAGACAACTAAATCAGATATAACCCACATCGTGGATTCCAATGCTAGGGATATTCCATCTAGTTCACAAAAAAACAACCGGATCAAACAGATTTTCTTGAGTAAGACACCTATGATCAAACAGACGTGATATACCGATGTCCTCGACTTGCAGTCATGAAGTTAGAGAATTAACTGCTTGCCAGTTCATTCACCTGTTTAGGAGAAGGAGATCTCGTCTAAATCAAAAGTTACACAATCAATAGAACTTTCTAAATTCATGCCACTATTTTTACTGAACCGCAGCCCGAAAGGATTGATGATACTTCAAAGATTATTGAAGTGGTCGACATGTTCAACCAATTTCACCTGAAAGGTTAATTTATGGGCTGATGTAGACTAAACTTAAATTGGGATTTTGTATTTGAAGGGAGAGAAACATAACCAAAAGATACTTTTATTGTTTTTCAAAATGATTAGTGGTTAGAGAAGATGTCACAGTATAATTTTTGTCCTGTAACTCAGATCAATTGAATAAAGGATGCAACCTCTGAAGTTATTGATTGTTCGTTCTAAAATTTCACACGAGTGAAACCATGATGGCAAGGATTGACAAAGCAAGAGCAACATTTTTAGAGTTGGCGAACTTCTAGAACTCACAACAACTGTCTGTCAACCAATACCAAAGCGAGAATTCTCGATACATACGTCAAGATAGTCTACTGATCAAAAATCTTCACTATAATGTAACGTTTTTATTGAATATAGATAAGTAATCTTTACATTTATAAATAAATCGTGGAGGAATTGATTATGATCCACAGATTCGAATTTATGAAATCAAATGCTACAGTCAAGGATTGTTACTTAACCAGCAGTCAGCCAGTTTTATCACTCATATAAAGGATACTACTCACAAAGTCGCTTATAAGTAGTATGCATCGTAATATAATCATTTAAAAGTTGCGATCAGGTAGAGGAGTGTAAGGTCATTGAAATGTATAGCATGCTCAGAGTATATTGAACATCAGAAGAGATAAAACTGAAGAAAGTCAAATGAACAAAACTCCATCAAAATTATTCACTTGAATTACAACAAATTCCCGTCACCATCTCATATGATGTAGTGTCACTCATTATTGTATTTAACATTGATCAGTTTGATGGATACACTTTGAAAAGATGATACTTTACACTTGAATACATTTGATTTGTGTTTAATTTCCTGACGCAATTAAACTATTGTAATTATATTGGCCTCAACCTTAAAGTGCTACTGTGGTGTGAGCTACTTATAAGTAGTATATGACGTGAGTGTCAACGTAATGTCTGGCAGCAGAAGATGGGAGAAGATCAAGAAAGGAAGAGTTCGAAAACAACAGAATTCGATATGATGAACTGATATTTTGAAAATTAACGATTTACGATATGGTTTTCCTATTTTACTGAGTAACTCTGTAATTTTCGTTAAATACAATTCACTTGCCCCACCTGTGTTCTCATTCACTACACTACTAGCTCAGTAAAAGGAGCTTCAACATGTAAAACAACAATAATTGACAATTGAACATTAAAAGAAAGATATACAATTTTATTGAATTAGATCGGAATGATTTTGTTGAATTATTTTTTCTGGTTAGCGTTTTTTTGACAAGTTAGTTTTTGACGGAATGGGGTCGCCAACCCCATGTCCAACCCTCCACCTTTACCCGGGCTTGGGACCGGCAGTAGCCCCGAAGGTTCTACTGGCAGAGTCATGAGACAAGCCCTCAGGTGGAACCCTCAAGGTGAAAGGAAAAGAGGAAGGCCAAAGAACACATTACGCCGAGAAATAGAGAAAAACATGAGAAGAATGAACAAAAACTGGAAAGAACTTGAGAGGGAAGCCCAGGACAGAGCTGGTTGGAGAAAACTGGTGGGCGGCCTATGCTCCATTGGGGGTAACAGGCGTAAGTGAGTAAGATTTTGTTGAAATTGTCAACAGTATTTTTTAACAAAAAACATTTTTATATTCATCTACAATGAAGAACAGTTCACAATAACCCCACCTAGAACCTTTCCGCAGTCGTAGCCGGTCTCAAGCTTAGACAAAAAGAACGAAGGTTGGGAATTCCGTCGGAAAACTAACTCGTTAAAAAAAAGAAAAGTACTTCATCTACGATTCATGTACATACACACCCACACACACACACGAATTCATACCTCACAATGATCACCCGACGCAGTTGGTGGACATTCACATTTTTCAATGGTTTTAATTTCACTGCCAGATAAAGTGGTGATTTCTGCACGTGGTTGATAGATTTTGTATTTTACACTAAACAAGAAAATATGTGAAAACAAAGAGAAAAAATGAATGAGGGATGAATATAAAACCAATCTTGAAGATGTTAGATGACCTAAAACTCACTTGCAAAAAGTCCTAATCTAGTAAGCTAGAAGTACTACTGCATTGCCGTTTTGTCGTAGTTATAGGAAGGACTCTTCAACTGTGCACATCCAAGACCTTGTTTAATTTGGAAATCGGACCCAAAAGACTCAGTCTCGCATGTGAGCACTTAACATCTACATAAGTCAGCTACAACGCTGAACTTCGTACGTATATACGTTAGTTCAGGTTGCTATTTTATCATTGTATAAATAAGCATGAGTTGTGTGCTTGTTGACGTCGTACTTTCTGGGTGTCTGTGGAATACATTGCTCTATGTCTTCTCAAGATTTCTTCATCTAGTTAGTGAGACATGGAACGATTGGATTAGAGTAGCCTATCGTGTCGCTGGATCACTGATCTTTGTTCCGTTTACCGAGTAAGGTGAACTCGTAATAGCATGCAAACATATCACATTTACGCATAAGTACTATGGGATTTGACTCACTTATATGTGTGTTATTTACATAGTTGAAATCATGAACTGATCTAAGAGAGGAACCTGGAAGCGCTGAATGGCCGTTTTTCCGTAGTATAGGACTCTTCAACAGCGCACATCCAAGACCTTGTATTTGGAAGTCGGACCCAAAAAACTCAGTCTCGCACGTGAGCACTTAGCCTCTAGATCAGTCAGCTACAACGTAGGACTTCGTACGTATGTACATTAGTTCAGGTCCCCATACCACATTAGCAGATAAATGCAATTATCAAACTTTAAATTTCACAGGTAATAGATGGTAGAAGTAATGAAAAAGATTAAGGTACGAAGAGAAACATAACGGTGATGAGGAATTCAGAAGATTATCATTTGAGCAAACACAAAGAATGAATGCATCTCCGCTATTGAAAACAATTCTGAGCCATGTCGTTTAAGGTCTCTAATCATCGGTAACTACTGTGTCGACGACCCCAACCTGGTAGTCCACACCACTTGCCAGTGACTTCATGAATTTGTGCGATGTTTTAGTCTGGCTGTCCTAACTTCTAGATAACTCAGTTGACATCCACTGATGTTAATATCTAATTTCCATTCACCTATGATGTTGCACAATCTTCATCCATTGTCTGAAGTAGTCAACTGTCTTTCATCAGACAACTTTTCTTTAGAACTTCAGGAATTCATTTTGATGGCGGTCACTATTGAACACATGATTGTTATTATTGAAAGTGATTTATGGTGATTGTCATAGATAAAAGTTCATGATAAATTTATATAAATCTCTTTCATGAATCGATCAATATTAAACCATTACTGGAAACCTGGAAGCACTGGATGATCCCGTTATGTCCTAGTATTGGGACTCATAAACAATGTTAGACATTAAAATGGGTGGATGCCGGCTTTGGTGTTATGGAGGTTAAGCGTTAACGCGTGAAATCGAAGCTCCTGCATTCGAATCCTACGAGTTACGGGAGTTGTGAAATACTCACTGCTGATGAGTCTCATACTAGAACGAAACAACCGTCTAGTGCTTCCAGGTCTCTAATGTTGGTTTAACAATGATTGATTCATGATTTCAACTATACAACACAGCCATATTGGTAAATATAAATTTTGTTTTATTACGTCATTTAAATTCCTAGCATTTATTTTTTGAATCTTTTCTTCAAATGTTCAATAATTATTGACAAGAAATGAAATTAAAACAACTTGAATACAGTCGGATGATTTGAATCTTGCAGCTGTTGTATAACTAATTGTAGTTATGCCATAACTAACCAATCAGATTGTGGTTTAAGAGCTCATCACGTGATCTGACTTGACATGTCTGTAAACCTTCTTTGTTGTAAATGACCTACAAATTAATTGACATTATTATCTTATTATATTGATGTGACTCATGACTGTACTCATTTCCATAAGACACGCTACTATTGGTCGGTACGTTTGCTCGTCTTACTTGATAATTGTAATTTCCTTATTTATTGTACTAATGTAATGGTTTTTATGTTTAAAAACAGATAAAGTTTGAAGCAGAAGTTGATCTTGTTTGAACTGTAGCTTTCCCATAGACTCTGTGCTCGCCAATATTGCGTTTACAGTTCTAGAAGTACACCTGTAGGACATATTAAATCCTACAAGCTGTTCTAGCTCGTCTATCCCACATGAAGCGACATATGCAGATGAAGACAGTCCGTCTGTAGCAGTAAGTGGTCTCAATATATACAAGGGGAAAAAAATTCAGATCGTTCGATGCAACACAACATGCATCAAACAATTCACAATTGAAGGAGAAGCTTTGGAAGATGTTGAAACTTGTACATACATACCTGGGGCAGCTTCAATGATAAATAAGGTGCCTATGTAAAGATATGGTTTTAGCAATGTAAGGGCAACATTTCTACAACTGAAGAATATCTGGAACTTGGAAACAATTATCAATCAACACCAAAGTCATCATTTTCAACGCAACTGTCAAGACGTTTTCATTTTATGGAACAGAAAATTGGCGAATCATGAAAGACATCATTTATAATCAGTTATTTATGCAAGGTACTTAATATTCGTTGGTTAGACACTATTAGAAACCATCATCGGAAACGAAATCAAGCACAGGAACCAATAAACGGATCATCCTGCCATACATCAAGGACATATCGGAGCATACAGCACGACTACTGAAACCATTTGGAAGAGGTGTGGCACACAAACCAACTGAATCACTTCAATCAATCCTATGTAGACCAAAGGACAAAATGACAAAGGAAGAAAAGCCAAATACCATCTACAAAATAAACAACTGCTCAGACTGTGAAAAACGCTACACAGAACAAAGTGGACGGCCTCTCCAGCTTCATTTACGTGAACACCAATTAGCAGTCAAACGCCACGACAACTCTTCGCTTATATCATTACACACTGACAATTATGGACATATTTTCGATTGGAATGATGTGGAAATAATGGATAGGGGAGGACAAAGTACATTAGGGAATTTTTAGAAGCTTGGCACTCAGGTCTATCAGCAATCAACAAACACATCGACATTGACCCAGTTTATCAACCAATCAGGAAAATCATAGGGGACATAAGATCAAGAAACAGATCAAAAAGAGATACAATCGAAACAAATGTGCAAACAACGACAGGTTTAGGGTCAACAGCAACCAATCAAGATCGAGGTTAGCAGAACAAGCTACAGGTCAAACGTGGAAACATTCGAACGCTTCACTTCTATCTGAAGTTTGTGCTGATGATGTTGTTCAGAAGAACAATGAAAGCTTTACAACCAAAACACCCAGCTCAGAGAACCAAACACCATCACCACAACTATTAGCAACAACATGCTGTGGCAGAGAACAGACTAGATTCCAGTCGAGGAATCGACGCTGGAGCAGAGTAGGAGACACATTGCAAAAGTCACGCAACTATGTCATGAAGTAAACCCTAACTTAGAACCTTCAAGGCCAAAGGAAGAGAGGAAAACCTAAGAACATATTATGTCCAGAATTGAAGACAGACATGAAAATAATGAACGGTGATTGCGTAGAACTGGAAAGACTGCTTCAGAAATGAATATACTGGAGAATGCTGGCAGGCGGCCTATGCCCTATTAACAGGTGACAGGCGTAAGTAAGTATTGTGGAATTTAACCTTTAAGTTTCAGCTAGTTTTAATCCCAATTGTACTTCAAATTAATTTTCATATGGTGAGGACACTTGGAAAACTATAAAGGCCATCATACAGGTATTTATTAACAGTTGTCTACACAAGATACTGAGTATCCGTTGGCTAGACACCATCAACAACAACCTACTATGGGAAAGAACATACCAGATTACAGTGAAGGAAGAAATTAGGAAGAAAGGCTGTATGTGGATCGGAGACACATTGTGTAAATCACTAAATTGTGTCAGAAGGCAAGCCCTCATATGGAATCCTCAAGGTCAGAGGAAAAGGGTAAGATCAAAGAATATATTACTTCGAGAATTGGAGAAAGACATGAACAAAATGATTAACAATTAGATAGAACTGGAATGGACGTTCCAAGACAAAGTTGGGTAAAGAATACTGGTCGACAACCTATGCTCCATCAGGGGTAACAGATGTAAGTAAGTAAGTAAGTAAGTATTGTGGAATTTATCTTTCAAGTTTCATCTAGTTTCAATGCTCTTTGTATTTCAAATAAATCTGATTTTTGTAAAGCACATCATCCTAAGACACTTGTTGTCATCCTATAAAAGAAAATATATATATTTATCGCATTGAATAAACATACCTTACAAGTTTTGGTCTTGCTTCTGGCATAAATAACCGTACACTAAATGAGGTGACATTTAATAAAGCCAACATTAATTCATTACGTGTAGGTCGAACACGTGTACTAATCCCATTGACACGTGTCAACACCCAATCTTGTTCACGAAGCCATATTTGACGATAACCATCAACAATGGATGTCGGTAGATTTTCCTAGAAAAATCGATAATCAATAGTTATGCAACTGATCTAATTGGTCAAAGTAACTCTTTATTGTTAATATAAATAATAAGGATTTCGTGATACGATAGGCTATTCTGAGTCAACTGTTCCCGGCCTTGCTAATTAGAGTAAGAAGTCTTGATAAGGCGTAGAAAAGTGTATTCTACAAGCACCTAGAAAATCAAGCTTACTTATACAGTGATAGGAACGTCCTTGGGAGAGCCACAAAAATAGCCTACCAAACAGTCAAGGGTTTTTCGAGGTGGGAATTGTAATCCCAAGGTCACCTGAGCAGCCTATGCGCGAAAACACAAAAAATCCAAAATTTGGACCTTTTACAAGTGAGTTCTGGGGATCTAACGTCCCCGCCAGATACATTAAGAATAGAGGATGTGAATAGGCTGCTAGTATTCGGTCACAGGTGTCTTCGAAGGATTATTTGTGTAGTCTGGAACTACTGAGTAAGTAAAGTGCGGGATAACAATAAGGTACTGGGTAAGAATAACAAATCTATTGATGGAGTAGGGATTCCTCATCAACTTCACTGGTTGAGACATGTGTTACATATACCTAACTACTGAATGCCTCGAAGATCTATATTTTGTGATGTAAGGATAGGCTGAAAGAAAGCTAGAGGCGGCCAAATTAAGAAATGGCATAAATCCATGAAGTGATCGACAGTTGGAGTGAGCCATGTTAGTAGATATAGACTACGAGGTTGGAGACTAAATTCCTCATCAGCTATGTTTTTACTTCACTGGTTTGTAATTTCTCGAATCTTATTTTCGATTCCATATCCTACCTCTACTACAATGAGATTTGAACTGACTTATTGACACAACATCACTTTAACAGTGATGAAGGATAGACAGACAGATACAACGTAGAACTTCGTACGTAAGTACATCAATTCAGGTTTTCATACCACATCAGCATAGAGACGCAACTGTCAGTTCAAATCCAAGAGTGATAGCGACAGTAGAAGTAGTAGCAGTAATGAGGAGATTAGGGAGCAAAGATATGATTCGAAAAGTATAATTCAGTGAGATGAATTCAAAAGGATAAAGACAGAGATTATGAGGAATTCAGAAGGTTAGAATTACAGAGGACACAAAGAGTGGATGCACTTGCGCCATTGCAAACGATTCTGAGTCATGTCATTCAAGGTCTCTAACCATTGGTGACTATCGTCTCACGGACCCCAACCAGGTAGCCTACATCTACAAACATGACTTAGCCCACATGTCAATGATTTCATGTATTTCTGCCATATTTTGGTTTGGCCGTCCTCTAGCTTTCTTCCAACCTACTCCTACACTACAAAACAAATCTCGTTGAGGCAGTCGGTGGTTAGGCATACGCAGCACATGTCCCAACCACCTCAACTGATGAAGTTTCAATACTTCATCTATTGATCTGCCATCCTTACCTAGAACTCGTTTCCTAACGACAGCATTGCTTATATGGTTATCCCAGGATACACGAGCAATGTGTTCGGAGACACCGATGATCGAAGACTAACAATGATGAAAACATAACACAATACACTACCTTTCTTACTGATATACTGAATCGCATTTTGATATAATTTAAATGTACACTAAGTGTTGCCAGATATTGTGATGAAACACAAACAAACATGTAAAGGAGTAGATTGACATCAATCTTATTTGCTCACACTGTGGTAGGCTCGTAGTGAATACATTAACTGAATACATATATACCTAGACAGTAATCAATCAGTCTGCTTGTATGTGTAAAACGGAGTCGTATGGTTCGATCAGTTTTCTTTTAGTATGATTGAGAAATGTCGGATTTACAATGGAGAATAGATTTGCTCTTTTCACTTTCAATGGGCCTCTACAGGTTTTCGTCCAAGTTGAGAGCATGGTTAGTGACTTAGTTAAAAGTACAACTATAAATCTGCTTAGAGCACAGAAATGTATTCAACAAAGTAATAGAAACTAATAAACCTTTTTATCGACAATCTTACCATAATTAAAATGGCCAGTGAAGTTGAAGGAATGAAGTAATTAACTGCCTATAACAGTGTAAGATAGTTTAGTGTGCATAATTTTTATGTCGAACCCAGAGGGCTTGTCTTAGCTTTTGTTGAACAACTTAATCAATGCATTCTTCTCAAGTTATTATTCACTCGTTTTTTGACTTTGCCACACATTCACTTATATCTAGGTCGTAATTATTCGAGTATATGTGTGCACTGATTTCTGAGCTTATCACAAACCTTTAGCTTATTTCTGTTCGACTAAAGATGTTTAATTCATGCTTCGTCATAATGAATTAGCTCATTGTCCTTCTCCACTTCACTTTGTTTTGCTTTCACGTGTTGTATTCTCGTTTCTGTCTGCACAAAAGATTGACTGAAATAAACTCATCTAACCGAATCCGTCTTTGGCTTTTAATTACAATAGTCGCATAAACGAGGTTCGGGGAGATATCTTTCATAGTACATTCAATTGTTCGTCTAAATTGGAGTCAGATCACGGGCCACTGAAATACTTGCATAATAAACAAACTTGGTAAAGTCAAACACACAGACCATAGGATATTAGTCAACTAGTTTAATGATTAAGGGCCCTCCCTATATTATGAAACCTAAAGATGATGAAAGATTCGAATATCGATGGTGTTAGGATATTCATCAAATGTCCTACGAAGAATCGTTTTGTCAGTGTAAATTCTATTGGTCGATTTCATATCGGTCAATATTATGATCGTCCTAGTTATCAATGTGTTAGGATATTCATCCAAAATCCTAAAAGAATTATTGTTGAAATCCTATTGGTCGATTCCTATTGGTCAAAATTATGGTCGTTTTAACTGTCAAAGTCAAATACTTCAATGTTGTCTCTTATTGGTCATCCGGACTGTCAATGTCATTTCGAATGTTCTTTCTTATTGGTTGTCCTGACTATCAATGTCACTTCAAATGTTACTTCCTATTGGTCGTCTTAACTGTCAATATCACAAACTTCGATGCTGTTTCCTATTCGACCTAATTGTATAAATACTCATTATCCTTACCGTCTTATGATCCGGATCCTTAGCCTATTCTGAACTTGGACATCGTACTTTCTGGATACCTGTAGAATACAGGTTCTACTTCATATCAAGTCTTGTCATCATTTACTCAATATGGGGGTTTGGGCCACTCAGATTTGAGTAGCCTGTCATGGTCGCCGGATCCTCAATCCTCGCTCTCGTTTTTACGACTAAGGTAAACTCGTCATAGTTTCAAACAACATCAAACTGACGCGTGTTACGTGTAATTCGTAACAGATGGAATATATATATAGCGCAGCGCTACAATAAACTCTTGTACTCGAGACTAAACAAATAGTCACTCATTATTTTGTAGTGCCTCAACATGTGTTCCAGTTCGCTTACAACTAACTTGGTTAAGCCCTTTTCGATTAATTTATTTAACTAAGCCACTTGTATATTGCAACAATTTATATGTACCATTCGATCTTATTATATTGTCTTGTTTGTATGAGGAGCTCACATGATGTGTTCCACTTGTCATTTGACCTTGTCAACACTATTCGTCGCTTTTATTCATGTGTGCCTATTTCGCATGTCGCATGTCTGTCTTATACTTATCTGACTATTTATTCTTAGTCACGCTCTATTTCTTTGAGTTGGCTCATTAGCCTTCTCCACATCGCTTCCTTCTCCCATTCGTTTGCATTGTAATCCCGGGAGTTGGCTCAACAGCCTTCTCCAATTCACGTCGCTTCTTTCGTTCTATTCACTGTTTCTCCGCTTCGCTTTGTGGCGGTGTGTCCCACCCAAATAAACGTATTCAACACTTCGAGTTCATCTTCTGATTTATAAAAACCGTCAGACACTAGTTAGTAACGATTGTCTAGACGAGTTAATTACCCCGAGCTTAAAAACACGCAGTAAATCGACACACTACAATTTAACCGACGTCGTAACGGTAAAAAAACAATCAATTTTTTCTGCTTACCGATGGTTGTTGATATTCCAATTCAATTTCACCATTCAATGCTGTGATTCGTGCATCAACATTATCATTTCGTGATGGTATCATTAAATTGTTAGATAAATTTGACCAATATTGATGATGCTGAGTAATCAATTGTGAATCTTCAATGCCAAGTTTACAATCACCAGTTGGCAAACATTCTGTCAGTACACCAATCACTACACTACCATAATTACGCATCTACAAGTAATGAAAAAGCGTTTTTTTTGAAAAAATGAATCAGTAAGTTGATTAATAAGCCACGATAGATTGTAAGTGATTAATTATTTCATGTGAACTGACAGAAGACACTCAATGTACTGACCTATTGTGATGGAGTACTACTGTTGTTCTCTGAACTGAGGATGTTTTGATTATGGAGTTTTCATGATTGTTAGTGTTCTTCTGAACAACAGCTGTCATCATCATCATCAGCAGCACAAACTTCAGCGAGAGAAGTGCAGACTATTAAACAATAGAGGATTTCATTTGTTGACATTCATTATTCTTGAAACCAGGATTGGATCGATCAATGAATGTTAGATCACCATTCGAAACCTGGAAGCACTGGATGACGGCCGTTTCGTCCTGGGATGGGACTCCTCAGCAGTGAATTGATCAAGTTAGACATTAACACTGTTAGGCACCGGCTCAGTGGTCCGATGGTTAGGCGTTCGTCTACATTGCCGAAGGTCCTGGGTTCGAATCCTGCGGGGTGTAGGAGTCGTGGGTGCGCACTGCTGAGGAGTCCCATACCAGGACGGAACGGCCGTATTTCACTGCTTCCAGGTTTCTAATGGTGGTCTAACATCGATCGATTCAAAAATGTGTAACTTAACAATCTTCACAACCCCGTAATGGACATTCATTATTACTGCTGTTCTGTTTCCCAATCTTATGGTTCTATGATACCGAAGAATCATTTAGGATTTTATAAAATAAAAGATGACAATGAGCTACTTGTTTATTATCAATGATATCGCTTTTGCTTGACCTAATTACATATGATCAGTGTAAGTGATCGATCAGTGAGTGAAAATAAATGAATGTAGCCATCTATGCTCATTGTATATAGTAAACATTTGTTACCTCTTCCCCTCCCCAATGAAGCAAAGGCCGCCTATCAGCATTCTTCAACCCACTCTATCCTGAGACTTCTTTTCCGGGTCTATCTATTTTTGTATCTTCCGGATGATCTCTTTCATGGTTCTCCATGTTCACGCCTATGTCTTTGGTGTTAATTGATAGTTGCTTTGAGCTCCGAATGTCATTCAACTGAAGATATGCTGCTCATTCTTTACCGATCCATGCTAGCATATCTGCATCAGATCTACCTTGTTTATCAATGATGCTGCCTAGATACGTAAATGTTTCTACATCCTCCGATGCTTCTCCATTAAGTGTGATTTGGTTAGGGTGCTTGTTGTGTTGTATCGGAGAATCCTGCTTTTCTGCTTGTTTATATTAAGACCCACTAATGGACAGGCTGCTGCTACACTGGTCGTCTTCTCTTGCATTTGTTATTGAGTGTGCGATAGAAGAGCCAGATCATCCAGCTGCGTCCTAGCTGTCCACTGTATGTCGTCCTACCCTCCAGATGTCAACGTCTTCATAATCCAGTCGATCATAAGGGTGAACGTAAGCAACCTTGCCTGACACCGGTCTTCACCTCGAACAAGTCCATCAGCTGACCTCCGTGCACTATTTTGCAGTTTAATCCATCATTAGCATTCCGTGTTCTGTTGAATATCTTCTCAGACACACCATAGTATTGAAGATGCCTCCATAGTGTCAACCTGCCTACGATGACGAATGTTTTCGCCTAGTCAATGAAGTTGATGTAGAGTGGTAAATTCCATTTACTTGATTATTCCACAATGATCCTTAGTGTGGCGATTTCGTCAGTACATGACTGATGCTTACGGAATCCAGCCTGCTCATCTTGAAGTTGAGCATCTATTGAATCTTTGATTCAGTTTAACAATATATTCTATTGAAGACTTTTTTTGGTATTATAAAAAAAAAGAGATGCAAATGTTATTACCGTATCTATCATCATGGTATACAATACCCAATTGTATGGCCCTGTTGTCTTACTTATAGAAGAGGTCGAACTCTAATACGGTTTTTCTCATTATTACAACAATCTGACTAATGAATTCTATTGTGACCACATCTCGGTTCTCCACGACAGAGAACAAATCATTGTGAAAGTAATTTTGAAATTCGTTTCAGCAATCAGATTTGTAATTGATCTAGAGAAAAATGTGATGTATTTGCGCTATACACTTCGAACAATTTGCACATTTGAAATCATTAATCAATCATCATTGTTAGACCACCATTAGAAACCTGGAAGCACTGGACGGCCGTTTCGTCCTAGCATGGGACTCCTCAGCAGTGCGCATCCACGACTCCTGCTCCTCGCAGGATTCGAACCCGGGACCTTTGGCATTGTAGGCGAACGCCTTACCATCGGACCACTGGGCCGGCATCCAACGGTGTTAATGTCTAACTCTGATTGATCTAGGGATTTTGCGCGACCTCACCCATTTGTCTTTGGTAGTTACTGCCTACACCCGACAGGGCTGAACTCCACTGGTCACGTCTTCTCAATTAGAACTCCGAGAATTTCCTCACGAAGCTAGTCACTAGTGAGCACTGTTACGAGCAGGAGTCGTGGATGCGCACTGCTGAGGAGTCCCATACTAGGACGAAACGGCCGTCCAGTGCTTCCAGGTTTCTAATGGTGGTCTAACAATGATGACTGATTAATGATTTCAAATGTGTAAAAACGCTAACCTACAAAACTGTGCCCCAATATATCAAACAATTCGGTCACACATATCACACTTGTCAAGGCATTTTGATATGAAGATGAATAAAAGGTCAATTAAATAAAAGTTCAAATAGGCATAAGTTGGTAATTGTAAATAAAAGGAGAGAGAAAATTAACGTAATATGAAAAGAATAAGCAAAAGGGTAGGAAATTGTCACATTAACTGTAGGCTTAAAGATTACCAGGGTAAATTCAAGGTTATGACAAACTGTTTCTGCACACATAAGGAGGATTTTAATTTTCGCAAAACCAAGGTCTCTATAAACCTCAAAATTCGTCCTGCAACATTTCTATACAATGTTTTGAAGGCTGTCTTGATGTCAGTCTTAAGCGCCCTGTCTCAATTATGTGTTTGGCGATCGATGAACATGGTTTTCTATTTCCAACGCTAATCGGCTCATCTGACGTTAACTGATTTTGAAGCCACTTAGGTACATGTGTTCCATAACCCTTGATTGCAAAGTCCGATTACTCCTCACTATGTATGTGTGTCCACACGGACATGTAAATTGATAAATACAATGGGATGTGATGTAATCATTCGAGCAACGTTTAGGTCTATGTGAAATCATGGACTTGGTCTTTTTTTCAATGATAATCAGTTTAGCAGAGTTGTATATTTTCTCTATGTCTGCTTTTAGTCTCTGTCTTAATTATTAGACCAGATTGTTCGAAATGTATAGCACAAATGCATCATCACATTTTTCAGATCAATTACGTCTTCTCACTATTTTATCAAAATTCATAAAATGGACTGATTGTTTTAAATCAGATTTATGTTAAGTCTTGAACAGTTAAACATTCGAGTATTCACCGTTAACAGATAAAATTAGTTAATTGAATTAAATCTAAAAGCAGAAAAATCAACAACGGAGAAAATGTTAACTCCATACACTTCCTTCAAATTTCTTATTACTACGTTGCTTACTTACTTACTTACGCCTGTTAATCCCAATGGAGCGCAGGTCACCGAACAGCATTATACAACCTACTCTGTTCTCCGTCTTCCTTTCCGTTCCTACCCAATTATTCTTCGGCCTTTTGATGTCTGCTTTTAATTCTCAACATAATGTCTTCTTTGATCTTCCTCTTTTCTTTTGACCTTGAGGATTTCAAATGATGGTTCGCCTTGTCATGCAGTTGGATACTTTCCCCAATGTTTAGCCTATCCACTTCTAGCACTTTTTCATGATTTCTCCCTCTACTGGAATCTTGTTTGTTTTCTCCTTAGAGTAGGTTGTCTCTGATAGTGTCTAGCAAAAGGGGCCTTGGTATCTTGCGTAGAAAACTGTTAATAAACACTTGTATCTTGTGTATGATGGCTTTTGTAGTTTTCCAAGTTTCCGCTTCATTCAGTAGAACTGTCTTCATATTTGTATTGAAAATTGTGACTTTACTGTGTGGCTGATCGCGGTTTTGAGTTCCGGATGTTGTTCACTTGTAGAAATGCTGTCCTTGTTTTATCAATCCGTCCATTCATATCTGCATCAGATCCACCTCACTCACTTTGTGATGCTACTCATCAAATTTTTTACCATTAATAATCATGAAAAACCTAATTGAAAAACTTACTAATGAACCTTTCAATTCGGGTATTTCTAAATAAGTTGGTCGATGTACAGAGAAACGCCAATTGAATTGACTTAAACCAATAATTAATTCATTGACATCAGTATCTTTTAGACCAAGTTTTAAATCAATCATTGGTCCACCTGGATATCTTGAATCATCAGTTGAAATGATCTTGAAAAAATACAAAAAGAGTTTTTTATTAAATTTCATTAGAAAATCATGAACTAATCAATATTAGACTGGAAGTCTTAAGTTCGATTTCTGTATGCC
>OX103975.1:19974826-20092824 GCA_944470395.2 Schistosoma turkestanicum | reverse complement strand
GAAGCGTTGGAAGTGGATAAGACATATATTAAGGAAAGTACCCAATTGTGGCACAGGACAAGCTCTCACTTAGGATCCTCAAGGTCAAAGAAGAAGACCAATAAACACAATATGTCGATAAATGAAGACAGACATGAAAAGAATGAACAACAACTGGATAGAACTAGGACGGATGCCAAGCGACTAAGTAGGTTTCAATCGTTGATGAAAAGATAATTGGATGGCCGAAAATTGTTCAAAATAGGTGAAATAAGGTGAACGATACTAGGTTCAAATCCTGAAGGAAGAGTCAAATCAGAAAGAAATACACATGTTGGATTCTAATGCTAGTCACATTTCATGAATTTTGTATAAACATGTCCCATTAACACTATATATCGAGGTAATTTGTACAGAATGTACATATATACCAATTAGGATTGGTGTAAATTCAGTAAAATGATCAAAAACGGAGTTATCTAAATTGTTATCAATTAAATTCGTAAATTATCGTCTTCGATACACCTTCAATAGAATGGAAATTTGATTGTCGATATCTTCTTCTGAGTTTAATTTTCTGACTTTACTGATTAGTCAAGGGATCATCTTTAGTCTGGGTTATTTTGCACCTGTTCACTTACGGAATTCGAGGAAAATTTTGACAGAATATAACATAAGTAATTCAGATATTCTCAACCCATATATATAGTAGACTTAATTAGCCTGAATATTTTGCGAGGTAATAAAGTAATGTGTGAAGGGTTAGTCGTAGAGATAAGAGGGATGTTAGGGGATGTAGGAAGGATTTAATTATGACCAATTTGGTCTCACGTGCTCTAACGGGTATGAGAGTGAATGTCACTTTCTGGGCTGCCTACAACATGGAAGGATGTTTCTTGAGGAACCTGAAAAAGAAAATCTGATTAGCGGTGGTCTTAGAGACCTGGGATCGTGACCGCAGAACCCAACGGACAAGTGCTTGAGGTCGGTCAGTGGTTTTATAAAAATTCAACACATTCAACCAGTTAATGACTCATTGTAAATGAAAATTCAATTATGTGAACGATTATAAGAACCTGGATGACTAAAACACACAGATTATTTACACAATATCATGTACATACATATTTATCAATCCAATTATGTGATAAGTAATTGTCATATGTTTCTGTGTTGCACAAATGTAAATAGATTAAGGTATACACATTTTAATTCAAATGACGGACTGATCTATGTGTTCAATCACTATTGGTAACCTGGATGCGCTACATGGCAATTTCTACTTAGTTTGAGGAGACAATCCGAAATGACAATGAATACCTACTGTAGTGTGTCGTTTTATTGCGTGTTCTTAAGCTCGGTAATTAACTCGTCCAGACAATCGTTACTAAATAGTGTCTGACGGTCAGAAGGTGAACTTGTAGTGATGAATGCGATTATTTGGAACACACCACAAAGCGAAGCGAAGAAACAGTGAATAAAACGAATGAAGCGACGTGAATTGGAGAAGGCTGTTGAGCCAACTCCTAGGATGACAATGCGAACGAATGGGCAAAGGAAGCGATGTGGAGAAGGCTAATGAGCCAACTCAGAGAGATAAAGCGTGACTAAGAATATATAGTCAGACGAAAATAAGACAGACATATGACAAGCGAAATAGGCACACATGAATAAAAGCGACGAATAGTGTTGACAAGGTCAAATGACAAGTGGGACACGTCATGTGAGCTCATACAAACTAGACAATGATAAGAAGGAATGGTACATATAAATTGTTGCAAAACAAATGGCTTGGTTAAATAAATCAATCGGAACGGCTTAACCAAATTAATTGTAAGCGAACTCGAAAATATATGTGGAGGCACTACACTACTGTCCTACAAGGGGCAAACGAATTCAAGAGTAATTCAATCACTTGCATGAATAGTTGATATGGTTGTTTTGATCATTTGAAAATACTTTATAATTTTACAATACAATTCATATAAGTAGTAGACTTAAAAAATAGTCGAAGGTTCATTTCTGAAAATTTTATGTAGTAGTCAATTTTTTAAATGAACAAACGAATAATATTACTCACTTTTGAATTGATAATCTAAGAAGTTTATGATTACGACTTTTCTGGTGTTTATATCGAAGGTTATAATGAATGTAACGCTCATCTAACTCTCCAGTACTTAATTAAACAAAAATAATTCAAGTTGACCCGTTACAGTTTTTAATTAAAAAAAATTGAACTACTTATAAGTAGTATAATCTTTGTAAAACAAAAAATAGTGTTGTTATCACAAAAAACAACTTTGTAGACATACCTCAACATTTTCTTTACAATTACATTGCCCATCAATAGGATTGCATGGTACAACTGTATCTGAGATAGATAAATTTGTCCATAAAGTACCACGCATATCACAGTTGCATTTTCTACAATTAGGATAACCATAATAACCTATACTGCATTGATTACATGCACGACCGGCAAATTCTGTTTTACATGTACATTGACCTGTCATCAAATCACATTGGTCATCAAGACCGATAACAGAACCATCTATGGAACAATTACATTTCTATCGTTTAAAAATAGAGAAAATAGAGAGGAGGAAACATTAAAAAATAGTGATTGATTGAATTGTATGGAGTATCAGTGCATAAAACAGCCTAATTAAAAAATATATATGTGGATGATTTAGTCAGTCAGTCAGTCGATAAAACTAACTAACTGACTGCGTAGACTGATTACGTAGAACTTCGTACGTATGAACACCAGTTCAAGTTGCTATACTACATTAGCTTAGCATAAATAATTTTTTCTCAACCAGAAAAATTCAACACAATCTAATATCACATGTCTGCCCTATAGATCAAGCTGATTATACATATAAGCTGACTTAAACTCTGTAATTATTATTTTAAGAGCATATTATTATTATTATTATTATTATTGTCATTTACAGTTGGTCGAAGTTAGACACCGACTGAGTGATCTGGAGGTTGGGCGTTCGCGGGGAAGACCGAAGGTCCTAGGATCGAGTCCTGAAGGGTGCAGGAGACGTGGATGCGCACTACCACTGATGAGTCCCATACTAGGACGAAACGGCCATTGCCCAGTGCTTCCAGGTTTCTAGTGGTAGTCTAACATTAATCGATTCATGATTTCGAGGAATTAATGAATCGTTGAATTGTGACCATTAACATGTATGTGATGAGTTGCTTTGCAATGATCGGATTCGATCGATCGATATCACATATTCAAAGGTGAAACAACTTTAAATGTTTAATTCATAATCAAGCAGATCCAAAATGTCTTTCATATAAGAATTATGTTCTAATTTCAATTTGTGATGACTAGAAAGCTTATAACACTGAGAAGCAATATATATCACCTAGATAGTGTTAGGATATACATCCAATATCCTAAGAGAATTATTGGTCAATTCCTATCGGTTAATTCCGACTGGTCAATTTTACGATCGTCCTAGATATCAATGTCACGTGCTTCAATATTGTTTCTTATTGGTTTTCCTGACTATCAATGTCACTTCAAATGTTGCTTCTTATTGGTCGTTCTAACTGTCAATGTCACAGAATTCGATGCTGTTTCTCATTCGACCAAAATGTATATATACGCATTATCTGTAACGTTTTATGACCACAACAAGGACCCGGTCCCAGATCCCTAGTCCGAGATCCTGATTCTCTTCTGAACTCGGACCTCGTACTTTCTGGATGCTTGTAGAATACAGGTTCTACTTCATATCGTCTTCTTATTTTTACTCAATATGGGTGTTGGAACACTCGGATTAAAGTAGCATGTCGTGTCACCAAGTCCTCGATCCCCGCTCTCATTTCCCAACTAAGGCAAACTCATATTAATTGAAGCGCATCAAAATGACGTGTTTACGTGCAGGCGTAACAAATAGTTACTTTTTAAACGATTCTGATATGATGTAATATTTCACATTACTATTTATTGAAATCATTATTCGGTCCATCATGAGAAGTATAGAAGCACTAGACTAGCATGGGAGTCATCAGAAGTGAGTATCTACGACCCCCGCACGCTGTGGTCGAATTCTGGACCGTCGGTTTCGTGCGTGAATGCATATTCTATAGATTGAGTCTCTCATGCGGGGTCGTGGATAGGTACTGCTAATAAATTCCATATTGCGATCAAAAGGTCATTCAGAGCTTCCACGTTTCCAATGGTGGTCTAATATTGATCGATTCATTATTTCAATGAAACTCAACAACATGCAGAACCTTACAATAAAAATTATCATGTGCTCAACAGTGACTAGATCGGGTGAGGAAGTTTCTCCGAGTTCTTGTGAGTAATCGGGACTAATGGAATTCAATCCTGTCGGATGTGAAGCAGTGCTCACTGAAGACAGTGAATGACGTTGCGTAAGACTGTGGATTGATTAAAGTTACACAGTAACACCGTCGAATACTGGCTCAGTGGTTTAGAGATTAGGTGTTCTCACAGGAAACCGAAAGTCGAATGTCGTGGATGCCCACTGCTGACGAGTCCATTATAAGGACGAAACGACTGTCCAGGCTGTCCATGAAAATCACTATGTATGTCATTAGTAAAGAAAGTACTCCTTGTCTTCATAATCACATTTAAGTAACTAGACACCATAGTTAAGTACTGATATCTCAAATAAAATAACGACATGATTAATCTCTGATTGAATACAAACTTATATGATTACCGTTAATGGACGAAACTATTTTAAATTACTGTTTTTCAGTGACTGGGTATTATTAATCAACTGTCATTCTAACTTATACATAATTCTTCGACGGAATATTAACTTTGACACTAGAACAATTTATCCTACAATATAAAACGTAGCAGATTGAACTTAATTAAACAACCAGTGAAAAATACACAAACTACTGAAAAACTCTTGTAAGTAGTGTGGATGCATAACCTTACTAGGAACTGAGCTTAGAACTCAAAACGCCAAGACCACAGAAATAGTCATATAGAGTTCAAAAAATGTTCTTTGCATATATATATATATATATATATATATATATATATATATATATATATATATATTCTCCCCGTACTCATAATACTACTAAAATAAAATGATCAAAACTAACTTTACAACCAATCACTGGATTATAATCCCATGAACCAGGCATACATTTATCACATCGATCACCTTCAGTATTTGGTGGACAAATACATTTCCCAGTGATTTGATCACATACTTGACCATTTGGACAAGGTAAACATGCTGTAAAAAAATAAATTTTTCAAAGAAAATATTATTTGATTATATAACAGATCAATGGGAAAAAATGTGGATGAACTTCTTTGAAGAAAATGGTAAAACATCACATATATTTGAATTTGTTCACGTTTGCAATTTGGTTTGGCCACCTTTGATTAATTTATTAGAACAGAGAGGGATCATTCGTGTATAGTAATCAACAACCAAGTAAGCAATGCTGTCGTTAAGAAACGAGTACTAGGTAAGGATGGCAAATCAGTAGATGAAGCATTGAAACTTCATCAGTTGAGGAGGTGTTTGGAACATGTGTTACGAATGCCTAAACACCGACTGCCTCGATGAGCTTTGTTTTGTGATGTAGGAGTAGGTTGAAAGAAAGCTAAGGGCGGCCAAACCAAATCCATGATATTATTGACAAGTGGACTGATTCATGTTGGTAGATGTCGACTACCTGGTTGGGGTCCATGAGAAGAAAGTCACCAATCGTTAGAGACCTTGAACGACATGACTCAAAATCGTTTGCAATGGCGCAAGTGCATCCATTCATTGTGCTCTCTCAAATCCTAATCTTCTGGAATCGTCACCACTTCTACCTTTGTCTTTCTAACCTTATCTCACTGAATTATACTTCTTGAATAATATCTTCAAACCCTGGTCTTCTTCATTACCATTAATACCTCTGCTATCTCTACTATCACTATGGGATTTGATTTGACATTTGCGTCTCTGTGCTAATCTGTTGGTATGGCAACATGAACTGATGTACTTACGTACGAAGTTCTACGTTGCAGCTGACTGACTAACTGACACACTGACTGTACCATTGGGCTTCAATTATTGTCGCGCTCGTATGAACAGGCATGATTAAGTATGGCTTATCGCCTACGTACATATTCATTCCATTCGCTTTCATGCTAGTCGCTTAAATATTTCAACGATTGATTCATTTCCCTCAGTTCACATATATGTACATATTAATCCTACTCACGAGTACGTTCATTGGCTCGCCAACTAGACAGAGCTCACTGACTTGCTCGTCAGCACTCGCATACACAATGAATTTCATTCCTTAACCAAATGAAGTTTCGTTGTCAGTAATTCTGTTTTTTTTTGTAGAAAATTTTGAAATTAGGTCATTTGAAACATGGCTTGTTTACATTCATATAGATAAAGCAGTAGTTTACCTGTTGATTAAAACGGATCATTGCACAGTTGGATTGACAGATTTAATGATGTCAGTACTATTCAGAGCAAGTAAATATGTAAGTAATTAAGTAAGTAAGTAAGTAAGTAAGTAAGTGCATAAGTAAGTAAGTAAGTAAGTGCATAAGTAAGTGCATAAGTAAGTAAGTAAGTAAGTAAGTAAGTAAGTAAGTAAGTAAGTAAGTAAGTAAGTATGTAAGTAAGTAAGTAAGTAAGTAAGTGCATAAGTAAGTAAGTAAGTGAGTAAGTAAGTAAGTAAGTAAATAAGGGAGTAAGGGAGTATGTAAGTAAGTAAGTAAGAATGACAATTACATAAGTTAGTGCATAAGTAAGTAAGTAAGTAAGTATGTAATTAAGTAAGTAAGTAAGTAAGTAAGTGTATAAGTAAGTAAGTAAGTAAGTAGGTGCATAAGTAAGTAAGTAAGTAAGTAGGTGTTGGGGATGTTAGATCCCCAGAACTCGCTTCATAAATAATGTCCTAATTTTGGATTTTATTCATGGGCTGATCAGTTGACCTTGAGATCACATTTCCGACCAGCAAAATACTTGGCTGTGATTGGTTACTGTGTTATTTTAGTGTGTTATTTTTGTGACTCTCTCAAGAATGTTCCTATGATGTATAAATAAGCGTGATTTATGTGCTTGGATTCACTGTATGCTGGCTGGGTATTTGTAGAATACACTTCCTAGACTAGATCAAGACTTCTTGCTAGTACATTTGGGTCAAGGGATCATAGTAGCCTACCTAGACGCTGGTTCATTGTTTCGTTGTCGTTTATCGACTAAGGTGAACACGTAATAGTTTAAGCTAGTGTAACAAGTGTAACATATACATATGTACATTTTAATCCTACTCACCAGTGCATTCACTGGCTCGCCAACTAGACAGAGCTCATTGGCTTGCTCTTCAGTACTCTCATGTCATTTTCACTTTCGCGTCATAAGCCTGTGGTTGTTGTTATCTGTTTGTGGTGCGATAATAAACCTAATCAACGCTTCGTATTCGTATTTTGTATTTTATACTGTAGGGTTCGTCACTAGGTACGCTTGATGCTATTACGACGAGTTCACCTTAGTCGATAAACGCGAACGAGACAATGAACCAGCATCCAGGTAGGCTACCTTGAATCCCAAGCTAAAGATAGAAGGCTTTGTAAGCGTAGAAAGTATATTCTACAAACACCCAGCAATCACAATACAATCAAGCACACGAATCTCGTTTATTTAAACATCGTAGAAACGTCCTTGGGACAGTTATGAAAATAGCACACTAAAATACACAGCAGCCAATCACAGCGATGGATTTTCCTGGTGGGAAATGAAATCTCAAGGTCAACTGATCAGCCCATGCTGGCAAACGTGAAATCCAAGATAAGGCATTTATCAAGCGAATTTTGGGGATCTAACATCCCCAACATATACATCTGTTGGGCGTTATCTGGCGATGGTTATCAGGACGAGAGTAGTATACGGAGTTTAGGAATTATACCGAATACCTATCGCCACAGAACTAGTAAGCCTACATCCACCACACATTATCAGTTTCTTTTGACAAAGTTCATATGAAAAAAATTCGTACAGTATCAAAACTGAATGATTACTATTCACTAATTGACTTGTTGTTACATAATGAATTTCGTACTTAAACAAATGAAGGTTCGTTGTCAATTTGTTATGATATTCATCCAATATCCTAAGAGCATTGTTGGTCAATTCCTATTGGTTAATTCCTAATGGTCAATTTTATGGTCGTCTTAACTGTCAATGTCACAGACTTCGATGTTGTTTCCTATTCGACCTAAATGTATAAATACGCATTATCTGTAAGGTTTTATGACGCAGGCCCGGATCCCTAGTCCGGGATCCTGATACTCTTCTGGACTCGGACCTCGTACTTTCTGGATGCTTGTATAGAATACATGTTCTACTTCATATAAACTCTTCTTCTCCTATTCAATGGGGGTTTGGGACAATCGGATTAGAGTAGCATGTCGTGTCGCCAGATCCTAGATCCTCGCTCTCGTTTTCCGACTAAGTTGAACTCGTAATAGTTCAAACATATCAAATGACATATTGACGTCCATGCGTAATAGTTGTACTAAAGTAGTATGTTACTTTGCGTTGATCGAGAAACCGCCCAAAATAAAGGTGCAAACAACGTTAAGTTTAAAGTCAATAACAACCAATCAAGATCGAAGTGAACAGAAGAAGCAACGAGTTTCATATGTGGAGAAATTCGAATACTTCAGTTCTTCAATCTGAAATTTGTGCTGACAGTGTCATTGTTGTATTCAGAAGTAGAACAATAAAAGCTCCACAACCAAAACAACATCCAACTCAGAGAATGAAACTCCATGATTAGGTCCCCACCTACATTACAATAAATAATCAACACAACAGTGTATATATTTTGAAAAATCCACCAACACAATTACTTACGTTTACAACCTGATTCAGAAACACCAAAATAGCCTAATTCACATTCTGTACAATCTCTTCCAATCACATGTGCTGTACATTTACACTGACCAGTATTCATATCACATTCAGTGTATTGATTCAATGTTTTTGTTAATTCAGTTCCAATGCCACAATTACACGGTAAACAATTGGATCCAGTTACATTCCAATAAAATCCAGGCTATAATTTAAAAAAAACATTAAATTAGAAATGCATTCTTTGTGTTTGGAATAGATAGAGTTCAGAGAAGCTTTCAAGGACGCCTAAAAGGAGGCCAATAGGCTTTCAACCAATCACAGTTGAATGGAATTTCTTAAAAATTCTGATGTGACATGAGATGATGAGTGCTTATGCTCCTACACTTAATATGCTTGAAACTACTATTACGAGTTCACTTTAGTTGATAAACGAGAACGAGATAATGAACCAGTGACAGAATAGGCTATTCCGACGAAAAAGTCTTGATATTTGACGTAGAAAGTGTATTCTACAAATACCCAGCCAGCATACAATGATCTCAAACACACAAATCGCGTTTATTTATACATCATGGAAACATCCTTGGGAGAGTCACAGAAATAGCATACTAAAATAACATATCAACCAATGACAGCCAAGGATTTTCCCGGTGAGAAATGTGATCTCAAGGTCAACTAATCAGCACATGAATAAAATTCCAAAATCTAAAGTCCTCAATAATTAGACAATTGTGTAACATCGCTATTTGTGGGCTTCTGTATCTTTCTGCCTTTTGGTTTGAGACCTAAATGGTGGGGGCGGTTCTACAGGTCCTCGAGCTAAAGGTTGAATTATGTATATCAGCCATTCTGGTAGCACTCATAACAATCACATGAGCCGATAAACGTGGGGAATTAAAAACCATGTTCACCACTCGCAAACAAAACACAGAGTTGAAACTGCTTGCAAAATATTGCAAAGAAATTGTCAAGGAAGAATTCTTAGGCTTATAGACGCTTTGGCTGTTCGTAACTTCAACTAACTACCTGCCCTTTAGGTGTATAGAAACAATCGGTCGTAATCTTCAATCGGCCCTGGTGATCTTTAAACCATCTGAAGGAATAGAGTAATGGGGCAGTTTCCCATTCTTTCCATTGTATGTTAATTTTCTCTCTCCTTCATTTACAGTTAACCCTTTTATCCCAGTATAGGGTTGTGACGATTGTCAGAATAGGCCATTCTGACGAAAGTGTATTCTACAAACACCCAGCAAGCATACAATGATCTCAAACACACAAATCTCGTTTATTTATACATCATGGAAACGTCCTTGAGAGAGTCACAAAAATAGCACACTAAAATAAAACATCAACCAATCATAACCAAGGATTTTCCTGGTGGGAAATCTGATTTCAAGGTCAATCGAACAGCCCATGGATAAAATCCAGAAAACTAAGACATTCATCAAGCGAGTTCTGGGGATCTAACGTCCTTAACAATTAGACAATTGTGTAACATCGCTATTTCTGTTTCGTTCTGCTTTTTGATTTGCGACCTAGGGGAAGGGACGGTTCTACTAGTTCTAGTGTTGAAGGTTGAACTGTGTGCATCAGTCAGTCTGATTGCATACATAGCAATCAAACGGTATGTAAACATCAGGAATGCAGAACTATGTTCACCACCGAGAACAAAATACATAATTGAAACTGCATTTAAAAAATATTGTAATGAGTAACCGTTTCGTCTTAGTATGGGACTCATCAGCTGACTCACCCACCAACCCTGCTCATGGAAATCGAACCCGAAGACCTTGGTCTGACGCGCAAACTTGTAACCTATATACCACTGAGTCAGTATCCAACAGTGTTTATGTCCAACTTCAATCAATCCACGGTCTTGCACAAACCTCATCCACTATTTTTGATTATTTTCAATTATTCTAACTTTTATTCAACTGATCTTTGCTGAATTTTCACATGAAATGCCTTGCTTGACAAGTAAGTAGGTAGGCAATTAGATTAACTCCATCTTCAACATATTTTTGTCAAAAGAAAGAACTATGATCTACCGTTATTTATTGATAATAAAACTTTTTATTTCATCATTAATCTTACCAAACATTTGTCACATGTATCTCCGATAACATTTTCACCACAATTACATTGACCAGTGATTGGATTACATGTTCGATCAATTGCTCGTGAAGTACATTTGCATTCTTTGAAATAAACAAAAAAATCAGAATAATGATCAGGTTAAAATTGTTTTTTTAGTTAAAAATTAGAATTATGGAGAGTAATGTGTATGTGTGTGCAAGATCGAAGGTCCTCGGTTCGAATCCTGCGAGGTGCAAAAGTCGTGGATGCGCACTGCCACTGATGAATTCCATACTAGGACGAAACGCATGTCGTCCAGCGCTTTCAGGTCTCTAATGTGGTAGTCTAACAATGATTGAATGTTAAATATTTTTCTGTTATCTAAAAGTGTTGCTCTTTATGCTTGTTTAAGTATAATGAAATGAAGTTTATACTGTGATTTGTAAAATTTATATTCATTCTAATTGGTGGGAAGATCATAATACACTGATGACCTTGATGGGTCAATCAACCAATCAGTAAACACTGTCTAGTTGTAAAACAGTTTATAATGGTGGAATTATATCTTTGATCTAATCACCAATCAATTGTCACATGTCGTTTTATTCCTTGTGGTAGAAAGAGAAAGGCTAAGTTCAGCTATTATATGTCGGGTTAGTTTTATGAGTTATGATTATCATTACGCATAGTTTTCCACTCCAACTAAGACTAACTGTTAGGATGAACGAGTTGATGTTAGTTTAGAAAAGTTTAGCTTTTCATATTAGGGTTGGAGTTTTCATCACGAACTAAGATTAACTATGATGCAACGCATTGTTAGTCTACTGTTAACAAACTGAATGGAATTATAGTTGGCATTAAGTGTACGATTTACAAAAGCGAGGATATTATTTAACATCACGAAACAATCTTGATAACGCATCGAATGGAAACAAGTAATTTACACTTTGATAACAATTATACCTTATAATTTAGCCTAATCACCAGAACGAATGCACTTTTCTGCTACGTAATGGAAATTTTAATTAATTTCAAGCATTTGAAAGAATATTGATTGCTAGTTTTTACTTTGCTAATCTATCGCTGCAATTTAAATTTAGCGGGAAATACTTAAGGCATTATCTTCATTCTGATTGGTTCATTCAAAACCTTCAGTATAAGATACTTTTACTCGATCGCTCAACTAAACATCAGTAATAATTGAAAACTGTACAGATATTTTGATCATTTTTTTAATTATAAAACTTATTACCTATGCTTTCATACCCAAAGACATTGTATTTCAAAATTGCATCTAAGCTAGAATAATCTTTTAGATCAGAAACAGTTAAACTCGTAATACCAACAACTTAGATTGTTGCTTGATGAGATAAGAAAATTTCGTACTTCGAATAATGATTTCGTGATTCATTTTCAAGTCATGAATGGATCACTGTTAGACTACCATCAGAAACTTGGAAGCACTGGACGGCCGTTTCGTCCTGATATGGGACTCATGAGCAGTGCGCATCCACGACTCCTGTACCCTGAAGGATTCGAACCTAGGCCCTTCGGTCTTGTGCGCTAACGCCCAACCCCGTAATGCAATTACCTTTGCTTACTAGTGACTAACTTCGTGAGGAATTTTCTCCGAGTTCTAGTGGCAAATCGTGACCAGTGAAGTTCAAATTGTTCGGGTGTAGACAGTAACTACCGAAGACTGTCTATGAGGTTGCGCAACTACATGAATTGATCAAGTTAGACATTAACGCCGTTAGATACCGGCTCAGTTGTCCAGAGGTTAGGCGTTCGCGCCTATGCCTACTTAAAATACTACTCATTACAAGAGTTATTATCACTCAAAACAGACTATTCATAGTGTACTAAAGAGACGCCAATTAAATCTACAGGCACAAACACAGACAAATACATGAGGCGAATAAGGGTAGGATTACAAGGACATGAATATATGAGGCATATATATTTATTGAAGGTCACAACTTTCTATCATAAAGAGAATAGAGTTATTAGAAAGGCAAGAAGAACAGTGATACATTCTGTCTGAATTATTTTAGTCTATCCAACAGTTAAGATAAATCACGTAGAAATGTAATGAAAAGCGCTACTACGAACATTCTCTATACTATTATGCCTTTCCATGGTATTTATGAGTAGCTGCAAGCCATTCATCATCATCGTTCATCATTATTTAGTGTTAAGATATTCATTCAATATCCTAGGAGAATTATTTGTAAGTCTAATTCCATTGTTCAGTTACTATTGGTTAATTCTTATTGGTCATCCTAACTTTCAATGTCACATACTGCAATGCTGTATCCTATTCGACTAATAACCTGTATAAATATGCATTATCTGTAATGTTTTATGACCCGAATTCTTAGTCCGCGATCCTTATCTTCTTCTGATTTCGGACGGCGTGCTTTCGGGATGTTTGTAGAATACACTTTCTACTTCAAAGCAAGTCATCTTCTCTTATTTAATGGGGATTTGGGACAATCGGATTAGAGTAGCCTGTCATGTCGCTGGATCGTCGATCCTCGCTCTCGTTTACTGACTAAGGTAAACTTGTAATAGTTCAAGCATATCAGTTAAAGTGCTGAGTTCATAACATTTAGATAATAACTTCTGTTTTGTAAATAATGTATGTGCTATTGAAGAGTCAGTCAGTTACAACGTAGAACTTTGTACGTACATACATAAGTTCAGGTTGTCATACTTCATCAGCGTACAGACGCAATTGTCAGTGCAAATCCCACAATAGTAGAGGTAGTAGAAGTATTAGCAGTAATCGGAACCTCGGATCCAGTGACACGATAGGTTACTCTAATCCGAGTGTCCCTAGGTCCCACTATGTAGAGGAAGAAGTCTTGACAAAACGTAGAAAGTGTATTCTATAAGCACTCAGAACATATGAGGTCTTTCAAGAACACAAATCGTGCTTATTCATACAATCATTGAAACGTCCTTGAGAGAGTCACAAAAATAGAACACTAAAATAACACATCTACCAATAACAGTCAAAGATTTTCCCGGTGAGAAATGTAATCTCTAGTTTAACTGATCAGCCCATGCTCGAAAAAATAAAACCCAAAATTAAGACATTTATCAAGTGAATTCTGGGGATCTTAGCGCCCCCAACATTTACCCAATAAATTTTATTTTCTCAAGTAAAGTTTTTTTCAATAAAAGGAGAGGTTAAGCGTTTGCGTGCATGACCGAAGGTCCTAAGTTCGAATCCTGCCAGTAGCAGGTATCGTAGATACTCACTGCCACTGATCAGTCAATCCCAATACCAAGAGGAAATGGCTTTCCAAAGGTGAGTTTAACGCTAATGATTGTTACACATTTTTGAAACCATGAATCGATCAATGTTAGACCAACACCATTAGAAACCTGGACGGCTGTTTCGTCCTGGTATGGGACTCATCAGCGGCAGTGCGCATCCACGACTCCTGCACCCCACAGGAATCGAACCCAGGACCTTCGGTATTGTAGGCGGACGCCTAATCATCCAACCCTTGAGCCGGTATTTAACGGTGTTAATGTCTAACTAATGATTGTGTATTCATGATTTGAGAGTTAAAAAAAGATAATAGAATCACTATATAATTATTACCTGTACATCCATTCGGACCTAAATTGTAAAAACCAACTTGACATGTTGAACAATCTCGTGTACCACCAACACCTGGCTTACATGAACATTGTCCTGTCACCGGGTCACATGTAGTTAAATACTCTGGTCTGGTACCGATTGGATCACATTGACACGGTGGACAACCAGCTTCTGTATTACCACGACCAGCGATACACTGATCACATCGAATACCTTCATAGGTGGGCAAACAACTACATTGACCATCTTCAAGTCGACATGATGGTGATAGACTGCCTTTTGGATGACAATTACATGCTAAAATAAATCAATTTTTTTAAATAAGAGGAAAAATAGAAACAAATTAGTTAAATATCACTGATATAATCAAAATATTGAATAATCTCAAAAAATATATATTGAATAAATGAAAGGTTGTGTATTATAGCATTATGCTGATGAGTCCCATACATATCAGGGACGAAACACCTATTATTCAGTGCTTCCAGGTTTCTAATGTTGGTAGTCTAACTAACAATGATTGCTTTATTGGCACTGAACTCATTGTTAGACCACCACCATTAGAAACCTGGGAGCAGTGGATGGCCGTTTCTTCCCTAGTGGTGGGCGTCCATGACCCTCGCACGTGAGAATCAAATCCAGGAACGTCGAGCTGATGCGCAAACGCTAAACCTCTAGGCCACTTAGCCGTTATCCAATGGCGTTATTACTTAACTTCGATCAATCCACAGCTTTGCGCAACCTCATCCATTGTCTTCGGTGGGTAACTGCCTATACTTGACAGGGTTGAAATCTACTGATCATGGCTTCTCACTAGAACTCCGACGATTCCTTGACGAAGTGAAGTTTATGATTTTTCATCTATATGGTTATGAAGATTGTCAATTTTCATTGACATAATGCATCTATCAATGTTATACTGCTATTAGAAACTTGAAAGTACCGAAAGATCGTTTCGTCTAAGTACGGAACTAGTCAGTAGTGTGTATCTACGACTTCAGCACGTGAAAATCAAACCTAGGATAGTTAGTTTCGCACACGAACTACAAACCTTTAGATCACTGAATCTATTGTTCATGAAATATATGAGAAAATGTGTAGCACCATTCAAAACCTGGAAGCATCAGGTGGTTGTTTCGTCCTAATTTGGAACTCAGCAGCAGTGAGCATCTATGACTCTCACAACTCGTAGGATTCAAATTTAGGACCTCCGGTCTTAGGCATGAATGCTTAAACATTGAACCACTGAGCCATTATCTGACAGTGTCAGTCTATAACTTCGACTAACCCATGGACTTGTACAATCTCATCCACTGTCTTCGGTGAGCAGTGTTTCACACCCAAACAGAGTTGAACTTCACCGGTCACCTTATTTCAATCATTTATAGTGAATCTTAGAAAATGGAAATTTTTTTTTAGATGACCAACATGTTGAAATCAATTTACTGTATCAACTGATCAGAAAAAAATCATGATCGAATATAAAAGTAAGAATTAAGTTCGAAAGTAGATACAATTAAAGTAAAAAGAGCTCAGACATACATCAAGTTTAAATATCAATAATAATCACTTGACAGACCGAGAGATACAACACAGAACTTCGTACATAAGTACATCAGTTCAAGTTGCCATAGCACATCAGCACAGAGACGCAACTCTAAGTTCATATCCAAGAGTAGAAGTATTACCAGTAATGGAGAAGATTAGGGAGCAAAGATATGATTCGAAAAGTATAATTCAGTGAGATTAATTTAGACGGAGATAGAGATTATAAGGAATTCTGAAGGTTAGAATTTCAGAGAACACAAACAGTGGATGCACTTGCGCCACTGCAAACGATTCTGAGCCATGTCGTTCAAGGTGTCCAACCATTGGTGACAATCATCTCGCGGACCACAAACCAGGTAGTTTACATCTACCGACATGACTCAGTCCACTTGTCAGTGACTTCATGGATTTCTGCCATATATATATATATATATATATATATATATATATATATATAATATGGTCCGACAACTTGAACTGATGCACGTACATAGCAAGTTCTATGTTGTGGCTAACTAACTAACTGACTGACTGACTGACTGACTACTAATTATAGTAGTTTAAACTAACTTCTTTGAAAAACGTAATGTGATTTTTTTTAAAAACAAAGTTCCATGGAGAATGAAGAGTTGTTTATTGAGTATCATGAAGCGATTGTGGGATAGAACAATGGAGGAGGAAATCAGGAAGAAGCGGTGGAAGTGGATAGGACACACACACTGCGGAAAGCACCGAACTGCATCACAAGACAAGCCCTCACATGGAACCCTCAAGGTGAAAGGAAAAGAGGAAGGCCAAGGAACACGTTACGCTGAGAAATAGAGAAAGACATAAGAAGAATGAACAAAAATTGGACAGAATTGGAAAGGGAAGCGCAGGACAAAGTTGGTTGAAGAGAACTGGTCGACGGCCTATGCTCGCTTGGGGGTAACAGGCATAAGTAAGTAAGTAAGTAAGTATCACGAAGTGATCTTAAATAAGGAAGCATAAAAGTCAGAAAGTAATGGAAGGTTATTTGTTTTTCCAGCAGGAAACATTCACGCGCTCAGATGGGATCAGACCAACGACCTCCAGGTTTCTCAGTGTATGATTAACCTTTAGACCATTGTGTATGTGTGTATGTGCGTTGAAATATCTGTCTTCATCATTCAAACGATACAGATAGTGATGAAAACAGTTGTCTAAGTATGATACTCAACATTTGTTGGCCAAACACTATGTGTACTAATCTACTATAGGAGAGAACAAACCAACTTCTAGTTGAGGAAGAAATTAGGAAAAAGCGTTGGAGGTCAGTAGGACACATTCATTGTGGAAATCACTCAACTGTAACATGAGGCAAGCCCTAACTTGAAATCTTCAAGATCGGAGTAGAAGAGGAAGACGATAGAATACATTGCGCCGAGAACTAGGCACACAGACGGAAAGAATGAATAACACTTGGGAACAAATGGAAAAGAGACCTAATTATAGAATTAACTGGATAATCTTCAGGCAGAGTTTTGGAGGATTGTGTTTTTACACATTCGAACAATCAGTCATTGTTCGACAACTATTAGAAACCTGGAAGCATTGGACGGCAGTTCCGTCCTGGCATAGAACTCAACAGTAGCAGTGCGCATCCACGACTCCTGCACCTCGCAAGATTCGATCCCGGAACCTTCAGTATTGTGCGCGAACACCTAACCACAGGATCACTGAGCCGACATCCGGCGGTGTTAGTGTCTAACTCTGATTGATCTACGGATTTTGCGCGACCTTACCCAATTGTCTTCGGTAGTTACTGCCTACACCCGACAGGGTTGAACTACATTGGTCACGTTTTCTCAACTAGAACTCCGAGAATTTGCTCACGAAGCTAGCCACTAGTGAGCACTGTTACAATATTTTCAGGCAGAGTTTTGGAGGTTTGTGTTTTTACACATTTGAAATCATCACTAAATCATTGGATAATTTTGATCTATGCTCCTCAAGAAGTAACAGGCAGAAGTATGTAAGTAAGTAAATAAGTGATGGGTGGTTATTTGTTTATCCATGGGATCACATGGGATCAAACCAAAGACTTTTAGATTTCCCAATGTGTGTTGTAATATTTACTTTCCTTCAAACGATACAGATATTTATAAACAGTTGTCTATACAAAAAAGATACTCAACATTCGTTGATCAAACACTATCAGCAGTGAGCGAGAACAAATCAGATTACAGAAAAGTAAGAAATCAGGAGCAAGCGCTGCTTATGGATTGGAAACACACTGAGGAAGGCCCTCACCTAGAATTTTCAAGGTCAAAGAAAAAGAGTAAGACTAAAGAACACATTATACCGAGGAATTTCAGACAGACATCAGAAGACTGAAGTACAATCGGGCAGAACTGAAAAGGAAGTCCCGGCACATTGAAGAAACCATCAGATTAGGTTAGAAGGCAAAGCCTCACTTAAAATCCTGAAGGTCAAAGGAAAAGAGGAAGACTAAAGAACACAGTATGTTAAGGAATGCAGGCAGGTATGAGAAGAATGAAATACAATCGTGCAGAACTGAAAAGGAAGTCCCGGCACAGTTTAGGTAGGAGGATGCTAGTCGACGGCCCAAGTTCCACCAGGAGTAACAGGCGAAAGTAAGTAAGTGTTGAAATATTTCATAAAATTGATTTTTCTCAAACACACACACAAACATAATCTTCGAAATTGGGATAGGACACACTCTGTGGGAATCAAAATGGATCAAAATGCAAAATTCAAAACATACGTCTACATGGTTGTCCTCTAGTCGGATCACCATGTGTTCCTTCAGCGCATACATCACATTGTGGTCCAATTGTATTGAATCCACATAGACACGCACCATTTGTTGCATTGCATCCAATAGCTGTTGGACCACAATTACATGGTTGACATGGTATACCATTCAACGGGTCACCAAAATACATTTCAGCGCATACTTCACAATAACGTCCACGAGTACTGCACAATTAAAAACCAATTGAAAAATTTAGTTATTAACAATTAAACTGTTGTGCATTTTTGGTATGATCAATAGCTGGATGACAATCGTCTCGTTCTGATATGTGACTCATCAGTGGCAGTGCGCATCGACGACTTCTGCTCCTCGCAGGATTCGAACCCAGAACCTATAGTCAATCTAGGAAACAAATTGAGTCACTCAATGTCTAGAGGTGTCACATGACATGTCCCACTTATCTTTTGACCTTGTCAATCATTCGTTGCTTTAATTCATGTGAGTACATGCCTATCTCGCTTGTTACAACATGTTTGTCGTATTTTTTGTCTGACACATCTGAATACTGTGGGTAATTTAGTTTTACAGTTCAACAATTGTGTACAATTCATTTGATCATTTCTATCTTATTACTCTTTAGTTTAGTAAGAAATGTAACGAGTTGAATTTTTTGGCTAAATCAATCTTCTGATAGGTTATTGATTTATTTCGAGACATGAATATTGATACAAAAGGGCACCTATATATTTATGAGACGTACTAACCGATAAATCTATGTTTGGGCTATGTTGCTGTCTGGCGGCTCAAACTGAAACAGGTGATTATTTTCTTAGGGGACCACTCCTCGAGCCTTTGACCCAGAAGTCTAATTAATCTACAAGGCAGTAGAGCAATGATGGGAGATACAATTCCATGGTAGCCGGTGACTAACAGTAGATTCATATATCGTTCATTCCATCAGGATTCTAGAGGTTATGGTGTGAAATTACGGCATTCCCGCTCCCCTAGGTTGATCCACCATACCTACCAACTCGTTTAAAGTACATGAGACTCGCTTTTCGTCTTTACAATTTAACAAACAACACCTACCACAGGGAGACAGTGAGTACGACTTCCCTGACAGTTGCCATACACTCATGGCCATATAAGAGCAGTTGAAGAAAGAGTTCAGACTCTTCCCACTTACGGCTGTACTAAGACATTTGGATTAATTCTTCTTAAGAGTTACAGGCTAGATGTTGTTGTCTTACGATACTCTCACATCTCAATGAAACATAATGTAGGATTAAATTATATATCTATATAGAAATTGTCAAGGATGAATTCTTAGGATTGTAAAAGCGTTAGCTATTTATAACTTCCCTCCCTTTATGTGTACAAAAACAATTTGTTGTCATCTTTAATCAGTCTTGGTAATTTTCTGAACCATCAGATGACCTAGGGTATTCGAATGTATGTTGTCATGACGTCAACTTTCTGACAAGAAATAGTTCTATTCTCGGATTGTTCTATCAACAACATATTGACAGGGAATTAACTGCTTAAAATATTGTCAGTCTCTTGAGGAACCTAAAGATGAAGTTGGATTATTGTTGATCTTAGCGATCTGGGAGCATGACCGCCGAGTCCAAGGAACAGCTGCTTCAGGCTTGTCATGCACTGCCTTTTTATGGTGAATTTTTAAAGTGTTGACGTATTAGCTCAGCTCTTCAAAGGACCTTACCTCCGGAGACGGAACTCCGTGGGTTAAGGTGAGTTGTGACATTTTTAGGTTCAACCTTTTCTAACCTCCTCATCCCGTAATGAGAAGGCAGCATTAGTGCTGCCATATCCCTCTACAGTCAGCAGTACGACTTAACCCTCATACCTTGAGTTGCTGCTTTTAGTCTTACTGTTCTTTCTCCGCTTCTCAAAGGGCTTTACTTCCGGAGATGAAAATCTGAGCGGTAAGATGAGGTGCGGCATTTTTAGTGTCGACCTTTTCTAACCCTTCCTTCCTTGTGAGAAGGCAGCATCGCTACAGATGCTATTTGTCCCAGGGAAACACCTTACTATCACCACACCTCTCTACAGTCGGCAGTACGACTTCACCCTCAGACCTTGAGTAGCTGCTTTTAATCTCATCGTTCTCCAATCGACCTGGTAGGAACATATGTTCCAGCCAATATAGCTCGGTTGGGTCATCACGATCAGGAAGCCCAATCATCCTTAACTGTCACTGGTTGATGTGTTATTTTGGTACTCTAGTTTATGTGGCTCTCCAAAGGACGTTTCTATCATGTATAAATAAACTCGACTTATGCTCTTGAAAGACCTCATATTTTCTGAGTGCTTGTAGAATACACTTTCAATATCTTGTCAAAACTTCTTCCTCTACTTAGTGAGGCATTGGGACACTCGGATTAGAATAACCTATCGTATCACTGGATCATATGCGTTCGCTCTCGTTTACCGACTAAAAGTGAACTTGTGCTAGTTTTCAAGTATATCAATTAACGAGCATCACACATCACCAATCTAATCTCTCACAATTTTTCTTCTCACATAAAAAAAAACTGAACTCACTTCTCTGTACAATCTAAACAAACATAAGGTTTCTCTTCATTCAATAATTCTTTATCGTTATGTGCTGTACAAACTGTAGTCATTTGATTATTCAATAGTGGACATTCACATGATTGACATGCTGTTGGATCACCATTGCTTGGATCACCATAAAATCCTGGTGCACATTGATCACATCGATCACCGGCAGTATTATGAAGACAATTCTAAAAATGAATGGTTTTTATTTTTAAAAAAGCCGGGAAAAAATGATGTTTTGATTCATATTTAATATACGTAACTAATGTTAGGTGGTGTTGCGGTGAGTCATACAATGTCTAGAGGTGTCACATGACTTGTCCCACTTGTCTTTTGACCTTGTCACTCATTGGTTGCTTTCATTCTTGTGTGTGTATGCCTACTCGCCTATTACATGTCTGTCTTATTTTTGTCTGACCATAAATTCTTAGTCATGCTTTTATCTCTGGGACTTAGCTCACTAGCCTTCTCCACATCGCTTCATCCGTTCATTCGCCTATTCACTCGCTTGTTTGCTTTCCAGCGCTCGCATGACGATTTTATCTATTTGTGGTGTGTCAAAAATAAACGTATTCAACACTTTGTGTTTACCTTCTAATTTATAACCGTCCAGAGTTATTTGGTGCTGATTGCTTAGACGAGCGGATTACGAAGATTAAGGACACGTTGAAAACTGGCCACCACAATGTCATCATAGAAATGTGGAAATGGTTGAATTTCAGTGAAATCATGAAGTGATCTATGTTAAACCATTGGTTCGAGACCTGGAAGCACTGGTCGAACTTTTCGTGCTATGGTATGGGACTAATTAGCAGTATGCATCTATGACCCTGCAAGGTTTCTTACACCGGTCTAACACTGATCAATTCATGATTTCAATGAAACTCAACTATCTACACAGGCTCTTTAATGTCATTTATCATGTATGTACTCAACAGTGACAAGTGTCATGAGGAAGGAGTTCTGGTAAGAAGTGGTGACCAACAAAGCTCAAATGTGTTGAGTGTGAGATAATTAACTAGCGAATATGATAGATGAGGTAGCACAATTTCGTGGGTTGAATGAAGTTAATATCGTCGGATTCCGGCTCATTGGTCTACAGGTTAAGTGTTCTACTCGTGAGTTGTGGATACGCACTACTTATGAGTCTCATTGTGGTAATGAAAAGTTCATCCAGTGTTTTTAGGTTATCAGTGATGGTCTAACATCGATTGATTCATGATTTCAATAACTGATTGGGAAATGCATGTAAGATGTTATTGCATGTAAATGTTTTCAGTGAACACTGCTTCACATTCGACACCGTCAAACTCTACTGATCACGAATTCTCACTAGAATTCGGAGAAACTTCGTCACGGATCTAGTTACATGATAAATTTCATTATATGTGGCTAATTTTCATTAAAATCATGAATCGATCAATCTTAGAGCATCATTATAAATCTGAAAGCACTGGAAGGTCGTTTCCTCCCGGTATAGGACTTGTAGTGCCTCCAAATATATTCCAGTTCGCTTACACCTAGCTTGGTTAAGCCCTTTCGATTAATCTATTTAACCAAGCCATTCGCGTAGCAACAATTTATATGTACCATTCGTTCTTATTATTGTCTGGTTTGTATGAGCTCACATGATGTGTTCCACTTGTCATTTAACCTTATCAGCTATTCGTTGCTTTTATTCATGTGTGCCTATTTGGCTTGTTGCATGTCTGTCTTATATTTGTCTGACTATATATTCTTAGTCATCTCCTATTTCTTTGAGTTTGCTCTTATCCTTCTCCAATACGCTCAGCCTATTCGTTCACTTCCTTCCCTCATTCTTTCGGTGCTTTTCAACTTCGCTATGTGGTGTGTCCAAAATATAAACGTATTCATACTTCGAATTCGCCTTCTGATTTATAAACCGTCAGGCGCTATCCGAACACGCAGATAAATGGACCCCACAGACTCATCAACAGTGCATATCCACGACTCCTGCTAATCGCAAGACATACAGTCTGATCAATCTAAGGAGTTTGCACAACTTCACCCATTGTTTTCGGTTTGTAATGTTTCACACCTAAACTGAGTTGAACTCCAGGTTATTCATTGGTTGAATTTGTAATTTTCGGCTGGATGAGTTTATTTCATTGAGTCGTTCGCGCAGACATACGTCAAAATACGAAGTGTAAAGGCAAAGTGAGGCGAAGTGGAGCAGCAGGCGAGTGAGCCAACTCAACGCAATGACAGTCATAACTAAGTATTTATAGTCAGACAGAAATAGGGAAGACAAGTAATGCGAGAAGTACGCATGTAGACTCACGCACACACACACACTCAAATAAAATTAACCGAGGATATGATCGTATAAACAGACAAGATCGAAAGGCGTGTGAATACTGATTCGAGAAGAATGTATTCATTTAATTTATTCAAAGACTTGAGACCAAGCCTTGTGAACTCTACACATTAGCCCACACACACACACACACACTCCACTGTCCATCGTAGAAAACTTCCTACTGCTCATAACTTTCTGTAAATAAATCTTAAGTGAACATAGTAAAAATCATAACTCTCATTTCATTCTGATCAGTTGACCAAACAACATCAACACAAGTGGAGTTTACCGTCCAGTTTCGAAATATACATTATCAGTGTTAGAATATTCATCCAATATCCTAAGAGAATTATTATTGGTCAATTCCTATTGGTTAATTCCTACTGGTCAATTTTATGGTCGTCATAGATATCAAGGTCACGGGCACCAATGTTGTTTCTTATTGGTTGTCCTGCCTATCAATGTCACTTCAAATGTTGCTTCCTATTAGTCGTCTTAACTATCAATGTCACAGAAATCGATGCTGTTTCCTATTCGACCAAAATGTATATATACGCATTATCTGTAACGTTTTATGACCAGGACCCTAGTCCAAAACCCTGATTCTCTTTTTGGACTCGGACCTCATACTTTCTGGATGCTTGTAGAATACAGGTTCTACTTCATATCAAGTCTTATCTTCTTATTTTCACTCAATATGGGGGTTGGGATAATTGGATTTCAGTAGCATGTCGTGTCACCGGATCCTCGATCCTCGCTCTCGTTTTCCGACTAAGGGGTAAACTAGTAATAAATAGTTCAAGTATATCAAGTTGACTTGTTTACATACAGGCGTAACAATCAGCAGTGCACACCTACAACTCATACAAGAGGAAATCGAAGTTAGTATCTTCGAGTCTGGCGCCCATCTAAATGCTTAACCACTTGACCAATAAGTTGGCATTCAAAAATAGCATTCTTGTTCTCAATATCATTCAGTTGACAGTATTTTATGTGATTATCATTAATAAATTGACATTTGAATTTTTTAACTTACAATACAAACACCTGTTTTTTCATCACACTCCGTTGAATGTCCATGACATTCACATGATTTACACACGAATAATTGTCGTGTCATGAACATTTTATTATGCCATATTGATAAAGTTGTCGCTGATGTTGATGTTGACGATGATGGCGAGAAAACAGATTGATTCATTGGTTGATGTTGATAATGACGATAATAACCAATGGAACATGATTCACATGATAGCCCAGCATAACCAATTGGACAAATACATTCTTCAATAGTTGATAAACCATTCATTATATCATGTATGATTGGTCGACCAAGTGTCACAGACATTAATCTATGATATAGTTTTAAGAAAAAGAAATACATGTTAGATCATTACTAGAAACCTGGAAACTCCTGAATGACCGTTTTTTGCTTAGTATACGACTGTTACGCCTGCATGTAGCATGTGACACGACATGCTACTCGAATCCGATTGTCCCAGCCCCCCATATTGAGTAAAAGAAGACAAGACTTGATATGAAGTAGAACCTGTATTCTATACAAGCATTCAGAAAGTACGACGTCCGAGTTCAGAAGAGAAACAGGATCCCGGACTTGGTATCCGGGACCGGGTCCTGGTAATAAAACGTTACAGCGAATCGTCAACAATGTGCATCTACAATCTACCCAATAGGGAATAGAATTTAGGATTTTGCGTTTCGCTCGTGAATGCTTAATCTCTTTAACAATGTATTGGCATTCAATAGGGTTCTTGTCTAATATCATTTGGACCATCGTATTGCGCAATTATCATCAAAAATATATTCAGTGAGTAACTACTTCACACACACCCGACACAGATTGAAATTGAAAATATCGTAAAATGTGCTCACTAGTGACTAGTAGCTTCGTAAGGAAATTCTCGGAGTTCTAATTGAGAAGACGTGACCTATGGAGTTTAACCCTGTCGGGTGAAGGCAGTAACTACCGGAGACAAATGTATGAGGTCGCACAAAATCCCTAGATATTAACTCCGTTGGATGCCAGCCCGGGTTCGAAACCTACCAGGTGCAGGAATCGTGGATGCTCACTGTCACTGATGAGTCCCATAACAGGACGAAACGGTCATCCAGTGCTTCCAGGTTTCTAATGGTGGTCTAGCAATGGTTGATCGGTTGATGATTTAAATGTGTAAAAAGATTGAAATGCATTGCTTATGGCTTCTTAATAGATCTTTAAGAATTCATATTGAACCTAGTCCCTAGTGATGCAGATGATAATTTTCACTGTAGAGTTGTGGAGATTGCTGTTTTTCATTTTAAACCTGAATCGATTGATGTTAGACCACTATTAGAAACCTGTACGTGCTGAATTACTGTTTCGTCCAAACATTGTGTAGTGAAGGAGAACACAGGTGGGGCAACCGAATTGTATTTAACGAAAATTACACAGTTACTCAGTAAAATAGGAAAACCATATCGTAAATCGTTCATTTGCAAAACAACAGTTCATCATATCGAACTGGACTGTTCCTGCTGCAAAACATCAATCCATTGTCACTATTCATGCGTTTCATACAAATTCCATTGTGTTCTAACTCTTCCTTTCTTGATCTTCCCCCATCTTCTGCTGCCAGACATTACGTTGACACTCACGTCATATACTACTTATAAGTAGCTCGCACCACAGCACCACAATTGGACTTATTAACAGTCCGACACTATAACTCCTCAGGCGAGAATCTGTTGGGGATGTTAGATCCCTAGAACTCACTTGATAAGGGTCCTCATTTTGGATTTTATGCTTTCTCACATGGGCTGATCTGTTGACCTTGAGGTTACATTTCCCACTCGGAAATTCCTCGTCTATCATTGGCTGATGTATTATTTTAGTACGCTATTTTTATGGCTCTCTCAAGGACGTTTCTGTGTGCTTGAAAGACCTCATATTTTCTGGTTGCTTGTAGAATACACTTTCTACGCCTTATCAAAACTTATTCTTCTACTTAGTTGGGCATTGGGACGCTCGGATTAGAGTAGCCTATAGTGTCACTTCGCTCTCATTTACCGAATAAGGTGAACTCGTAATAGTATTAAGCGTATCAGCTGACGAGCATAACAGAATCGGATTTGTGACCTTGGGTCTAGCACGCGATAGCCTAACCTTTTAAGCACTTAGTTGACCGGGGAAAATTTGTAGCTCAGGTGCATGATTGTGGTGAAATTTCGTTCTCTGAGCTGGCGTTGTTTTGGTTGTGGAGCCTGCATTGTTCTTCTTCCGAACAACAACATCATCAGCACAAACTTCAGATAGAAGTGAAGTATTCAAAATTTCGCCACATATGAGACTCGTATCTCGTCCTACTGACCTCCTTAAACCTATCATTGACTACCTTTTTATTTTGATCGCGTCCCCCTATTGATCTGTTTTCTTGATCTAATGTTAGCCAAAAATTTTTCTGATTGGTTGATAAATTGGTTTGAATGCTCATTGACTTGCGTGTCAAGCTTTTAAATGTTCTCTAGTGTTCTTTGTACTTCCCCTACTCAATATTTCAACACTGTTCCAATCGAGTGTAGTCCCCTAGTAGTCGATTCGATTGGAACACTGTTTATATGATGGATAGAGGGGATAGAAAGAACATTAGAGAATTTTCGGAGGCTTGGCACTTAAATCAATCAGAAATCAACATACACATACCCGAATTTGTTACCCAATCAGAAAAATCCTAGACAAACAGACGATCAAGAAACAGATAAAAGGGAGACACAATCAAAATAAAACCGCAGACAATGACAGATTATAGGTCAATAACAACCAATCACGATCAACAGATCAATAGGACAAACTTTCAATCTCATATGTGCAGAAATTCGAATACTTCAACTGATGGTGTTGTGTGTTTAGAAGGAGACCATTGAAAGCTTCATAACCAAAACATCCCCAGCCCACAGAATGAAACTCCACCACAAAACATGAGTATTTACAGTTTCCGGTAGAGAGAGCCTATGATGATGTCACATCATCATTCAGTCACCATATGTCACATTGACGTTCGGGCGATTCTATCGAGCTACGACTGATTAGTAGCGTGTTAGCCTTTTAGGAGCCCATGGAAGTTTTTATGAGCCGTCTGAACAAGAAAAGTCATGTAAAATTCCGAAGTTTAGTATTTTGGCAACGATTAAGAATGAATGTATCTGTAGCATTGAAAACGATTTGAAAAACACTGTCATTCAAAGTCTCTAAACACCGATTATGACTGTCAGACAGATTCTAACCCCGGTAGTCTACACCTATTAACATGGGTGGCTTCAATTATTACTGACTTCATAGATTGTTGTCGTGTGTTTAGTTTGACTGCCCTCTTCAACTTACCGTTTACTTACTTACTTAAATACGCCTGTTACCCCCAAATGGAGCATAAGCCGCCCACCAGTTTTCTCCAACCAACTCAGTCCTGGGCTTCCCTCTCCGATTCTGTCCAATGTTTGTTCATCCCTCTCATATCTTTCTCAATTTCTCGGCGTAATGTGTTACTTGGCCTTCCTCTTTTCCTTTTGCCTTGAGGGTCCCAAGTGAGGGCTTGTCTTGTGACGCAGTTAGGAGCTTTTCGCAGTGTGTGTCCTATCCACTTCCACCGCTTCTTCCTGATTTCCTCCTCCACTGGACTCTGGTTTGTTCTCTCCCACAGTACGTTGTTGCTGATGATGTCTGGCCAACAAATACGAAGTATTTCGAGTAGACAACTGTTAATAAACACTTGTATCTTCTGGATGATGCCTTTCGTAGTTCTCCAAGTTTCCGCTCAATACAGTAGAACTGTCTTCACATTTGTATTGAAGATCCTGATTTTGGTTTTGGTTGAAAGTTGTCTGGAGTTCCAGATATTTTTCAGTTGTAGAAATGCAGCCCTTGATTTGCCAATCCATGCCCTCACATCTGCATCGGATACACCTTTCTCGTCGATGATGCTGCCCAGATATGTAAAAGCGTTAACGTCCTCCAAGGTATCTCCATCAAGAGTGTTTTGGTTGGTGCACGTTGTGTTGCATCGTAGAATTTTGCTTTTTCCTTTATGTATGTTGAGACCTACTGCTGCAGAGGCTGTTGCTGCTACACTGGTCGTCTTCTCTTGCATTTGTTGTTTCGTGTGCGATAGAAGAGCCAGGTCATCTGCGAAGTCCAGATCACCCACTGCGTCCTAGCTGTCCACCGGATACCGTGCTTCCCTCCAGATGTTGACGTCTTCATAATCCAGTTTCAACTTACCCCACTGAATTAATTTATAAAAATGCACAATATGGACACAAAGTGAACACAAATGAATCCTTTAAAGCCTCTTATCCTTAAATGACTTTATATACCGATCTAAGTGATGTAATTTGATTGACTTAAACAGAGTTTTTAGTTCAACTTTGTTGTCCTTAAATAAATTTGGTCCTCAAAAATTTTTACGGTTAAATACATTTCATACTCTGTAGAAATGATTGATATCGAGTCACAACACGTTACAGAAAAACTTTATTTTGACTCAATGGAACTTGATCACATTTTGATTGGTGAAATCAGTAAGAAAAAAATGTGAACAATTTTTTTATAAAATTGTCAAACTTTCTTGTTATGTAAACATGCTTAATTGAACAGTAATCTTTTATTTGAAACCATGAATCGATCAATGTTAGACCACCATTAGAAACCTGGAAGCACTGGACGGTCGTTTCGTCCCCGTAATGCAAACTACCTGCGCTCACTAGTGACTAGCTTCGTGAGGAATCTACTCCGAGTTCAAGTGGGAGGACATGACCAGTGAAGTTCAACCTGTTCGGGTGTAGACAGTAACTACCGAAGACGGTATATGAGGTTGCTCAACTCCGTGAATTGATCGAACTTAGACATTAACACCGTTAGATACCGGTTCAGTGGTTCGATGGTTAGGCGTTCACCTACAGTACCGAAGATCCTGGGTTCGAATCCTGCGGGGTGCAGGAGTCGTGGATGCGCACTGCTGAGGAGTCCTATACCAGGACGAAACGGCCATCCAGTGCTTCCAGGTTTCTAATGGTGGTCTAACATTGATCGATTCATGGTTTCGAATAAGACTTAACAATCTTCACAACAACAGTAATCTGTTATCGTGTTCATTTTTAAACGGTTATCTTTAGTTGACAATCATGAATGTTAAGTGTAGACTATAAGTACTTAATCATGCCTTTCATCTCATTCAGTTGGCTCAATCGACTTCGCCGCTTCGCTTTGCCTTTACGCATCGTATTCTCATGTCTGTCTGTCCAAATGAATCCGTATTTAGTTTCTTTTTACCACAAACGGGGTTCGCCTAATGTTAGGATATTCGTCAAATATTCTAAAGAAATTATTTTATAAGTCTAATTCCTATTGGTCAATATTTAAGGTCATCCAAAACTATCATGTTCACAAACTTTTGAATGTTGTGCCCTATTGGGGTTAGTATTCACGGTCGACCTAATTGTATAAATATGCATTATCTGTAAAGTTTTATGCTCCTATTCTGTACAAAACCTCATATTTTCCGGGTGCTTGTAGAATACACTTTCTACGTCATATCAAGAGTTTTTGATACCGTTAGCAGGGGCCTGGGACGCTCGGATTAGAGTAGCCTATCGTGTCACTGAATCATTTGTCTTAGCTCTCGTTTACCGACTAAGGTGAACTCGTAATAGCATTCAAGCAAATCAGTTAACGAGCATAACACCTAAGTATCATGTATGGAAATCGAACGAAAGATTTATTTCATCACGTACTACTCGATCATTCGCGCAGCCACTAAAATGGTTAGTCCTACCTACTTCGAATTTTAAATCAGCCACTAGGAGATCTTCAAAAGTTTTCATAAATCAACCAAATTTCTTAGTTAAAAATGTCTTACAATGACGTAAATATAAAACTTATAGTCAACGTAACTCGTGAAGCACAGTTTTATTCTTGCAATAGATAACGTTGTTAACGACGTTGTTTAATAGAAATCTTCAACAGAATAACGAACTTGCTGGGTATTTGTAGAATAATGCACTTTCTACGCTATATCAAGACTTTTTCTCGTTAGTTCGTTTGGGTCAACGGATTAGAGTAGCCTACCGAAACACTCGTTCTTATTTATCGATTAAGGTGAACCCGTGAAATGTTTCAAGCTTATCAGGTGACGTGCATAACACTATTTTCAGGAATTAGTCTGTCTCCTGAGAGAAAATCTATTTACACTAGAGCACTCCATAGTTTTATACAAGTTCACAGAGTAGTATCAATGATTTTAAATCTCAGAAAGATCTAAACATTTTGAGTTTTAAATCGTAGAAAAATATAATTCAGACATGTGATTTATATTTTTATATTAATTATATAAATTCACCCTCAATTGTCAAAGGGTAATTTTACATTGGTTTTCAGAAGAACCAAGGAGACAGCTCACGTGTTAGCATTTCGACAGTTAGACTCAATCCCGTGATGCGACCACACTGGTACCTATCAACCCGGTGGACCATTCACACCATTTATATGCACTAGTACATATATATAGTGATTATGCCCGATCAATGATAGCGTAGTCAATCAATATGCACCGCATGACACAGGCCAATTCAACCCATCCCACTTACATGAATGTCAAACGCATTATTATTAGAAATGGTGATATGCAGCAATACAGCACCCTAATGACAATGACCCCCGGAAATGTTGCAAGACAACCACTAGTATCAATGAAATCGGTCGCCCTGTTAACCAGTTTTGTATATGGACTGTTAGCAATACTTTCCAAAACCGTCCACAAGATTCAGAGTGATCCTTTAGTCTCATAGGAAACCTTCAGCAATGTATTGCAGCATAGCATATGATATACATAGTGTATTGAATAGGCAAGCAAGAGATGCAGCCCAGCTTGATGCGAACAGGTCCAGACACTCCTAATACCCTTTATCCCATGTTCTGTAATGACTTTTGCAAAGTTCCGAAATTTTCATTTTTCGACCATATGATGAGACCTGACAGTTAGGGGTAGTATCCCTAACCTTAATCATTGAAACAAAACGGAATCATTCTATCATTTTCACCTTCCTAATAACTTTCTTTTCTTCCTAGGAAGTTATGACCTTCACTCTCCACATGCCTATTGTATTCATGTCCTCGTCTCATTTGTGTGTGAGTATCTGTGGACTTATCATTTCATCTCATAGGTGTAGTATATCTTTGTTACATCATACATTTGCATTACGGGGTTGTGAGGATTGTTTAGTTACACATTTTTGAAACCATGAATTGATCAATGTTAGACCACCATTAGAAACCTGGAAGCACTGGACGGCCGTTTCATCCTAGTATAGGACTCCTCAGCAATGCGCATCCATGACTCCTATACACCCCGCAGGATTAGAACCCAGGACCTTCGGTATTGTGCACGAACGCCCTAACCGGTAGACCACTGAGCCGGTACCTAGCAGTGTTAATGTCTAACTTGATCAAATTCACGGAGTTGCGCAACCTCATACATTGTCCATATTGAGTTATAATAACGCCTGAAATAAGTAACATTTTGAGTAGTTTGATAGGGTTTGTCTGCATAATTAAATGTCTGAAATAAACATTTCGAACTGAATTCCTAAATGGATTCGATTACAACCGTCGGCGCCGCCGCCTCCGTTGTCGCTACCGCTTCTCGGTATGGAGTTAACTTCTACACTTCATTCATTAATCACTCACATTATACAGTCAAATCATCGGGGGGAGAACACAAACTTCCTAATTTTACATGACAATCGTTTAAAACACTATACACACACACTAACTTACTCAATAGTTGTTTGATCAGTGATATATTTCACTTTAATCAATAATCGATCAATACTCGACAGTACATTCATGAGATCAGTGATTGTAGCTGGCCGACCGACTTGTTCAAATGTTGACTCATCAAATTGCTGTTGTTGTGACAGCTGTTGCGGCTGTTGTTGACGACGATGATGATCACCTTGTAACCAGTTGATTGGGAAACGATCTAATGGTATAGAAGTTGGCGGTTCAATAATCACACGAAATGATGATTCAACAAGAGGTATATTTAATATCATATGCGTTTCACGATAAGTTGGCGGGAGTATATGAACTAGACGATAACCATTACCCTGTGTTTAGATTAGTTTGACAATTTCGATGAAAAGCAGAATAAAAAGAGTGAGAATATTTTCAGAAATAGAAAAAAATACAACAACAACAACAATTGAATTGTGTGCTACATTGAACGTTTAATACTGCGGAGGATTTGAAATTTGTTTTAATTGTTGATAAAAAACAAGGAAAACGCGCTGAAAGTGGATGGGAGGACACCCACAGATCGAGCAAAGCACCCAACTACATTACCTAGAATCCTCAAAGTCAACAGGAAAGAGGAAGACCAAGGAACACAATACGCAAATAACTGGAAGTAATTATGATAAGAATGAACAGCAGTTTGGTAGAACTAGAAGAGAAGGTCCAGGATAGAGTAAGTTGAAGAATGCCAGTCAGTGGCCTATGATTCATTGGGAGTAACAAACGTAAGTAAGTAAGTAAGTAAGTGCATAAGTAAGTAAGTAAGCAAGTAAGTAAGTAAGTAAGTAAGTAAGTAAGTAAGTAAGTAAGTAAGTAAGTAAGTAAGTAAGTAAGTAAGTAAGTAAGTAAGTAAGTAAGTAAGTAAGTAAGTGCATAAGTAAGTAAGTAAGTAAGTAAGTAAGTAAGTAAGTAAGTAAGTAAGTAAGTAAGTAAGTAAGTAAGTAAGTAAGTAAGTAAGTAAGTAAGTAAGTAAGTAAGCAAGTAAGTAAGTAAGTAAGTAAGTAAGTAAGCAAGTAAGTAAGTAAGTAAGTAAGTAAGTAAGTAAGTAAGTAAGTAAGTAAGCAAGTAAGTAAGTAAGTAAGTAAGTAAGTAAGTAAGCAAGTAAGTAAGTAAGTAAGTAAGTAAGTAGCTAAATAATCAAGTAAGTTAGTAAGTAAGTAAGTAAGTAAGTAAGTAACTATGTAAGTAAGTAAGTAAGTAAGTAAGTAAGTAAGTAAGTAAGTAAGTAAGTAAGTAGAGATTTCGATTTTGTTTTATTGTTGATATTTCGACTATAATTGTAGCTTGATATGTCTATTCTGATAAAAATTTCAGTTTTTTCATTAAGAAATATCAACACAATGATATCATTCAAACGTATACAAATTAAACTAAGATAGTTTATTTGGAGATAGATGTAACTATAACACAACATGAACCAACCAAATCACAGTTCACAGTGTAGCATCATTGATGAGCACAGTCGATCTGATGTCGATGTGAATGCGTGGATCGGTAATTGAAGAACATCTGAAACTTAAAACAACTATCAACCAATACCAAAGTCACATTTTTCAATACAAATGTCAAGACAGTTCTACTGTATGGTGCGGAAACTTGAAGAACCACGAAAGCTATCATCCAGAAGATACAAGTGTTTATTAACAGTTGTCTACACGAAATACTTCCGATCCGTTGATCAGACACTATCAGAAACAATCTACTGTGAGAGAGGACAAACCAGATTCCAACGGCAGAAGAAATTAGGAAGAAGCTCTGAAGGCGAATGGAGCAGACATCGAGGATAGCACCCAAATGCTTCACAAGACAAGCCCTCACTTGGAATCCTCAACGTCAAAGGAAAAGATGTAGACCAAAGAATACATACAGTACGCCAATAAATGAAGATAGACATCAGAACAATGCGTAGCAATTGAGCAGAGCTAGAAAGGAAGGCGGCAGACAGAGTAGATTGGAGAACGTTGGGGGTAACAGGCGTAAGTAAGTAAGTAAGTAAGTGATTATTTAAAATAGATTACTTACTTCAATCACAATATCTGGTTCATGTAACCACATATAATTTAAATGATCAATCATAGCCATTGATCTACTAGTGGAATATTGTCTACTACTACTGCTACCTACAGATGATGGACGATAAGCAAGCATTGTTGGTGAATTAAAACGTAATATCACATTCAGTGTATCACGATATGCTGTAATTTGATTGCCTAAATATTGCTTCGGTGCTGACCAATAATAACCACGTGTAATCGGTTTAGATGTGATTGATGATAACCATGTTTCAATTGTGTGTAATTGAGCAAATAGAATTCTGTCTGTTGGTATGGATGTTTCTATCATCATCGGTATCATGTAACTTGTATCAGGAGTTGTTAAATCTGGTATTATAATTTTCCAATTATCTAATGTAGTAATCTAAAACATATAGGTAAAAAAAAGAATAGATTTTTAATTGATAGATTGATTCAGTCAATCAGTTAGTCAGTCAGTCAGTCAGTTGCAACGTAAGAACTTCGTACGTATGTACATAAGTTCATGTTGCCACAGAGACGCAAATGTCAAATCAAATCCCATTGTGATAAAGATAGTTGAGGTATTGATGGTAATGAAGAAGACTAAGGTTTGAAGATATTATTCAAGAAGTATCATTCAGTGAGATAATAAGGTTAGAAAGACAAAGTTAGAGGTGTTGGCGAATCCAGAAGATTAGGATTTGAGAGAGCACAACGAATGGATGCACTTGCGCCATTGCAAACGATTGTGAGCCATGTCATTCAAGGTCTCTAACCATTGGTAACTTTCGTCTCGCTGACCCTTAACCAGGTAGTCTACATCTACCCAACATGACTCAGTCTACTTGTCAGTAATTTCATAGATTTCTGCCATGTTTTGGTTTTGCCACCCCTAACTTTCTTCCAACCTATTCCTACGCCGCAAAATATAGCTCAACTTGGTAGTCGGTGGTTAGGTATACGCAAGACATGTCGCAACCATCTCAACTGATAAAGTTTCACCACTTCATCTGACATCCTAACCTAGTACTCGTTTCCTAACGACAGCATTGTTTACTCGGTTGTCCCACGATATATGAGCAATGCTTCTTAAACATCTATGACCGAATACTAGTAACCTACGAACATCTTCTACTCTTAACGGCCATGTTTCGCATCCATATAGAAGAACGGAGTGAACTGCTGCGCAGTACACCCGTCCTTTGGTCAGAGAACGGATATCACGCCTACGCCATGAGTGACGCAGGTTGGTTGCTCTAAGCTTTCTTCTAATCTACTCCTACACCACAAAATATAGCTCGTCGAGGCAGCCGGTGGTTAGGCATTCGTAACACATGTCCCAACACCTCAACTGATGAAGTTTTAATACTTCATCTATTGATCTGCTATCCTTACCTAGTACCCGATAGGTTGACTATTGAATTGTAGTGGAACTACGTCTACAGACCATCTGGAGCTTCCGTCAGTCTCAAGCCATAATAAAGGAGAAAGGTTGGGTTTGGGGTTGGTGACCCTATCCTGTAGCGAAACCAACTCGTACATACATAGACCAGTTCAAGTTGCCATACTACATTAGTACACAGAGATTGAATAGTCGATGTGAATCCCATAGTGGTGTAAATGCAGTAGAAGTATTGGCGATAATCGGGAAGATTACGATTCGAAGGTATTATTCAAAATCTAGGGAGATGAACTTAAAAACAGGAAGATAAAGGTGATGAGGAATCTGAAAGTCTAGATAGAATTCGAGAGAACACAAAGAGTGGATACACCTGTGACATTGCAAACGATTTTGACGCGTGTTATTCAAAGTCTCTAACCATCGTGGACTGAACCAGGTAGTCGACACCTACCAACATAGCTCAGTCCACTTGTCAGTGAATTCTTGTATTTGTGCCATGTTTTAGTTTGGTTGCCCTAAGCATTCTTCTGATCTACTCCTATACCAGCAATCATTGTTCGCCGAGGCAGTCGGTGGTTAGGTATACGTAACACATTCCCAACCACCTTAACTGATGAAGTTTCATTACTTCATCTATTGATTTGTCATCCTAACAATTGTATTGCTTACTCGGCTGTCTCAAGATATACAAGCAATGCTTTAAATATACCTATGATTGAAAATCAGTAACCTACGATTATCCTCTACTCTTACTGGCCATATTTCCCACCCACATAGTAGGACGGAGCGAACTGAAAAGGCAAGACAACTAATTTATAAATCCAGCGATTAATAAACTTCTTCATTTTTATTGATTGTCTGAATTTCCTCATTGATGACTGACAACTGTAATTGATCAGTTTTTTTTGGTCTGAATGTATCCAGTGCGGTTTACCTCAATACTTGCCTTTAGGTTACAAGTATTATTAGCAGAAGTGCTTAGTGGCTAACAGTAGAATTCAGAATCCATGTTTCGACTGAATTGTGACTTGTACGCAATAATAACAATAATCGTTCATTAAACATCATTCTGAATGCTTTGGTTAATCAGTGTTATAATTCTCTCCCAGTAGAACCCAGCTATTCATAATACTTAGTATTCTCAGACACCAATCCACTCGACAAGTCCCCATATCAGAACACGGTTAAACACGGAAGAGATTATATCCCAAACAGCAAGGTTAAATAGAAGTAAGAAGCCGAAGAGAAGACGCTATAAGAACAACGTTAGTATCTTTATAGTTTTTACATGAGAAGCTTCTCGAATGTTCTCTAAGTATCGACCAGGCACTGATTGGATAGGAATTAGCCAATCAGCGTGCAGCTAACGCAAACATACTTTAATCCCATCTATATATTCTGCTAACACAAAGTAGCAATTACTCAATAATCTAACATGTATTAAAATTCACAAAGTGCATAATCCGATTACATATGAAATGAACAGTAGCGGGTTCGAGTCTTAAAGTGAACATCAATCAACTCTGGAAAAGTGATTTATACTAACCAATCGACAAGTTATCAATAGAATTGAAATGTACATTCTAGATTCCTTATTGCTAATAGTCCTAATCTCTTACAAAGAATCAATTCATTGATTCAGATGTACATAGTATGGTATATACTACTTACAACGTGGTTTATAAGTAGTACAAAAGTGGAGTAATGCCCAAAAGTTACGACCGAAGAGAAAAGTGTCAGATCTACTGGTCTTAAGTCCATTTTTTATTACAAAACAATAAGAATACAAAATGTTAAATGAATAAAAATGAACTGTATTATTACTTACTGGACCAAGTAATCCTTTACTTTCTAATATCTAAAAATAAATGAAATAAAACAGAGAGTGAGATAGAGAGAGGTAAAGGAAAGTACACATAGATATATTTTCATTACAGGGGTTGTAAAGACTGGTAAGTTGCACATCTTTGAAACCATGAATCGACCAATGTTAGTTAAACCATCATTAGAAACCTGGTAGCACTGAAAGACGGCCGTCTCGTCCTGGTATGGGACTCCCCAGCAGTGCGCATCCACGACCCCTGCAACCCGCAGGATTCGAACCCAGGGCCTTCGGGTAAAGTACTCGAACGCCCCAACTGTTAGACCACTGAGCCGGTATCCAACGTTGTTAATGTCTAACTTATCAAATTCACGGAGTTGCGCAACCTCATACACAGTCTTCGGTAGACACTGTCTACACCCGGACAGGTTGAACTTCACTGGTCACGTCTTCACACTAGAACTCGGAGAAGATTCCTCACTAAGCTAGTCACTAGTGAGCACAGGTAATTTTCATTACAGGGGTTGTGAAGATTGGTAAGCTACACATTTTTGAAACCATGAATCGATCAATGTTAGACCACCATTAGAAACCTGGAAGCACAATACCGAAGGTCCTGAGTTCGAATCCTGCGGGATGCAGGAGTCGTGGGTGCGCACTGCTGAGAAGTCCCATACATAGATATATATTACTGTTTTAATGGTAATGAGTTATTTTTTACATGTTGACTTATTCATTCGTGATTTGTTTCATCTATACTATACTAGATGGGTTCAATCTCCCACGGTGAAGTTTCTAGGTGTGCACTATTGAGGAGTGTTAAATGTTAGGATAAAATAAATGTCTTCTATTTCCTCCTTCTCAATACTTACCAGCTTACTTTCTGCTATTGCCGCTCATGAAGCATAAGCCTCCGACTAATATTCTCTAACCTATTCTATCCTGGGCTTTCGTTTCCAGTTCTATCCAACTGCTGTTCATTCTTCTTATGTCTGCTCCAAATTCTGGGCCTAGTGTATTCTTTGGTATATTTTGTATTCAATTTGACCTTGAGGATTCCAAGCAAGGGATTGCCTTGTGGTGCAGTTGAGTGCCTTCCTCAATAATTATCTAACTGAAGTCAACTGATGTTAGGATATTCATCCAATGAATATCCTAAGAGAATTATTGGTCAATTCCTACTGGTTAGTTACTACTGGTCAATATTATGACCTTCCTAACTGTCAATGTCATATACTTCAGTGTTGTTTCCCATTGGTCATCCTGACTATCAGTGTCATTTCAAATGTTGTTTCCTATTGATTGTCCTAACTGTCAATGTCACAGACTTCATTGTTGTTTCCCATTCGACCTAGCCGCATGAATACGCATTTTCTGTAGCGTTTTCTGACCCTGACCCGGATCCCTAGTCCGGAATCCTGATTCTTTTTTGGACTAGGACCTCGTACTTTCTGGATGTTTGTAGAATATATGTTCTACTTCGTATAAAGTCTTCTTCTTTTACCCAAATGGGGGAGGGTTTGGGAGTAATCTGTCGTGTCGCCGGATCCTCGATCCTCACTCTCGTTTTCTGACTAAGGCAAACTCGTAAAAGTTCAAGCATATCAAAATGACATGTTTACGTGCATGCGTAATGATTGATATTTTTAAATTTCTTGAATAACTAAGAAATGGACAGTAAATGTCACGGACAAAATGAGCATCTTGGATTCTACTGCTAGCCACATTCTATCTTTTCTGTTTAAACTTGTGTTGTAATAGCTATATCGAGTCATCTACATAGGAAGCTCATTATAGTACAGTATGAGTTGGAGTTTCAGCTAACAAATGTTTTGATCTCATTCAAAACAGTATTATCAATAAAATCAAACATAACAGAGGAAACATAAATAAATTATTGTTATACATGAAGGCAATTCCAAATTAAGATGAAGCATCTGTCTAGGTGCTCACTGACTTTCAATAGTTGTTCATATGTTTAGTTAAGCGCGTAAATATTAGTACAAGATGGCACCTAAATAGTTATGAAACACACAAATCAATGAATTTATGTATGTGCTGAGATACTGTGCAGCTGCCCAAACCGATGCAGGTAGTTTACCGACGGGGGGGTCTACTCACCGAGCCTATGGTCTACAGGTGTAATTCACAAGGTAATGGACCAACGTCAGGAGATGCAGTCTCTTCGTAAACAGTGAACAAAAGTAGGTTCATACGCCATTCGTTGCTTTAGAATCCTGGAGCCCACAGTCTCCATTTATTTGGAATCGGGGTTTCCCAACTCCCCTCCATACCTACCCTGTTGGTTTAGGCCCAGGTAGGAAATTCGCTTTTCCTCTTCTCCATTTTGTGAAAAAAAACACCGCTATGTGAAATCAGTGATTAACGCTTTCCTATCAATTACTACTATACATGCGTAAACATATGCGAGCAATTGGCGAAACAGAAAATCCATTCTCTACTTTTGAGCGTACCGAGGCATTTTCGGGAGTAATTCAGTTTAAATCATTCTCTTATAAATCATATTCTAGATCTTTTTTTTCAAATTAAAAAAACTTTCAATTTAACACACATACATACCATTGCAGTGGATGCAGTCACACTGGTACATTGATCAGTAAGACCGGAACAATAACATGATTGACAACCTTCAGGATTGTTCACATCTAAATTGAAAAATCCTTTTTGACATGCATTACAATGTGAGTCTGGATCAACATTAATCTAAGGTAGGGATTATTCAAAAAAAAAGATTCACAGCAAGAGAGTTTTAGTGGCAAAATATAAACAGAAAATATTATCAATGCATAAATAATCCTATTCTATAGTGGTGTCATGTGTCATGTGATATGTGATGTATAATTGAAAGTTGTTTGGAGCGTGACCACTGTAGAGCCCAAAAAGGACAACTGCTAGGAAATGATTTAAAATGTTGACATGTTAGCTCCGCTTTTCAAATGGCCTTACCACCGGACACGGGAATCCATGGGGTAAGATGAGGTATGACATTTTTCTGATCGATGTTTTCTAACCCCTTCCTTCGTTGGGAGAAGGTAGCATCGCTGAAGATCCTAGTTGTCCGGTGGAAACACCTCACTTCTGTCACGCTCCTATACAGTGAGCAGTACGATTTCGCACCCAGACCTTGAGTTGCTGTTTTTAGTCACATAGTTCTCCAATCGACCTGCCTAGCATGGTAGGACCTAAAGGAACGTATATTCCAGCCAATATCGCTCGACTCGTTCAACACGATAGGCAAGCCCGGCCATCACGTTAAGGTAGCAACTACGGTCAGGCTGTTAAATCTAATGGATCGGTTTTATTTTCAGCGTAGTACATGCATGCTGAGATCTTCCGATTGTTCTGTTAGGTAAATTCTGACCGTAATATATATTATCGATTGATAAGAAACACTATAAGGACTTTATTTTTGGTAATACTCATGTATTGATAACCTAGTTACAATTTTGGGTGCTATCCATGACTACGATTACAGTCTGCTAATATAGTATTAAGCAACCTGCCTAGCTGGGGTTTACGTAACAGTCCGATAGTTAACGATTTTGAATGAGATTGCTTAAAATCGTATACAGTTGCTCACGTGCATCCATTCTTTGTGTTCTCTTATGACTTCATGAACTCAAAACCTTTTCTTATCTCTTTTTAAATTTATTTCACTGGATTATACTACGTGAATAATTTCTTCGGACTTTAATCTTCTCCTATGACTACTAATACTTTTAATACCCCTACTACTATGTGATTTGAACTGATAATGCGAGAGATAATGCTAACTGATAATGCTAATGTGGTATGGTAATTCGAGCTGATGTACGTACGTACGAAGGTCTACGTTGTAACTGACTGGCTGACTGACCAACTGGTTCCTAACGATTAAGTATCCAATTCTAGACGTGAAGTTTATAGTTCCAAATGTTAGTGTGATCATAATTGTATACTGCTGGGAAGTCAAAATACTAGGCTAAACACAGAAATCCAATACTTCATGGCTGCTAATAGTATACCAAATGAGACTGATCTATATGTTAGGGATATTCATCAAATATCCTAAGGAGAATTACTTTTTTAAGTCTAATTGTATTGGTCAATTCCTACTGATCCTAGATATCAAAATCACGTACTTCAATGTTGTTTCCTATTCGACCTGACTGTATAAATACGCAGTATCTGTAACGTTTGATGATCCGGACCCGGATCCCTAGTCCGAGATCCTGATTCTCTCCTGGACTCGGACCTCGTACTTTCTGGATGCTTGTAGCATACATGTTCTACTCCACATTCAAGTCTTCTAGTTAATGGGGGTTTGGGACAATCGGATTAGAGTAACCTTTCGTGTCCCCGGATCCTCGCTCTCGTTTTCCGACTAAGGTAAACTCGTAATAGTTCAAACATATCAAAATGACGTGTTTACGTGCATGCGTAACACTATATTGAACACTTACCTACATATTAAAATTAATCTCCATAAAATCTCTTCCAATAGTCATTATAGGCCGTTTTAACAGAATACAAATTTTCTCCGGATCAATTTCACTGATAACATTCATGATGAATTGCTTGAAACTTTAATTTTAAATGAAAACTTGCAATCCATTCAATAGGAAGCAAGTAGACCATGGTTTAAAGAAGCGTCTTGCTTTATTTGATAATTTCATTGTTTTGTATACATTTGTAATGTGACTGACTCATAGTGAACGCATAGGCTACACATTTCATCCTAATTAGTACTTCGTCAACTGGATGTACTGGCGTTTCACTGCAAGACTCGAACTCAGTACTACTAACTTCAAACTAAACGCATATCCTTAATTCTACTGCTAGAAGACACATTCTGTCTATTTCTACATACAATAGTATTGTGGTGCGCGCTACTTATAAGTAGTATATGACGTGAGTGTCAACGTAATGTTTGGCAGTAGAAGATGAGGGAAGATCAAGAAAGGAAGAGTGGGAACACAATGGAACTTGTATGAAACGCATGAATAGTGAAATCTCAGACAATGGAGATGATGAATTGGACTGAAGATTTGCAAATTAACGGTTACGATATGGTTTTCCTATTTTACTGAGTGACTCTGGAATTTTCGTTAAATACAATTCGGTTGCCCTCATCTGTGTTCTCCTTCACTACAGTATCACAGTCAATTAAGTCCGAATAAAATTCGAATAGTCAATAGAAATGACTCAAATTTCAATCTCATTAGCACAAGCTTTAGTCCAACTGTACTCAGTCATTAGTAAGTAGATCATGCTATGGCGTTTTACAATGAATGACACTAGGTTCGATTCTCGGAGAGAACATTACCACTGAGATGTATGCGCATCCATTGAAAGAGTTACTTTTTGGATTCTACTGTTAAGCCCCTATCCATCTTTGTGTTTAAAGTGAAGTTAGTTTGAAAATTGACTAGTACCATTCGGTAATTGATTATAATAATTTCCAAATTCATAGCACTGTAGTGAACGAGAACAACCGGATTACAGAGCTACTCAGTAAAATAGGAAAACCATATCGTAAATCGTTAATTTGCAAAATATCAGTCCATCATATCGAACTGGACTGTTCCTGTTGCAAAACATCAATCCATTGTCACTACTATTCATGCGTTTCATACAAATTCCATTGTTTTCTAACTCTTCCTTTCTTGATCTTCCCTCATCTTCTGCTGCCAGACATTACGTTGACACTCACGTCATATACTACTTATAGGTAGCTCACACCACAGTACTATACCGTTGAATATCTTTGCGTTAAATTAATGAGTTCAATATCTCAAACAGAAAAAAATAATTATTTTTATTATTTATTAAGCTTACTTTACAATTACACGGTGGTTCACATTGATAACCTGGACCACGATGACTACCTCGTATATCACATGTACATGGTATACATAATTGTGGATCAATATTTGAACGTTGATAACCTTCAGCGCATTGATCACAACGTCGACCAGCATAACCTTCTTTACAAATACAATCACCAGGATACTGAATATGGAGGAAAGAAAATCAAAATACATATATTTCTTAATTAAACTTGAATAAGTTGTATATGTTGATTGCTGAAATCATGTATCAGTCATTGTTGGACCACACTATTAGAAACCTGGAAGCACTGGACGACGGCCGTTTCGTCGTGGTATGGAACTCATTTAGCACTGCGCCTCTACGACTTCTGCTCCTCACAGGACCTTCTTTCTTGCACGTGAACACCCAACATCTGGACAACTGAGCCAGCATCCAAAGGTGTTAATATCTAACTCTGATCAATCTAGGGATTTTTGTCTTCGGTAGTTACTGCCTTCACCCGACAGGGTTGAGCTCCAGTGATCACGTCTTCTCACTGGACGTACGAGAATTTCCTCATGAAGCTAGTCTTTAGTGAGTACTTATGATTTATTTTCTAATATCACTCAAAATAACTGTTGTAACAACGAAGTATCGCCGAGAAGTTACTACTGGATAGAAGAGTGTTAGGTGTCTCTACTACAACCTGAACACAAGAGGAAAGGCGTGAAATACAAAAAGGCTGTTTTACTCTAAGGTTAGTTCATGTATAGAAAAATAAAACTATTTATGGGGTTACTCATGAACTTTTGGGGCTACTAGAAGATCCAAAAATCATATTAAATATAGTAGCAGTACTATTAAATATCCAGCCAGAATCCTGACACATGATTCTGTCTTTCTCAGATGTTTTGAGAAGTTTTCTGGTGTTTCTGCGTGTGAAGTTCAAACCTGTTCGGATGTATACAGGGTATGAGGTTGCGCAACTCCGTGAATTTGATCAAGTTAGACATTAACGCCATTAGATACCGACCCAGTGGTCTAACGGTTAGGGGTTCGAATCATGCGGGGTGCAGGAGTCGTGGATGCGCACTGCCACACTGATGAGTCCCATATCAGGACGAAACGGCCGTCCAGTGCTTCCAGGTTTCTAATGGTGATCTAACATTGATCAATTCATGGTTACAAATAAAACTTAACAATCTTCACAACAACCCCGCAATGCAACATGTATATAACAGAAACTATTTGGAAACAGAGCTAATAACAATCGTAACAATACAATATAGATAATGAATAAATGAACTATTGAACAATTTGAATTCAATCATTTTAAAGATTTCATCTATTGAACATTGAATTATCAGTTTAAATTGGCGGAAATTGTTGATTTCCAAATTAAAACAAAACAATGAATCTCGTGCACCATTCTATTTATGACAACTATTCAATCGACTGTATTGTATTTAAAACTAAATGATGAGTAAATTTTAACTATTTCAACGATCTTAAACATTTCATCTATTGAACAATGAATTATCAGTATAACTTAGGGAAATTGATAATTATCGAATAAATCATAGAGTGTTAATCAATTCTCGTTGGTAGTGCGTATGTATATTGTGATGGAGTTTCGTTCACTAAGCTGCGGATGTTTCGGTTGTGTAGCTTTCATTGTTCTTCTGCTGAACATAACATCATCACCATCAGCACAAACTTCAGATAGAAGTAGAGTATTCCAGTTACTGTATGTATGACTCGTAGCTTGTTCTATTGACTTCGATCTTATTCTCTCTTCTCCCTTACTCTTGTTATTCTCAAAGGAGCCTAGACTGCCGACTAGCATACACCGACCTACTGTGTCCTGGAACTTCCTTTCTACTTCTGGCCAATTGTTGTTCATTATTCTCATATCTGCCCCAATTTTTCAACGTGTTGTGTCCTTTCGCTTCCTCTTTTCTTTCAGCCTTGAGGTTCCTAAGTGAGGGCTTATCTTGTGACGCAGTTGAATGCTTTCCTGAATGTTTGTCCTATCCACTTCCAACGCTTCTTTCTAATTTCTTCCTCAGATGAAAGCTGGTTTATTCTCTCTCACAGTAGGGTATTGCTGATAGTGTCTGACCAACGGATCCGAAATATCTTACGTGGACAACTGTTAATACACACTTGTATCTTCTGAATGATGGCTTTCGTAGTTCTTCGCGTTTCTGTTCCATACAGTAGAACTATCTTGACATTTGTATTGTAAATTGTGACTTTGATGTTGGTTGATAAATGTTTTGAGTTCCGGATGTTCTTCAGTTGTAGAAATGTTGCCCTTGCTTTGCTAATCCACTCCTTCACATTGGCATCAGATCCACCGTGCTCATCAATGATGCTGGTTTTACATTTTCTAAAGCTGGATGATGGCTTTCGTATTTCTCAAAGTTTCCGCACCATACAGTAGAACTATCTTAACATTTGTATTGAAGATTGTAACTTTGGTTTTAGTGAATAGTTAGTTTGAGTTCCTTGACCTTGATTGGTAGTTATTGACCTTAAGGTCATAACCAAAACATCCAAACATCCGATTCACAGGCCGAAACTCCATCACAATCGTTTACCTAAGGTAGTAATTTTCTTCCCTATCTTAATGTGTTCTTTGGCCTTCCTCTTTTCCTTTGACCTTGAGGATTCCAGGTGAGGGCTTGTCTTGTGACGCAGTTCGGTGCTTTTCGTAGTGTCCTATTCAATTCCACCACTTCTTCCTGATTTCCTCCTCCACTGCAATCTGGTTTGTTCTCTCCCATAGTAGGTTGTTGCTGATGGTGTCTGGCCAACGAATCTGAAGTATTTTGCGTAGACAACTGTTCATAAACGCTTGTATCTTGTGGATGATGACTTTCGTAGTTCTTCAAGTTTCCGCTCCATACCGTAGAACTATCATGACATTTGTATTGAAGATCATGACTTTGGTATTGGTTGATAGTTAGTTTGAGTTCTTTGACCCTGATTGGTAGTTGTAGACCTTAAGTTCATAACCAAAACATCCAATTCACACAGAAAAACTCCATCGCAATCATCTACCTGTGCTACAAACTTTCTTCACCATCTTAAAGCCCACATATTGAAAGAAGACTTAAGACTTAATAAAACTCTCCCGCCCCCGCCCCTCCCCCCCAATAAAACCATACACACTGAAAATACTATCAACATTACTCTTTCTGGTATCTCAGCATCATTCGATGTACAATCCCCAGTTGAACCAAATGTACTACATTCACATGGTCTACATGGAAATGATGAATCCGGTCGTATATTTAATGGACGATAATAGCCTTGTTTACATTTTTCACAATTCACACCAGTTGTATCTTCCTAGATAGAATAAGGAGAAAAAAAGAAAGCCGGTTAGATTGATTTTCAACAAGGAAGCAAAATGTATATTTATATATGCATATACATATATAGATGATCGAGTTATACATTAACACCGTTAGAAACCAGCTCAGTGGTCCAGAGGTTGGGTGTTCGCACACAAGACCGAAGGTCCTGAGTTGGAGTCTTGCAGGGGTGAGGGGTCGTGGATGCGCACTACTGATGAGTCCTATACCAGGACAAAACAGCTGTCCTATGCTTACAGGTTTCTACTGGTAGTCTAGCATTGATCGTTTCATGGTTTCAGTATGTGTAACTTAACAATCTTCACAAAGCCGTAATATATTAATGAGTATTTCTGTGTATTACTTAATGACCGAATGGACTTTCTTTTCCACTCTTGCCTTCTAATTCGATTAGATAGGTTTGGGCAATTAATGTGTGTATCAAATTCAGATCTCCGACACCGTACATCATAACTGTTAGGATATTCATCAAAATCCTAAGATCATTGTTCGTAAGTTTAATTCTATTGGTTAATTCCTATTGGTGGTCTTAACTATCCAATGTCACATTCATCAAATGCTGCCCCCTATTCGATCTATAACCTGTATAAATATGCATTATCTGTAACGTTTTATGATCTGGATCCTCGATACAGGATCATAATTCTCCTCTGGACTCGGACCTCGTACTTTTTGGATGTTTGTAGAATACACATTCTGCTTCATATCAAGTCTTCTTCTTTAACTCAATAGGAGTTTGGGACGGTCGGATTAGAGTAGCATGTCGTGTCACCGGATCATCGATCCTCGCTCTCATTCATCGGCTTAGGTAAACTCGTAATACTTCAAGCTTATCAAATGACGTGTTGACTCGCGTTCGTAACAAAAACATGCATAAAAGGTTTTTCAACTGAGACTATCTGTAACGATTTCAGTGCTCATTAAGTATGTGTTTGTTTTAATTAGTTGTTAGGTGCTTTTAAACGTTCAGTGCGGTATATTGAGATGTGATTTTTATCAAACAATTGATTTCTGACTGAATTAAACGTCTTTCACGTCGAAAGACAAATTGAAAGCTGAAATGAGCATACAAAAATTTGTATACACAGACTTTTGTTTTTAAGCAAAGATAATACTTAAACAACCTCTTCTAAAGCCCCTCTCGGGTTACTGAAGGCCACAAGCCCGGATAAAGGTCGAGGGTTGAGCATAGGGTTGGAGAGCCCATCCTGTAGAAAACTAACTTGTTAAAAAAAGCGTTTATTATTACTTTTGGTGAAAATGACTCAAATCATTTATTGATTTTCAATTTCTTTTAATGAATAATGAATAATAATATTTTTTTACCTATTCTACTTGTTACTAATCAGTTTTCAGTAGTTTGTGATGATTTCGACATATTTATGACTCATCTTTAACTGGATATACTTTTGACATCTAAGATTTGATATTCAATTTTGCGACTATTCTCTCAGAACACAGTCACGCTATCCATTTAGCTACTATGTTCAAATAGTCAGTCACTTTCTTATCGAATGAGGTAAAGATTAATTCATTTGTTGATATGCTTGTCAATCTGATATGCTTGAAACTGCTATTACGAGTTCATCTTACTCGATAAACGAAGCGAAGGCAAATGATCCAGTGACACGATGGGCTACTCTAATCTGAGTGTCCCTAGGCCCCACTAAATAGAGGAAAAAGACTTGAAAAGACGTAGAAAGTGTATTCTTCTACAAGCACTCAGAAAATATGACGTCTTTCAAGCACACAAATCAAGTTTATTTATACATGATAGAAACGCCCTTCGGAGAGCCACAAAATAGCCTACTATAATAATACATCAATCAATAACAGTCAAGGATTTTCCGGGGTGGGAAATGTAAGCTGAAGGTTGTCAACTAAGCAACTTATGCTCAAAACATAAAAAATCCAATATTCGGACCTTTTCCAAGTATGTTCTGGGGATCTAACATCCTTAACAGTATAAGCATATATAAGTGACAACGCCAGTAATAAAGTGTAACTGTTATTTAATTGACTAATGACAAATAAGATTAGACGCCCATCGTGAATTCTATCCTCAGCATAAATTCAAGTTCATGTTTGTATATTTAATAACGTTATACACAAGTTAATTCGTTTTTATTTAACAATGTTTTATCAGACTACTAATAAGTAGTATGAACATAAATGAGAAAAGTTATGACAATTTGAACATGGTAAAATTGATCAGAAACTAAATACTAATGAGGGAAAACTGTTAAATGCATTGATCAAAGAACTTACACGACAATTTATACAAACTCCACCACCTTCTAGTACACCATCTTTACGCATACTTAAACGTAAATTTGCAACTGTTTGATTATAAACACATTCATCCGCCTTTTGATTACAATTACATTCTAAAATAAATATTAAAAAAATATATATGTACATCGGAATATTTTCTTTGACAAAGTGTTTTTATGCACACATGAACGCAAATATATAAGTGTATTTGGTGTTCGATCAAACTGATCAAGGTAAAAAGCTGATTGTTTATTGATTTTCGATGAAATAAACTTTTAACATAGAATATTAACTTACCTACTTACGCCTGTTCCCTCTGATGGAGCATGGGCTACCGACTAGCATTCTATATCCTACTCTATCCTTAGTCTTCCTTTTCAGTTCTATACAGTTGTTCTTCATTCGACTCATATCTTTCTCTATTTCTCGGTGTAATATGTTCTTCGGCCTTCCACTTTTCTTTTCACCTTGAGGGTTCCAAGTGAGGGCTTGTCTTGTGATGCGGTTGGGTGGTTTTCGTAGAGTGTGTCCTATTCACTTCCACCACTTCTTCCTGATTTCCTCCTCCACTGGAATCTGGTTTGTAGGTTGCTGTTGATGGTGTCTGGCCAGCCAGTGCGAAGTATTTTGCGTGGATAACTGTTGATGAACACTTGAAATTTCTGGATGAGGGATTTTGTAGTTCTTCGAGTTTCTGTTCCCAATACTAGAACTGCCTTGATATTTGTATTGAAAATTCTGACTTTGGTGTTGGTTGACAGGAAGTTGTTTTGAGTTCCAGTTGTTGTAAAACTGTGGAAAGGCCGTCCTTGCTTTGCCGATCCGCACCCTCATATTTTCATCAGACCCACTTTCCTCATCAGTGATGCTGCTCAGATATGTAAAGGTTTTTACATCCTTCAAGGCATCTCCATCAAATGTGATTTGGTTAGTGCATGTTGTGCTGTATCGCAGAATCTTGCTTTTTTCCTTTTTGTGTATGTTGAAACTTGTTGCTGCTTAAGTTGCTGAATGTTAACCCCGGGTTTAATTTAATTATTTTATGCTGAGTTTTACTTATGTGACAAACTGTTGATCCATGGAAAAAGATCCACTTCAGGTCGATATATTCTTGTGTCCTATTCAATGTTAACTTTGTATTAACCTATAAGATGTTATTCCTAACTCAAAGTTTTTCCCACTAACTGTGGAGTAATATATCATACAAGTATACATGCGATAAAAAGTAATAATCCACTGAAGGTTGGAAGTACAGTTTCGTGAATAATCACAAACGTAGCATAACCTAAATGAAGTGATAAGCTTATCTAACACCTTGACAAAAATTAGTGAACTCGCATAAATGAGATTTGTTTACGTAGCTTGAGTTACACATTTTTGAAACCATGAATCGATCAATGTTAGACCACCATTAGAAACCTGGAAGCACTGGACGGCCGTATCATCCTGGTATGAAACTACTCATCAGTGACAGTGCGCATCCACGACTCACTGCACCCCGTAGGATCCGAACTCAGGACCTCCGGTACTGCGCGCGAACGCCTAACCTCAAGACAACTGAGTTGGTATGCAGAGCTGTTAATGTCTAAGTTCGATCAATTCACAGAGTTGCACAACCTCATACACAGTCTTCGGTAGTAGTTACTGTCTACACCCGAACAGGTTGAACTTCACTGGTCACGACTTTTCACTAGAACTCGGAGAAGAGTCCTCACAAAGCTAGTCACTAGTGAGCACAGGTAAGTTGCATTACAGGGGCTGTGAAGATTGTTAAGTTACACATTTTCAAACCACGATTAAGACTAGACATCCATGACCAATATTATATCTCATCGATTAGGAAATATCTATTTTTTTTAACAATCTCATTCTTTATTGATGAGAAGATTTTTATTCTCGTTATACTAATATTATTCACATTTGAAATGATTGATTGATGATTTCAAATGTGTAAAAACACAAGAGCTCCAAAACTCTGCCCGAAAATATCGTAACATGTGCTCACTAGTGACTAGTAGCTTCGTGAGGAAATTCTCGGAGTTCTACTTGAGAAGACGTAACCAATGGAGTTCAACCCTGTCGGGTGTAGGCAGTAACTACCAAAGACAAATAGGTGAGGTCGCACAAAATTCCGTAGATCAATCAGAGTTCGACATTAACACCGTCAGATGCCGAAGGTCCCGGGTTCGAATCCTGCGAGGGGCAGTACTGCTGTGAGTCCCATACCAGGACGAAACGGCCATCCAGTGATTCCAGGTTTCTAATGGTGCCCTAACAGTGATTGATAGATGGTTTCAAATGTGCAAAAACACAAAACCCCCAAAACTCTGCCCGAAAACTGTTATTATTGTTATTATTATTAAACATAAAACTTTGAATTAATCCATCTGGCGTATATCCCTTAGACACTCAGTCCAAGTCCCATTGTTGACGTCAATACTCGGATGAAAGTACATTTATTTGACAAATCTTGAATTCCACCTGATGGCCACCATTTCAACGATACTAAATATCGAATCATTTCAATGTAATTTATACTTTTTATCGATTGCATTTCTAATCAAATTTCAAGATAATTTATTTTCACATGAAATAATTGAATATTGATCAAATCATTATCATAGTAGATGTTAATGTGTAATGGGACATTGATTGGATGAAAGCATGATTGTGTTGTGTTGCACGCTGATTGGCTCTTTCGCATCCACCAATCAGCGCTAACTGATACTGAGGGAACATTCCACAATCTTTTCAATTTAAGATAACTATAAATATATACTAACATCTTTTTCCTTTGTACCTTGTGTCTTCCATTGTAACCCTTGATAATGGACTATAATCTCTATTTCCTGTTCAATCGTGTTCTGATTTCGATGGGAACGTCTCGAGTGAATTGATGTCCAAGAATACCTACTGTGAGCATTAGGAAATAGTTGGGTTGTAACAATAAAAAGGCGGAATGGGGGGAGAATTATAACACTTAGTTACCTTCACATATTCTTCCTGGACGCCATGGTTGTTGATTGAATAATGGGCAACATTTTTCACAATTATTTCCACATGTATTATGTTGACAGTCGCATACAGCACGAGGTACACCCTAAATAAATAAAGAAGTAGACAGTAAATGCATATAAATAGTTGGTTAGAGACTTGAAGCGAAACTTCATCAATGCAAGAGCCAGTAGTCCTACACATCGATTCATGAGATAGAAATCGGTTGATGGAATTGCGTAGGCCTGTAGTATAGTGGGTTGCCTGTTTTTACAGAGAATAATAATGTCTTACTGCTAATGAAGAGAAGGATTTCAAGTGGCCAAAAAGCATAGCATGTGTTCAGAAAACAGAAGAAGACAGTGTATAACCAATTTTCCTTTTGAGGAACACAACAAGACACATGCGGATAAATGAAGGTTTGGTGTTCATCCTTCACGGTTGATTCTGTAACTTGACGAAGAAGACATCCCTTCTGCCGCGTGGCTTGTTCGTACATATAGTGTTGTTATTGAAGATAAATCTAAGAGCAAGCTACCGGGCAGAAGGAATGTCTATTTAATGAAATTACAGAATCATTTTTTTTGTAAAATGCACATCTAGTCTGTACACCTCCTAAAATGCTTCTCTCAGGCAGCACTTACTTACTTACTTACTTACGCATGTTACCCCTAATGGAGTTTAGGCCGCTGACCAGTTTTCTCCAACCAACTCTGTCCTGGGCTTCTCATTGCAGTTCCGTCCAATTTTTGTTCATTCTTCTTATGTCTTTCTCTATTTCTCGGCGTAATATGTTCTTTGGCCTTCCTCATTTAATTTTGATCTTGAGGGTTTCAAGTGAGGGCTTGTCTTGTGACGCAATTAGGTGCTTTTCGTAGTGTGTGTCCTATCCACTTCCAACACTTCTTCCTCATTTCCTACTCCACTGTAATCTGGTTTGTTCTCTCCTGGTGTCTGGCCAACGAATCCGAAGTATTTTGCATAGACAACTGTTAATAAACACATGTATCTTCTGGATGATGGCTTTGGTAGTTCTTCTCCAAGTTTCCGCTCCATACAGTAGAACTGTCTTGACATTTGTATTGAAAATCCTGATTTTGGTTTTGGTTGAAAGTTGTTTGGAGTTCCAGATGTTTTTCAACTGTAAAAGTGCAGCCCTTGCTTTGCCGATCCACGCCCTCACATCTGCATCGGGTTTACCTTGGTTGTGGATGATGCTTCTCCGGCAGCAACTTCAATGTACTGTCCCACTACATACTACTTATAGGTAATCTTGTGTCTAGCACATCTTCCACACTATTACTTTGGTCAAGTTGATTTGCTAGGGCAATAGTAGATTGTCTTTGGTAAAGTATTATCCACTTATAGTTTAGCATCTTGAGAATCTTTCTTGTGCTTTCATTCCCCTAACACATCTCTGATGTATAGAAACTATCTAGGTTGACAGTTGGTATTATTAATTATGGAGTATTTCAGCCGGTAATTCTGAACATGAGGATTTACGAATAAAACGGGCTGCAAAGACAGTATATATATATATATATATATATATATATATATATATATATATATATATATATATATATATATATATAAATCAGAAGTGAATTTTAGCCAGTCTTTATTAATGTAAGTGTATCCTGTGAAAATTGACTTATTGCAGTTCGTTTGTCGCAAGTTTTATAGAATAGATGAATTTGATAAGCTCGCAGCTATTACGAGTTCACTTTACTCGGTAAACGGAACTAAGATCAACGATGCAGTAACACGATAGGCTATTCTACTCCAATAGTTCTGGGCTTTGCTAACTAGAAGAAGAAGTCTTGATAAGACGTAGAGAGAATGTATTCCACAAGCACCCAGAAAATTCGAGGTCCACGAGAACACAACTTAAGCCACAAAATAGTGTACTAAAATAATCCATCAACGGTCAAGGATTTTCGGAGTGGGAAATGTAAGCTGAAGGTCAAATAGGCGTCTTTGGCGCGAAAACATAAAAATTCAAAACTTCAGAAATAAACTACGGAATTTGGACCTTTTCCAAGTGAGTACTGGAGATCTAACGTCCCCAACAGAATTATAGTAAAGCAGTGAATTCACTAGGATAAAACATGGCTAACTGACGTTTGTAGCGAAAAGTACTGGGGTTTAAATTTGAATGTGAACATCAACAGTGGGATAAAAATATATACAGCTGAAGTGCGTGTTCGCAATTATCGCGATAGTCACAAACTATTCATACCATAGAAGATTGTGAAACTGTCAACAACAGAGAGTATTGTAAAACCAATACTCAACGCTTAGGAAATTCTCACTGAGTAAAAGAAAACTGTGTCATTAGGTTTGGTATATAATCTTATGCTCCACAGTACCATCTTCAGTTTTCGATTACAAGTTTGAACATTATAGATCCTATACACATCTTTTCAGATCCATCTCGTTTGAAACTTGTAATGGAACACTTCTACGAAGAGAAAATACAATTGGTGAAAAGGAAATATTTATTATTGTACTCCTTTTGTTTAACTGTACTAAAAGCACAACTTTCTGTTTTTGTGTGTTACTGTCATCCTTCATAACTTGCTGCTCACTGTATCGCCCACTTTCTCCTTCAAATATAAATTCTTTACCCTGGATTTACTTTTTATCAATCGTGATGGGCTAGTAATTAGTATTTAGTGGTGATCATCAATCAATCTCGACTCGGTCACTATTAAAAACTCATGAGTAAAAATTCAGCAGCACAGAAGATAACAATCTTTTTCTGTTTGTCCACAATGACTCTACACACAAGTAGTTGATTATAGATATTTTCATAGCTTTAAACCAGTGTCCAAAAATTTTGGGAAATAAAATGATTATTAATTCCGCCTGGAGCCCCATCTGGGGCTTATTTTAATTAATGAGTCTAATTGTAGTGAAGGAGAACACAGGTGAGGGCAACCGGATTGTATTTAACGAAAATTACAGAGTTACTCAGTAAAATCGAAAAACCATATCGTAAATCGTTCATTTGCAAAATATCAGTCCATCATCATATCGAACTGGACTGTTCCTGTTGCAAAACATCAATCCATTGTCACTCACTATTCATGCGTTTCATACAAATTCCATTGTGTTCCCCCCACTCTTCCTTTCTTGATCTTCCCCCTCATCTTCTGCTGCCAGACATTACGTTGACGCTCGCGTCATATACTACTTATAAGCAGCTCGCGCCACATAATCAATAGCAAGATTATACTTTATAATTTGTAGATACTTAGTAATTGCTTTGATTAAAACACGATATCAACTGTATCACATTCGCAAATACACAACAGAATGACACACTACAACTGAAATTTTGCCTATCATCAAATGTGTAACTCGAATAATTTTGAAAACGAAAAAACAAAATAATTTCAGTTGAAAATAAATGGCTTAGTTTTAATATATATTTAACTAAAGTGTAGGATTCGTCACTAGGTACGCTTGAAGCTATTACGAGTTCATCTTAGTCGATAAACGTGAACGAGACAATGAACCAGCGTCCAGATAGGCTACCTTGAATCCCAATCTGAAGTAAAAAAGGGCTTTGTAAGCGTAGAAAGTATATTCTACAAACACCCAGCAATCACACAATACAATCAAGAACACAACTCTCGTTTATTAATACATCATAGTGACGTCCTTGGGACAGTCACAAAATTAGAACACTAAAATACACAGCAGTCAATCACAGTCATGGATTTTCCTGGTGGGAAATGAAATCTCAAGGTCAACTGATCAGCCCATGCTGGCAAACGTGAAATCCAAAATTAAGTCATTTAACAAACGAGTTTTGGGGATCTAACATCCCCAACAATAAATAAATAAGAATTATGGCTGATCCTGTGACGGATGTGTGTTGGGGGCGTTAGATCTCCAGAACTCACTTGGAAAAGGTCCTAATTTTGTAATTTTATTGTGAAATTTTGAAATTCCATGTTTTCGCGGCAGTTGACCTTCAGCTCACATTTCCTCCCCCGGAAAATCCTTGACTGTTATTGGTTGATGGATTATTTTAGTAGGCTATTTTTGTGACTCTCACAGAGGCGTTTCTATCATTGTATAAATAAACTCGATTTGTGTGCTTGTGAACCTCATATTTTCTGGGTTGCTTGTAAAATACACTTTTTACGCCTTATCAAAACTTCTTAATATATAGTTAGCTGGGCTGGGGACAAACGGATTAGAATAGCCTATCGTGTCACTGCATCATTTATCTTCGGTCCGTTTATCAAGTAAGGTGAACTCGTAATAATTCAGTCATATTGTGGTGTGAGCTACTTATAAGTAGTATATGACGTGAGTGTCAACGTAATGTCTGGCAGCAGAAGATGGGGGAAGATCAAGAAAGGAAGAGTTAGAAAACAATGGAATTTGTATGAAACGCATGAATAGTGACATTGGATTGATGTTTTGCAACAGGAACAGTCCAGTTCGACATGATGAACTGATATTTTGCAAATGAACGATTTACGATATGGTTTTCCAATTTTACAGAGTAACTCTGTAATTTCGCTAAATACAATTCGGTTGCCCCACCTGTGTTCTCGTTCACTACAATATCAATTGTTTGTGGGCTTATCAGTTCTTTGGTGGTGGGTATTTGATATAATTCCGTATACTGCTTGTCTTGATAACTGTTACTAAACAACACTCAATGATGTGTACAAATCAGAAGACGAATACAAAAAGGTTGATTACGCTAATTATCACACCATGCACAAATCATAAAAAACCACAGGCACACGACGCGAAAGTGAAAATGACATGAGAAAGCTAAAGAGCAAGCCACTGAACGCACTTGTAAGTAGGATTAAAATGTACTTATTTATATACATAGGAAAATGAACGAGTCATCGAATTATCTAAGAGGTTAACAAATTCAATCGAATAGAATGAATATGCGGGTAGGCGGTAAGCAATGCTCATTCGTATCTGCTCATACAAACGCGACAATAATAAAAGCACTGTGGTACAGATAAGTTATTCTTATAATAGACGAATGACTCTGTCTGTTCTAATAAGTTAATCAAATAGGGCTTACTTAAACCAGATTAACTGTGAACAAACTCGAATGTATGTGAATATACTTACGATACATCAGTGAGTATGTGTTAACTTACAAATAACTATTGATATTAAAGTTCTTATTAGACTACTCTTTGGTAATGATCTTTGAGTAGATAATGCAAAAAAAACTCGTAATTTTTCAGATAAATTCTTATCAGATTTTTACTTGATTCTAGCAGTCAAACTTACTTCAATTGTTTTTTGTTCACATCGACTAGCATGACTATTGCATACACATTTTCCACCAACTTTAATTGTTCGAATTGAATAATAATACTAAAATTTAAAAAGAAAATAATTGAAAATTTTGGATAAATAAAAAAATTGAAATATACACTTGTATGAATAAAACTGAAATTATTTTAAAGATCTTCCCATACGTAAGATACTTAAATGTGTTATAAATTTGCTGATTTATTTTAGCCTACTTACAAGTAGTTTAACTTTAAAATAAAAATTAATTCACAAATCAAAGTAGGAAATATTAAAAACTTTCGTGCTAGTAGCGTGAAACTATAACCTTATCATTGAATGAATTTATGACCTTCAGTTTCTGTACCAGAGAATGGCAAACTATCTCGAGATAGTTATTAGATTTACTGTGACAGCCATATACCTGTTTTCTCACAAGCGATGTTTTCCAATTGCTTGAATCTGAAAAAAAACATACGAGTCATTTGTTCATTTCAAAGGTTTGATTTGTTTTTAGAAAGTTTGCTAAATTTCAACAACTGAACAATCGGTTATATTGAAATTGTGAATCGCTCAATGTTGGATCACAATTAGAAACTAGTTAAGCACTAGACGGAAGCATAAATCAGTGCCTACCGAACACAGTGGATCAGATTGCGCAAGATTGTGAATTGATCGAAGTTAGACATTAACACTGTTGAATGACAGCTTATTGGTTTAGATGTTAGGGTTCACAAGCGATATCCAAGGTCCTGGGTCCGATTCCCGTGTGTTCAGGGGTCGTGAATACGCACTGCTGATGAGCCCTATATGGGGACGAAACGGCCGTACAATGATTCCATGAAACTCAATTACTTCTATAATGCTCTAATGAAAATAATCACTGATCATCAAAAGAATGAGGACATCACTGAAAATAATCAAGTGTCTAAAACCTTCACCAAAAACCAGTAAAATACTTTCAAAACAATTCCCACCTTCAAGTAACTTTTGATAAACCTTTTCCGTATTTAAAATGGCATTGTTTATTTAATAAGTCAGTGAAAAATTTTTATTATTATCATTACGAAAACCATAAATACTGGATAAATTTTTCAATTGAACAATCTTCATGACATGTTTATTTGGCCTGATTCTAACAATTCTCTAAAAATCTTAAACATCCGGTCAATTTCATTATATTTCATACCTATATATATATATATATATATATATATATATATATATATATATATATATATATATAACACAATCATTGAAAAATGGACACAATGTGCGCGTGCGGTTGGTTATTCAATGAAAAATAAACCCGGTCAATTTCTCTTATAGGTTAGGTGAATTGTGACACACAGTCATTCAGATATATATATATGTATATATAAGTGTCATTTGGATGCAATAACCGTATTGTTACTCAATGAATAACACTTGTCTACTACAATTACTGTTACTACTTCCACTCCTCCGACTAGTACTACTACTACTACTCCGACTACTACAACTACTACTACTACTACTACTACCCATCTGTACATATTTTGTGGTAAAATATTGAATTTCAGCTAAAATACATAGTAGCTGTTATGATGATTATCAATATTACTATTATGATAATGATTATTACGGTTAGGCTTATCAAGTTTCGCAAATCTGAAATAAATTTAGGCCATTATAGACAATAATCATTATATCTAAGGATAGTTAGAAATTATATTCACTTAGAATTTCGTGTACTGAGAGAAAATTTATTTTCGTTTATTTATTGAAAATTGAATCACTTTAATTTTGTTTTAAATTTTAAAAATTTACTATTTGTTTGTTTATTTTATAATTAAAAATAAAGCAACGAATTTTTACTAAAATTAAATATTAATTAATGTCTAATCATGTCTAATCGATATTATTATCATGAATAAAACCAAAGTAAATTTTCAATAATAAAATTAACAACAAAGAGAATATTCACATTGAACTTTGAATTTCTCAAGTTTTTCTCTCTATTATACCGAATATGATATGAAACAATCCTGACCATGGCTGCTAGTTTGATGTGGTGGTTGGGTATGCCTATTGTGATGATCTAACCAAGCTATACTAGATGGAAGAAAATGTTCCTGAAGGTTCTACCATGTCAGGCAGGTCTACTGGAGACTAAAAGCAGCTACTCAAGATCTGAGGGCGAAATTGTACTACTGACTGACTGTAGAGAGATGTGACAGCAGTAATGTGTTCCCCCCTCGGACAACAAGCAGCATCTTCAACGATGCTGCTTTTGCACAAAGGAAGGAATGAGTTAGAAAAGATCAACCCCCAAAACTGCCACAATTCACAAGCTGTGTGACCTCAAGCAGTTGTCCCTTTGGCTCTGTGGTCACGCTCGCAGTTCTCTGTGACCAACTCTTCATTGGTCGAAACATGTTTTCCTTTAGGTCCTGCAATACCAGGCAGGTCGACTGGAGAACGACCGGTGAGACTATAAGCAGCAACTCAAGATCTGAGGGCGAAATTGTACTGCTAACTGTAGAGGGATGTGACAGTAGTAAGGTGTTTCCACCAGACAACTAGCATCTGCAGCGATATTGCCTTCAACCAAGGAAGGAATGAGTCATAAAAGGTCGATCCTAGAATGTCACACCTCACCTTACCCCATGGATCACCGCCTTCAGCGAAGAAACCCCTTTGAGGAGCAGAGCTAACTCGTTTAAAACATCTCATAAAAAGCTGTGCGTGATCGGCCTCAAGCAGTTGTCCCTTTGGCTCTACGGTCACGCTCGCAGGTCTCTATGACCAACGCTAATCTAACTTTCTTTACAGATTTCTCAAGAAATACCCTTTCACGATGTGGACAACCGGGAAGTGACATCCACTCTTGTATCCGTCACAGTACACGAGGCCAAACATAATCAACGTACCGAACCATATAAATATATCTATGTACATACATATAGATATTCACATAGATAATGACAGAATGAAGAAAAAATCTAATTTAGACCAAACAATGATAAAAATGTTTATAATTATTGATTTGTGAATTGTGTAATTTACCGGTAAAATGTGAAATATTTTATTTACAGATTCATAAAAATGAATTTCAAATGATTATTTATGTGTGTTTAAAACGATTGTTCATGATGTTCACAACAACAATGAAATTATTTTCACAGTGAACAAGTTTTTGCAATGTGAATATATTTATTGTTTAGTATGGAGATGGTCAGACAATCAATATGACTGAATTTATTAAAATTATGAACTGACTAGTGCTGTACTGATCAATGAAACCTGGAAAGCATTAAATGACCGTTTCGGCCTAGTATGGGACACAGCCGAAGTGTGTATCCATCAGTCCACATGTGATGCGAGCTACTTATAAGTAGTATATGACGTGAGTGTCAACGTACGTAATGTCTGGCAGCAGAAGATGGGGGGAAGATCAAGAAAGGAAGAGTGGGGGGAACACAGTGGAATTTGTATGAAACGCATGAATAGTGAGTGACAATGGATTGATGTTTCGCAACAGGAACAGTCCAGTTCGATATGATGAACTGATATTTTGCAAATGAACAATTTACGATATGGTTTTCCTATTTTACTGAGTAACTCTGTAATTTTCGTTAAATACAATTCGGTTGCCCCCCACCTGTGTTCTCCTTCACTACACATAAGCAGGAGTCGAAACTGGGATGATGATGATCACGTGTATCGTGTGTACGAACGCCGCTTAACTTCTTAGATCATGTAACCGGTATCCGATGGGGTGAATGTTTAACTTGATAAGTTTTAGTGAAACTCAACAAACTAGAACAACCTTATATTCGTCAAATAATTTGAGCATATATAGTGTTACCTTATTGTCACAATGAAATAAGTAGTATATAGTATTAGCTGTCAGCTAATTTCTATTTATAGAAATATTTATACTCGAAAACAATGAAATAAGCTTCAGTTTAGGAATTAGACAAATTTGATTTATACTATAAGGTTGTTGTGCAGATTATTGAGTTACGTTTTGAAATCATCAGTCGAGGATTGTTTGAACAACATTAAAAATGTGAAAACACTGGATGGCCGTTTCGTTCTAGTATGAGACTCATCAAGCAGAGTGGTCATTCACGACCTTCACAAGCGGGACTCGAACCCAGGGCCTTGTATCTTGCGCGTAAACGCTTAAACTCTGAACCACTGAATTAGCATCCGATGGTGCTAATTTCTAACTTCCATCAATCCATAGTCTTGCGCAGCCTTATTGATTGTCACCGGTGGGCACAGCTTCACAATCGACAAAGTTAAACTCCAATGGACTGAGTTTCTCATGGAGCTCGTTCTTAGTGAGTACATTAAAGGGTTGTATAGATAGTTGAATTTCATTGAAATCATCAATCGATCATTGTTATATCCCTAGTAGATCACTGTAATAATGACTGAATATTAGAAATCTATCTCTCAAACGTAGTTATCGATGAACACTGATTTGTGAAACACATTTTCACGTCTACTCCAGTGTGTTTCACTGATTCTGAATACCGTCAAGTTGTGTTTTTTTTTATTTCTACAGTGATTTCAATGACTCTCACGGTTTCCCATATTGTACAAACATTTCATATACCTATTTTAATGATTGTTCTGGTTTTCAGGAGGGTTATCAGCTTCGTGACTCTAACAAAATCGTGAATAGATTTAATTTAACTGTTCATTAATTATTAGTTTAACAGAAAAATAGATTTATCTGATTTATCCCCGACTCCTGCTACTCACAGAAATCGGATCCATAACCTTCAGTCTTTCGAGCGAACACCTAACCTATGGACCACTGAACCGGCATATAACAATGTTAATATCTAACTTCAGTCAATCCAGGGTCCTGCACGGCCACATCCATTGTACTCGGTGAGCACTACTTCACACCCGAACAAAAGTTGAACTCCATGACTTTTCACAAGAACTTGGAAAAACTTCCTCATTCAGCTAGTTTGACTTTACCATAGTATATAAGGAACTTGAAAAAGATTTTTTTAAAATTAAAATTCTTTCTTTTCTTATCTAGTGGAATTTAAACACTTCATAAAAAACAGAAGTCTGAATATGTGAACTACTGATTTGTAGTACTTACCCTATTATAAACAGAACTATCTAATTGATTCGGCATAGCCATCCAATCACCAGAAAGTGTTTGTAATTGTTGAAAACGTAATCGTACAAATCTGGCTGATAAGAAATCCTGGATAAATCAATAAATATTGGAAAAAAAGATAATTTATAGCACTACGATATTACTGATATCTACTTAAATGAGTATGATTTAGGAAAATTGAATTTTTTCGGATCATATAGTGGAGTTTTGTTCTCTGAGCTAGTTGATTTGGTTGTGGAGCTTTCATTCCTCTTCAAAACAAACTTTATGTACAAGTGAATTTTCTAAATTTCTTCACATATAATCTGTGACCTATCCTTTTAACTTCGATCATGACTAGCTACGAATCGACTTATAACCTGTCAATATGTAACTCCACCTGGAGCTGTTCTGGGGTTACTGCCGGTCCCAAGCCCAAGGAATCCGACTATTAGTGAGACTGTCGAGGAGAAGGATGGTCTTAATATTCATTCTCACGCCAGGCGATTTAATCGATAGGTAGAACACTTTAGGGATCACTTCAACTGAGCTTCAGCCACACATAGGCTACTTATGTTCTTCATTTGACCTGTATGGCAAGTTCTTGTAAGTCCTCTGACTGTTTATGAAGTTGAAAAGGCTATAAGAAATCTGAAGCAAGGGAGAGCAGAGGGTTTTGACAGATTGACCCCTGAGAATTTTAAAGATAATCGTCCAGTTTTAGCAGTGGATTTGACTGAGATCTTAAGTAGAATCCCATTTGACTAATCTCAGTCACTGATTATCCCGATGAATCGATCGCTGATCCTTTTTGATTACCGCTAATACTTCTACTAAGTCTACTACTACTCTGGGATTTGAATTGACAATTTGATCTTTGTGTGGCAACGCGGTATGACAACTTGAACTAATGCACATACGTATGAAGTTCTACAATGTAGCTAACTGAGTAGTGACATCTTGTTATCAATATTCATACTGCATCATAGAAGACCTTCAAACATGAATACAAGAAATAATTATGTCTGGGGACATTAGATCCCCAGAACTCGCTTGATAAATGTCTTTATTTTCCGGATTTTATTGATGGGCTGATCAGTTGACCTTGAGATCACATTTCCCAACAGGAAAATCCTTGGCTGTGATTGGTTACTGTGGTACGTTACTATGATGTATAAATAAACGTGATTTGTGTGCTTGGATTAATTGTGTGCATGCTGGGTGTTTGTAGAATACACTTCCTACGTTATATCAAGACTTTTTCGTTAGTTCCTTTGAGTCAACGGATCAGAGTAGCCTACCCGAACACTGGTTCATTGTCTCGTTCTCGTTTATCGACTAAGATAAACTCGGAATAGTAGTTTCAAGCAAAAAAAATTAATAATAAAGTCAACTATCCAAATTAATCAACGAATAACTTACAATTAATTTTGATGAGATTGGCGTTTCAAGACCGGATTCCGTTGAAATGGTACTTTCACGATCCAATGTCAGAGTGACAATAATTTCACCTGATTGTAATGCTTGTGGTTGACTATAAAATGTTGTACAATAAACCTGAAACAAAACAAAACGAAACAAAAAACATTTCAAATAAGACAGGAAAAAAATATAGTGAAAAGAAATATTTTTATTTGTGTTTCGATAATACTACTAATAATACTACTGATAATCATAAAAAAATTCACTTCACTATTGAGCCTGATGAGTTTTTTTGTACGTTGAGATGATTAGATTTGCCCGAATATAAAAAAGGAAGAAAATTCGTTGATCTGTGATTTAAAAATAATCAACTGATTACTGTTTATAGTAGTGTGGTGTGTGCTACTTATACGAGCGATATAAGTAGTATAAGAAGGGACGTGACAGAAGAAGTCTCACGGTCAGAAGAGGAAAACGGAAAGCAAATGGAGCAAAAGCAAGAATTAAATGGATTATTAACAGGAAGGAAAGGAAGCAACAACAGGAATGGAAGAAGGATGGAGCGTTGGAAGTCACGACTCAAAGATGGTGTGCACACAGAGTGTTCAATCAATGTAATGTTTTCGTTTTTAACTGACTCAGAGTGTAAATTTGCTGAATACAATCTTCCTCGCCTGCCTCAGTCTTCTCACTAGTACATCAATTATTTTGTTACGTATGTGTTTTTATTTTGTGATTGATTATAAACATGGCGTTATACGGTTGTGGAGATTGTCGAGTTTCATGAACTGATCCATGTTAGATTGTAATTAGAAACCTGGAAGTACTAGACAGGTGTTGAGTGTCGTGTGTTAGGCAGTTATCTACCCGACGATAGTGGATGAAATCAAGTAGTATTTCCTAGATTGATCGAAATTAGATATTAACACTATCGGATAACGGCTAAGTAATCTAGATGTTAAACAATCACGAGCAAGACTCAGGGTTTTAGTTAAGACTTCCGCTTGCAAAGTTATAAATGCGCACATCTGTTGAGTCCTATATTAGGCTGAAACCGCTATCTCTAATGCTTCCGGGTTTCTAATGATACACTAACACTGATCATTTGTATGAAAAGGTTGTAGAGATTGTTGAGTTACTATTTGAAATCATCGATCGATCATTGTTAGAACACTGTCAGAAATGTGGAAGCACTAGACAGCCATGTTCATTCACGCCTTCACAAGCGGGACTTTCGATTTTTATTTAGTGTTTAAATAATACGAATACTACTAATAATTCAATTCAGTTCACTATAGAACCTGATCAGTTTTTTATACGTTGAGATGATTTCCATTTACCATAATTACAAAAAAATGAACGCGAACAGGTTGAAATGATCAACACACATATACTAATGTGGTGCGCGCTACTTATAAGTAGTATATGACGTGAGTGTAAACGTAATGTCTGGCAGCAGAAGAGGATGGGGGAAGATCAAGAAAGGAAGAGTGGGGGGAACACAATGGAATTTGTATGAAATGCATGAATACGTGAAAGGTCAGACAATGGATTGATGATGGATTGAAGATTTGCAAATTAACCGTTTACGATATGGTTTTCCTATTTTACCAATTAACTCTGAAATTTGTGATAAATGCAATTCGGTTGCCCTCACCTGTATTCTCCTTCACTACACTAAGAGCAATGGAAGAATAGTTAAAATTATCATGGATTATAGAAAATATTTTAACCATAGACAATAGGATGTTTTTCTTGCAAAAGAAAGTATCACTCGATGCTGTGTGTAAGTAGCATGATATATTTCATGTGAATTATTAACTTAATAAAATATATATGAAACAAGAAAATTAATTGTTCAGGTCTGAAGTAGTGCTCATCGAAAACAACGAGTGAGATTATACAAGACTGTCGACTGATCGAAGTTAGACATTAGCACCGTTAGATGCCGGCTCAGTGGTCTAGAGGTTAAGCGTTCGAGCACAAGACCGATGGTCCTAGGCTGTAGGAGTCGTGGATGCGCACTGCTGATGAGTCCTATACCAGTACGGAACGGCCGCCCAGGGCTTCCAGGTTTCTAATGATGGTCTAACATTGATCGATTTGTGGTTTCGATGAAGCTCAACAATTTCTACAACACTTTCATGCAAATGACTTGTGTTAGACCTGACACTCGTTATCATCATCAATAACAACATAGAACTTCGTACATAGGTACATCAGTTCAAGTTGCTGTACCACATTAGCACAGAGATGTAATTGCCAATTTAAATCGCGTAGTAGTAGAGGTAGTAACATTATTAGAAGTAATCGGAGAGATTAGGGTTCGAAGATGTTATTCAAGAAGTAGAATCTAGTGAAATAGATTTAGAAAGATAATGTGATGAAGAATTAAAAAGCTTAGGATATGAGAGAACACAAAAGATCAATGCACCTGCGTCATTGCAGACGGTTTCCAGCCATGTCATTCAGGGTCTCGCGGACCCCAACCAGGCAGTCTACACCTACCGACATGACTCAGTCCACTTGTCAGTGACTTTATGGATTTGTGCCATGTTTTGGTTTGGCCACCACTAGCTTTCGTCCAACCTATTTCTACACCGCAAAACATAGCTCGACAAGGCAGTCGATGGTTAGGCATACGCAACACATGTCCCAACCATCTCTACTGATGAAGTTTCATTACTTCATCTATTGATCTGCTATTCTTACCTAGCACCTGTTTACTAACAACAGCAGTGTTTACTCGGTTGTCCCACGATACAAGAGCAATGCTTTGGAGACACCTATGATCGCGAACCAGAAACCTACGAATATCTTCAACTCTGGCCATGTCTCATAGCCATTAATTAGGATGGAGTGAACTACTGCGCATTAGACTCGTCCTTTGGTTAGCGAACGGATATCTTGCCTACACCATAGGTGACACAAATTCACCAAAACTAAATCGAACCTTCTGTATCCATGCTGAGATTACGTCAATCACCAACCCATCGGCACTGATGAGATTCCCCATATAGGTGAAGTTGTCTACATGCTCGACTATCTTCCGACACTTAACGGCAAGTCAGTGCTTTCGGATTTCTAATTACTATCTAACATTGATCAGTTCATGATTTCAGTGAAAATGGACAATCTTCACAACCTAATGACGACTATTGTAAACCAAATGACTCAACATGTTTCAGAAACTATAATTATTATTCAATTGAATACATATTTTCGTATAAATTATCAATCAGCATTGTTTATAAACAGCTATAAAATAAAAACACTTATGTCAACAAAATAATCGATGTACTACTACAAAGTAATCACGGCAAAGCAAGGGCTGCATTTCTACAATTGAAAAATACCTGGAACTCCAAACAAATATCAATGAACACCAAAATCAGCATTTTCAATAGAAATGTCAAAACAGTTCTACTGTATACAGCGGAAACTTGGAGATCTACGAAAGCCATCATCCAGAAGATACAAGTATTTATTAACAATCGTCCACGCAAAATAGCTCGTATTCGTTGGCCAGACACCATCAGCAACAACCTTCTGTGGGAGAGTTGGAAATCAGGAAGAAGCGGTGGAAGTGGATAGGACACACATTACGAAAAGCACCTAATTGTGTCACAAGACAAGCCCTCACATGGAACCCTCATAGTGAAAGGAAAAGAGGAAGGCCAAAGAACACATTACGCCGAGAAATAGAGAAAGATATGAGAAGAATGAACAAAAATTGGACAGAATTAGAAAGGGAAGTCCAGGACAGACTTGGTCGGAGAAAACTGGTTGGCGGCCCGATGCTTCATTGGGGGTAACAGGCGTAAGTAAGTCAGTAAGTAAGTAAGTAAGTAAGTAAGTAAGTAAGTAAGTAAGTAAGTAAGTAAGTAAGTAAGTAAGTAAGTAAGTAAGTAAGTAAGTAAGTAAGTAAGTAAGTAAGTAAGTAAGTAAGTAAGTAAGTAAGTAAGTAAGTAAGTAAGTAAGTAAGTAAGTAAGTAAGTAAGTAAGTAAGTAAGTAAGTAAGTAAGTAAGTAAGTAAGTAAGTAAGTAAGTAAGTAAGTAAGTAAGTAAGTAAGTAAGTAAGTAAGTAAGTAAGTAAGTAAGTAAGTAAGTAAGTAAGTAAGTAAGTAAGTAAGTAAGTAAGTAAGTAAGTAAGTAAGTAAGTAAGTAAGTAAGTAAGTAAGTAAGTAAGTAAGTAAGTAAGTAAGTAAGTAAGTAAGTAAGTAAGTAAGTAAGTAAGTAAGTAAGTAAGTAAGTAAGTAAGTAAGTAAGTAAGTAAGTAAGTAAGTAAGTAAGTAAGTAAGTAAGTAAGTAAGTAAGTAAGTAAGTAAGTAAGTAAGTAAGTAAGTAAGTAAGTAAGTAAGTAAGTAAGTAAGTAAGTAAGTAAGTAAGTAAGTAAGTAAGTAAGTAAGTAAGTAAGTAAGTAAGTAAGTAAGTAAGTAAGTAAGTAAGTAAGTAAGTAAGTAAGTAAGTAAGTAAGTAAGTAAGTAAGTAAGTAAGTAAGTAAGTAAGTAAGTAAGTAAGTAAGTAAGTAAGTAAGTAAGTAAGTAAGTAAGTAAGTAAGTAAGTAAGTAAGTAAGTAAGTAAGTAAGTAAGTAAGTAAGTAAGTAAGTAAGTAAGTAAGTAAGTAAGTAAGTAAGTAAGTAAGTAAGTAAGTAAGTAAGTAAGTAAGTAAGTAAGTAAGTAAGTAAGTAAGTAAGTAAGTAAGTAAGTAAGTAAGTACAAAGTAATCAGTTGATTTTTTTTGTCTAGCCACAGATTAAACAAATTTTCTTCATACATATTCAACTAACATATGTTATTGATATGATATTTTGTACGAAATACTTGAAGTGTTATCTTCATACTGATTGGTTCATTGGAGAATGTCAGTAGATTAGACTGTTACCGAACAATTTACAGCAGTTTGCTTTGTTGTGATTTGTTGTCAATTCATTCATTTAGCTAGACAAAATCATTTTTATGTATGTGAAAGAACTTTGAATGTTGTTTTCATATAGAAGGGTAACAGTTTATCTGATTTCCAACTTCTAATTATTTTGATAAACGACGTCAGGATCTTCAGTCTTAAGCTCAAATGCCTCACTTTCAGACTACTGAGAAAAGTACAAATTTTCATGTTGGCTAAAAGTTGTTAGTAAATGATTTTATCAATCATGAATGAAGACAATCAATCTTTTCATATGTTATGTCAATAATATAAAGGTACATTTTTTATTATAGGGTTGTGGAGGCTGGTGTTTTACACTGAAATCGTGATTTACTCATTGTTAGACCATCATTAGAAACTTGGGAACACTGGACAATGGCCATTTTGTTCTGTCATAGGACTTATCTCTAAACCTCTGGATTAGAATTTAAGCATCCACGCACAGGATCGAAAGTCTTGAGTTCAATTCCCACGAGTGGCGGGAGTGGTGGATATGCATCGTCGATGAATCCCATACCAGGAAGAAACGACTGTCGTCCAGCGCATCCTGTTTTTTCTAATATTATTGGTTCATTTATATCCAATATCTTTTACACGAGCTACTATAAACCTATTGATTTGTTTACGCTGGATTCTTATTCTTTCAGTACGGTTCCATGTGTTTGGTAGTGTCCAATGAATGAGGGTTTGGCCACTCGACTGTCTAATTCTAGTCAGCTGGTAGTTGGTTGTGAGTTTGTATGTCAGGTGATTTGAATGAAAACGTTTGTTTCAAGGCATTAGGGTTTCTGTATACCAGCAGCTATCAGATTACCAGACCGGAGATCAGTTAGTTGCAGTGTGAAGAATAATAAGGAGAAAATTCTAATGCTAATAAGAAGAGGATCTCAGAACTAAGTAAGTAAATAGATAATTTAATTTATTAATTGATAGTGAAGATTGTGCGAGAGGACCGTAATGTAAGCAAGGGCGAGGAAACATAGATAATAGACGAGATAGAATAATTGAGTTATCTGAGGAGATAGCAATAATAACAACGTAGCAGGTCTCAAGATATGCATCAGGCATAGCTTGTCGAAGAGGGAGATGATAATCCGTATGTGAGTACATGTTTATCAAGTCTCTTCTTAAAGCTAGCTGTCCACTGAGGAGGCTGTGATCACCTCGGCTGGGTGGATGGAGGTGGAGCATTCCAAGTTGCAATGACTCTTCAGTGAGAAAAAAGTAAGTATGCATAAACTCTAAGTATTCACTCTTCAATGAGTAATTTTTTTCAATAATACACTTTATCATAAACTTAGTTCACTTACTTCATCATCACCTAAATGCCATGGTCTTGGTCCACTTGTTATTGTTAATGGACGATAATTATTCAATGGTTCATATAGCTTTTTACAATCATATTCAGTTTTAGCAAAAAATACCCATGGATAATAGGTATCACCATCTATTGAACGTTCTAATATCCAATTAGCTGGTCTTGGACTATCACCCATACGTAGAAGAACATAAACAATTTGATATACCTTTAGAGAAAGAAAGAGAAAAGGAAATTAATTTTAAGTTCTTTTTGCTCAGTTTATATGTTATTATATCTTATTAAACGTACAGTATGAACTCCGCCTGGAGTCCTTCTGGGCCTGCTGTCGGTTCTAAGCTTGGATAAAGGAGGAGGGTTGGGCCTAGGGGTTAGCTACTTCATCCCATCGAAAAAGTAACTCACTAAAACAACACTAATCATTTAAACTTTGCCCTAGGAGTTAGAAGGTCTTCATTTAAAATAGTTTTGACGTCTAATGGAATTAGGTACTTGTTATGCACGTGAAACCTGGAAGTAGTGGACGGCAGTTTCGTCCTAGTGTGGGACTCATCAGCAGTGCGCATCCACGATTCCTGCACCTCACAGGATTCGAACCCGGGACCTTTGGTACTGTGCGCGAACGCCTAACCATTGGACTACTGGTCCGGCATCCAACGGTGTTAATGTCTAACTCTGATTGATCTAGGGATTTTGCGCGACCTCACCCATTAGTCTTTGGTAGTTATTGCCTACACCTGACAGGGTTGAACTCCACTGGTCGCGTCTTCTCACTAGAACTCCGAGAATTTCTTCACGAAGCTAGTCACTAGTGAGCACTATTACGATATTTTCAGTTAGAGATTTGGAGATTTATGTTTTTACACATTTGAAATCATCAATCAATCACTTTTTCACTCTCGTGATAAAGTACTCAGTTACAATGGCAAAGGGAATTGATCTCCGTGAAAATATCAATTCTGAGAAGATAATCAATATTTCATGTTGACGAATTTCAGTAAGTGAGATTATTTTCTATGATTCAACACTATCCAGAATATATCATTATCTGAAGTTCAAACAGTTAGTCAGTCAACAACAGCATAGAACTTCGTAAGTACGTACATCAGTTCAAGTTGCCATAACACATTAGCACAGAGCTGCAATTATCACTTCAAATCCCATAATATTAAAGGTAGTAGAAGTATAAGCAGCAATCGGAGAGATTAGAGTTCGAAGATATCCTTCAACAAGTATAATCTTTTGAAATTAACTTCAAAAGAAAAAAATAAATTGATGACGAATTAAGAAGATTAGGATTTGAAAGAACACAAAGAATAAATGCACCTGCGCCATTGCAAACGGTTTTGAGACATGTCATTCAGGGTCTCTAACCATCGATTATTATCATCTCGCAGACCCCAACCAGGTAGTCGACAACTACCGAAATGGCTAAATCCACCTGTCAATGGCTTCATGGATTTCTGCCATGTTTTGGTTTGGCTGCCCCTAGCTTTCTTCCAACCCACTCCTACACCTTAAAACATCGCTCGATGAGTCTGTCTGTGGTTGAGCATTCGTGGCACATGAATTTTAATTACTTGATCTATTGATTTGCTATCCCTACTTAGGACCCGTTTCCTAACTGCAGCATTACATACTCGATAGTCTCAAGATTAATGAGCAATGCTTTGGGGATAATGATGATCAAAAACCATTAACCTACGAATATCTTCTACTCTGGCTGGCCATGTTTCGCAGACATAAAGTAAAACGGAGCGAAGTAATGTGCAGTAAACTCGTCCTTTGGTTAGCAAAAGCCAATCTAGCCATCTGTATGTTTGCTGAGATTTTTTCAGTCACCAGGCCATCAGCACTGGTGAGACTCCCAAGATAAGTGAAGTGGTCAACACGTTCAAATGCTTCTGAAATTAGTTAGTTTTGTAATAAAGTTTGAAATCGGACGATAAAAGTCGTTTAATGATAAGCATTACACAATATTGTGCTAGGGAAAAAATACCACTGGGACTTATGAAATATAACATAACTATTATGATAAGAGATAGAGTCACATTATACCTTTAATTTGGCTACGTAACTTGCTTATATACACGGTTAACACACAATAAAATATATGACATGGAACATTTTTACAATTAGATCAAGCATGCAATACTGTCTGAATGACCAAAGATTCAAAATAATCTAAGTAAAAATGAAGAATTTTCTTGAAATTCAAAAAAATTTAACTAAACTGAATAATCTAGTCTAATATTTCTATTTGTTAATTAGTTTAGTGCCGTAAACTTGATTGATGAATTCTTTATCACAAATTAAAATTAAATGTAAAAAATATTTACCAAGAAATGACTAAAGAATCATTCACATGTTACCCATCAATACCAACCTATTGTGGGAGAGAGAGAACCAGATTGCAGAGGAGGAATAAATTAGGCAGCAGCGGTGAGAGAGTGAACAGGACCCAAATGCGTTACAATACAAGCTCTCATTTAGAATTCTGATGGCCAATGGTTAATAGAAATGTGGTGCGCGCTACTTATAAGTAGTATATGACGTGAGTGTAAACGTAATGTCTGGCAGCAGAAGATGGAGAAGATCAAGAAAGGAAGAGCGGGTGGAACACAACGGAATTTCTATGAAACGCATGAATAGTGAAATGTCAAACAATGGATTGATGATGGATTGAAGATTTGCAAATTAACCGTTTACGATATGGTTTTTGCTTTTTTACTGAGTAACTCTGTAATTTGCGACAAATACAATTCGGTTTCCCTCACCTGTGTTTTCCTTCACAACAGAAAGACTATGAAACACAGTATTCCGAGAAATGGAGACAGACATGAGAAGAATGAGCAACATTTGAACAGAAAGAAGGGCCCAGAACAGAGTAGGTTGTAGAATGCTGGCCGGCGACATATAATTTACTAAGGGTAACAGACATAAGTAAGTATGTGAATAAGCAGACAACTAGCGCTGTTTTAATTCACTTGATATTTTGGTTATAAAAGTTGAATCTAATGTTTATTTAGTTTGAATTATTACTTTTAATCTTAATGGAAATAAATCTTTTCAAATAGTTGCTTTGACTCAGTGGGTTTCCTTTGTTAACTGTGAGTTGCTGAGCAAATTATGCCTACAGATTAGTTATTTTCAAACAAACTAAATTTTCAGTGGTTTGATGGTTAAGTCTCTAATCTATGCTTCAAATCATGTGAGTTTAAATCATATCGGAAAAAAATTCCTTTAGGAGACAAATACACCCTTCTGTTAATCAAACATAATTCAAAAAATTTAGATTCTTTAATCTTCGCTGGTGTCTATTGTATGACATATTATTAAGCAGTTATTAAAACGATGGATAATAGTATTTAAAAGTTAAAAATCTTATTTTGAAATCATTCTAAAATCACATACTTACCTGACGAAAATCCATAGTAATTGTCACTGCATGATATTTTAAACCTTGCGCCAAAGATGGGCTTTGCCACCACAAATTAGCTTCACCGCTGAGAACATATTCGATTGGATGCCGCAGATTAGGATCTTTATCATCGCAATAACCACATTGCACCCATTGTCCACTTGGATCACGATAAGACTTAGCTTCTTGGCTGTAAGTTAAAACTTGCCTTGGTGTCCGATAAAGCCTTAAGCGTTAGAATAATAAAGTGTATTTGATGATAAATACAACACCATTAGTACTTAGCGAATTTTTCAAACAAAAAATATGAGGTTTAAAAAGCTCTGTGGGAATTAATGTTAGTAATTTGGCATAAAATTAGCTAGTATTTTACGAATTGCCAGTATCAGTTTTATTTATTTGCTTAAGCAGTTAAAGAAATATCAATCGAAGTAATTCTTTACTAGTTTAATCAAAGCCCCAACTGATCTAACTTTGGATTACTAGCCTTAAATTACAAAAGTAAATGAACTATCAATCTTTGCTGGGTTCAAGTAACATAAAGCCTTTAATCAGAGATAAGAAGCGGCCAATAACAATATATGAATCCTTTTAAGACTATATTGGGAAGATTTACTTTTTAAGTCAGAAAGATTATACCGGAAACTAGTTAAAGCACATATGTAGCTATAAACCCTTTTTTCTTTCCAATTAAAATGTCTCCAATTTAAATAAAGAAAATTTAAAACAAGTAATGTATACAAATTTTATTCGAAATCTGAGGAAGCGGAACATGTTTGTCTCTAATTCCATTCGATAACTATAAGCCAGCCGCTTATCAAGGACCCCTAAGGCACAGACACATAAGGGATAGCATAGTTGACAATTCGTCAAGAAGTACTGATAAAAACCTTTTTTGATAATAATGCACTGATATCACGCTCATTATTAACATATCATTTCTGGATCAGCCACTTTAAATCCTTATCTACCAAAAACAAACATCAAACTCTATCAGTTTCTTACAACATTTTGTCTAGTGTATAAGTACTTAAGTTCAAGAGATTGAATTTCGTGAGCTGATTTCTTATCTTGATCTGTTCTCCGCCAACCTTATTAACAGATTCTTACTTGAGAATGAAAAGACAGACAGTGTGCTGAAAATTGCTGGGTATAATTAAAATTTGTCAAAGTATGTCCACAGTTAATGGATGACTCTCCTTTAAAGTAATTATCCCCGTGAACTAATACTTAATTTCTAAAATTTCGAAAGCGTTTCAATAAGTCAGCCTTGTTTAATGGGTCGTGAAGCACCCGGGAAATGGTAAAATATTAGGATTTAGCTTAACTGTGAAGAATAAAATACTAAAATTCTCCAAAATGTTTTGATCAGAAAATAGGTTAAATTTCACAAAATGTTCTTACCGACCATCGTATGTATTAAAACCATCAGCATGTTCAACAAGTCGACAGAAGTATTCCTTACGATCTACGCCGCACGTAGCATTCGCTGTAATAATGGCATTTTCTTCCAGAATAGAATCAGGATCCATATCCAGGAAATCTGCTTCATATGGATAACCTGTAAATAAAAAGGTTATATAACAGTGTAAAAATTACCATCATATCTCTGAGAAATCGCAACTTCTGCACTGAAAATAGCAAAAAAGATGAGTGATACTGCAGTTTTCATGATCTTATATTTTAATGTTGATACATTGTTAACAAAAAAATCCTTCAAAACAACGCTTGTTATATTCAGCTGAATTCTACTCAGTAAAACAAAAACGGTGCATTTAAGTTTAAATTTTCAAAAGCTATCAAAAGGCATGCCAGCTTACAGGATGGATAAAATTTTTACAAACACTACCACATTTACAGTGAAAGTTAGCGAAGTTAGATTGCCAATAAGAGCCTGTATCTGATAGCACATTTACACCATGTCACTGACAGGAACAGTTTGACACAGCCACATTTGCAATAAGTGAGTACAAATATGGAAGTTACGCAGAAGAGTTGTTGGGCAGTTTGCGAATTTTAGGGGTGAATTTTTTGAGAAGTGCCAATCGGGAAGCGCTTTATACAAGGTGCATTTTGCGTGGAGGTACCATGGATGTACCACTGAGAGCAGGGTTCTGAGAAGGGGTATAAGAAGAAAAAAAGTGATTCGGGAAAGACAAGGCTACATTTCTAAAATTGAACCGAGTCTGGAACTCATAACAACTATCAAGAAAACACCAAAGTCACAATTTTAAAATAAGATGTCAAGAGAGTTCTACTGAATTGGGAGGAAACTTGGAGAATTACCAAAGCAATCATCCACAACAAGTATTTATTAACAGTTGTCTGTGCAAAACACTTCGGATTCATTGGCCAGACACCATCACCATCAAACGAGTGTGGGGAAGGACAGACTAGATTCCAGCGGAGGAAGAAATCAGGAAGAAGCTCTGGAAGTGGATAGGTCACACATTGCGGAAAGCACCCAACTGCATCACAAAAGAAGCCTTCACTTGGGACCTTCAAGGCCAAAGGAAAAGTGAGAGTCAAGAAACACATAACGCCCGGAAATGGAGGCAGAAATGAGAATAACGAACAAAAATTGGACAGAACTGGAAAGAAAGGCCCCGGACCGAGTGGATTGGATTGTTATTATTTCTCTACTTTGTACTTATATTGAAGTTTTCATGTTAGCTTCTGAACTGTACATATGTTGTTTAAATTTGATATTTAATATGGCTGCAGCCATTTTGGATTTGATACTGTAGCCATTTGGACTGGAAGCACTTATTCTTCCAGAAGCGGATACCCACCAGGGTAATTTCGACTTGGAAGGTGTAACAATTGTTGGGTAAATGTTTGTATTTCCATTTTATAATGAAAATAGACCGATTTCTCCCAGAATTATTGTGTTTTGCTATTGGATCCGGGACGTCGAGTGCCAACCTGCACCTACTGGAAACAAAGTGAACGGCTAGGGTAGAAAATCCATCTACAGCCTGTGTTCCATTGGCGGTGACAAACGTAAGTAAATAAGCTGGAATCTGCCAACTGAAAATTACGGTCGCTTAACTGCTCATATGAAAAACGATGATTATGTGAGAAATAATGTATATCTGAAGACAACATATCTGTAGAATCCTTTTTGAATGTTTTGTTTTTTGGAAAATCCCTCCATGTTTACATATTTTTGTTATGACATGACGGACTTTTTCTGTTGACATTTTTGGTATTTTATTTGATTCCAATTTGAGATTTTATCATTGTATATTGTTATTATTTCTATATTTTGTACTTATATTGAAGTTTTTGTGCTTGCTTCTGGTCTGTATATATGTTGCTTAAATTTGATCTTCAATATGGCTACAGCCATATTTGGATTGATACGGTCGCTGTTGGACTTAACGTCACTTATTGTCGTTGTTTCGGATACTCTTCGGAGTAATTGTAACCTGGAAGGTGTATTAATTCCAGGTACTGCTTTGTATTTCCAGGTTTTTATTAATAAAGACACTTTCTCCTAGAATTTTTGCTTTATCGGGACCTTGGACTGGGAGAAACGAGTTCAGGAGTGCACCTATTGGAACCCATTGGAACGGCCACCGTAGAAATCCATTTACAGTCTGGAATTACCCATCACTTTTGATTAGAAGACCAATTACAGTTGGATTATTAAGAAGAATAAAGAAACATTTGGAAATTTAATCGTTTATAACACTAACCTTCTTGATAGAAGAATCTTGGATTACTTATCGTATTTTCGTATTCGAACTGTATTTGGAAAACGATTTTTTGATTTTGGAAAATTTATACCTGTGGAATTCCTATATTTTGTATTTGTTATTTATCTTCCGTTGAACTTCACTTATAATGTCCAGTCGCAAGAAAACAAACACGAGGAGAGTGGAAGAGCTTGACGTATCCCGAAATGCTAGGCAAGTCGTTATTGATACCTTTTTAATGGGTAACCACTCTGTTAATAACGATGTTATGTCTGATACTTATTATTGTAAGTCACCTTTGGCAGGCATTAAGGAACCAGGATTAAGTGAGAGTTCTAAGATACCAGAGACGGATCAGATACTTAAGACACCGATAGTAGGTTTAGAACTACCTAAGGTCGAACTTACATTTTTTGATGGAAAGTCTCGCGACTATTTTAGATTTATGCGTCAATTTGAGACGTTTATAGAACCTAGAATAAAAGATGAAAATTTGCGTTTATTATACTTAATTCACTATTGTAAGGGAAGGGCAAAAAATGCGATTGAAGGTTGTATTATAATGGATCCACAAGCGGGATATAAGAGAGCTAAGGCCATCTTAAAACAGCTCTTTGGACAGTCGCATGTAATAGCCCGGGAAACCTTAGAGGACTTATTTAGAACTGAGAACGCAGATTTTAATGATCCTGAATTATTGATGAATTTGGCTATTAAAATGCAGAATGCTGCTTTAACTTTAGAACAGCTAAATTGTGCAACGGAACTTCATTCCATGGTTACTTTAGAACGAATAGTCAGGCTCTTACCTCGTCGAATGCAAGCCCAGTGAGCAGAGCTGGGAATCAAGTGGGACGAAGAGGAGAGAGAGCCTAATTTCAATGAGTTGACGGAATTTATTATGTCTCGTGCTAAGATAGCTAGTAGTAGGTTCGGAAGATTAGCTTATCGGGCTAAAACAGGTCATAATACGGAAGCTACTAGTGGTCTGCGTGCGAGACATGAGGATTCTTCGTTTCTACCTAACGCACGCCCGGAAGATAAGAGAGTTGTCAATTATATCACGAAAGCATACGCTGATGAAGGACGAGTATGTGACCGTAACGATGTAAAACCTCTTGATGCGTATCCTAGTAAGAAGCCGGTTGGTGTAACAGATAATATGGCTTTTCTAAGTATGGAAAGAAAGAAAAAGGTGAAAAGTGTAGGCATCAAGATGGATCCGAAGTGTGTGATGATAAAAGCCTCTTAGCTGCTCGAAAAGCCTGGAACGGTTATTTGGATTCGAGTAAACAGAGGTTAATGAATTCAGTAAATATGAATAAGGCCCAGGCAGGATTGTCTGGACGGAATAAAGCCTATGTTCGGAACCCTTCACTTAGGGTAAATTATATGACGGGACCTAGAGTAGATTCTAGGATAAGTGATGGCGGTACTGTAAAGGCTAAGAAGCCTAGGAGACAACATGATGCTACTATTATTAAGAAGCCTAAACATCATTCTCTTTCGGATGCTATGACTAGCAATGGAAATAGTAGTCATCAGAATCTTAGTAGTGACAGCGATAATAAGGAGACAGAAAGTGTCTGCAGTCCACTTATAGTGACTAGTCGATTAACTTCATCGAACGAGCCTCCTAGTGTTTCGACGTCATCGGACCCCGTCACGAATGTTAAGTTGATTGAGGATACACAAGGTTGTGTAACTGTAAGTGTCCCTATTTCGGTTGACTGTCAGTCAAGTGATGATAAGAAGGAAGCGTCTGATGGTAACAACCAATCTACAGTGTTGCATGATAATGATGCTATTGATGAGCATATGTCTTGTGTCTCTGAAACGGAACATGAAGAACAACAAGTGAGTATATCAGTTTCGAATTGCGATACTAATGCTGTTCTTTCATGTAGTGATATGAGTTATACAAAAATGGAAGAGTTCCACTCTACGGATGCTAGTGCAGACCGAATCGACGCGACTTGTCTGACAGAACGGAATCATGATGACGTTGATAATAATCTGGATGTCACTGATGTGACAAATAAGTTACCGACGATGACGAATGCTGATCAAACCTCCTCTGTATCAGGAGATGGAGAGATAAATATTGATCCCATGTTATGCTACTTAAAGTCTTCTGGAGACGATGAAATGTCAAAATTGGAGATCCCACCCTTGCATATTATCTATGGGTCAAGAACTTCTGTTGATAAGTCAGCATCACGGACTTCATTGTATCTGCTGATCGGAGCAAGTGGTGGTGGATTGGTGACTCATCCCCATGATATGGAATGTAGTTCCCGGATAGGATATGACCAGTTTTACGACGTGTTGTACATGTTCGTGTGGGTTAATTGGGTAAGGTTTATACTACCGTTAGGTCATGCTACGATAGATAGGGGAATCAAGGGCCTGATGGGAAGGTATAGGTACCTAGTTAGCTTGATAGGTCATATCCATGTTGGATGGCGGGTAGGCGTACTGCTGTAAGTCCTACACGTTCTTCCGGTGTGGATTAGGGGATGAGTGGGAACTCTAAATAGAAGTGTCATTACGCTTGCTTTTTTTGCATGGAGGGATTTTGTGGGCCGGTGTAGAATCCTTTTTGAATGTTTTGTTTTTTGGAAAATCCCTCCATGTTTACATATTTTTGTTATGACATGACGGACTTTTTCTGTTGACATTTTTGGTATTTTATTTGATTCCAATTTGAGATTTTATCATTGTATATTGTTATTATTTCTATATTTTGTACTTATATTGAAGTTTTTGTGCTTGCTTCTGGTCTGTATATATGTTGCTTAAATTTGATCTTCAATATGGCTACAGCCATATTTGGATTGATACGGTCGCTGTTGGACTTAACGTCACTTATTGTCGTTGTTTCGGATACTCTTCGGAGTAATTGTAACCTGGAAGGTGTATTAATTCCAGGTACTGCTTTGTATTTCCAGGTTTTTATTAATAAAGACACTTTCTCCTAGAATTTTTGCTTTATCGGGACCTTGGACTGGGAGAAACGAGTTCAGGAGTGCACCTATTGGAACCCATTGGAACGGCCACCGTAGAAATCCATTTACAATATCCTGAACTCTATCTGGACTATGGATCAGCACAGTCACAGTGCACCTAAGTGGCTGTCGTTACAGTTGCTGCCTGGCGGACTGGGTTTTCTAGCACAGCTTAGGGAGCATGAAGTGGCAAATGAGTTCCCAAGAATAAAGATTTCCGTTTGTTCCAAACGTTGATGATGATATTAGATTTACTGGACGCACACTAGTTGAACGAACTCGGTCACTCCGTTCCAGTTTGGACTATTCACTTCTCGATATACCAACTACCCAAGTTGGACAGTTAGAGTGCTGAACTCCACTGTGTCGAGATGAGGTAGTTAATCACCTGAGACAATGGGTGAGGCCTCTCAAGGTCGTGGATTCATTGATTAAATGTCGGCACCTTTGGATACCTATTCAGTGGTCTTGATGTTATGGGTTTACACTGGAACCTGTAGGCCCTGGGTTCGATCACTACTTGTTGTTTGGCCGTGGTGAACCAACGATGAGTCTCATTTTGGGCTGAAATAGCCATCCAGTTATTCCAGCTTTGAAGAGGTGATTTTATACTGATTGATCCATGATTTCAATGTAACTCAACAATCTCCATAACCCTATTAAGACAATTATCGTTTTTCTCCCACAACGGCTGGAACAGAGGCTTTACTTGAACCTGATATCTTTTGGTATTACTGAGCACTTAATAATCTACTCATATAACCAATTCCCATTTCTTATATTAATGATGTAGACCTTACGGAACTAACTCCCACTTATGAATAAGGAAACTAGAAGGTCAAAGACAGCTTGTTGGAGACTATTTAAAGCATGCGCACACCCACACCTTGAAGTTCACAACAACGTTGCATGTGCTCTTCTTAAAAGGGACATAAATCTCTTGGATCGAGTGCGGAGACGATTAGCTAAGTGGTTGACATGGTTGAAGAATAAACCTTTCGAAGATAGATTCCTTCATTCGGGTTTATTCTCGTTGAGTTCAAGGAGAATCAGAGGCGGTCTGATGATGGCGAACAGTCCATTAGGCATTCCTCATTATCTCAACGTAAACATCTTACTGAGGCATCACCTCCACGCACCTCGAGGAAATCCTCAAAAAGTTGTGCATCAAAGGGCTAACACTCAGATTTGTGCAGACTTTTCCTCATTAAGAGTTGTTGTAACTCCTTAGTGGATAGCTTCAAAAACAGGTTTGACAACCACGTACTCACATACGGATTACCTTCTCCATCTTTGACCAGTTTTGCCATGTGCATGTCTTGAGACTTGCCATCTACTAACACCACCTATTAATCTATCTCGCTTATTGGTTCTGCTTTTTCTCCTTTAGTTAACTTCTGTCCTCTCGCACAATCTCCACTACCAGTTAATTAACTTTTTGAGCCTGCGTGGAATTTAAATTAGGGCTAATCAAATTAGTGGCCCGAGATATGACTCCAGTTTAGACGAATGATCGAGTTCATGTAGAAATAAACCTTCCTTTCCATTTCCGTATATCAAACTTATGCAGACCCCATTTGCGAGATGGTTATAAAAGGTCAATTACGGTTTTGTAGCTGATCTTGCCTGTAAATTTGCATGCCTCTTGTGACATGTTTGTTATGTGAGAATAACTTATTATTATTATTAAAATAAGCGACTAAGCATGCACACACAGTGATATATACGATAGTCGATACTGCTACCGAATAATTTCAACGACTAATCAATAAAGTTAGTATAATGATTAAATGATAAGGTGCTACAATAGCTATCTCCCTGCAAACAAAGAAACAAATGTTTGTATTTGCGAAACAAAATATCAAAATTTACGAAGTTAATATGTAAGATAAAAGTATTTTGTAAGTATCTACATGTAAACCTGAGTTCGTGTGTCAAGAAAGTTGTATTACATACGACTGTATAGTCCGGACAAATAAAAATGACTTGAATACGGCGAACATGAGTGTTTCTCTGAGAGACTAGCTCTAAACTCAATGTTCCAATTTTTTTAGCAGAGTGAAACTTCATTTATTTCAGGAATGGACCAATGTTCGAGAGTAATGATTGTAGCGTACAGTTGCATATTTGTAAGTAAACGTAATGAAATTAGACAAACGTTTAGATGTTATGGCTTTACTCATCGATCAAGCAAGTGGCTGCAGTTATAATAGGAAATTTCAGTCGAGACATTAGTTAAAAAAATAGAGGGCAACGAATACTGCGTACAAATGCGATGAATGAACATTAATTGCATGTCGACTATGACTCCAAACTTATGTCTATGATAGCGCTACTAACTGCATCTGGCGTCATGGTTGTCTAATATATGCTGTCATCCACATGTAGCAAGTTCGCTCGACTACTGAGACTGATAGTTGGAGCTCATGAGCGAGTCGAAATACCACCAATACACTTAGCAAGTTTCAAGATGTTCGGGGTACGAAAAGCTAATCAGTACATTGAACATATTAGCCATATGATAATCATACAGCCGATGCTGTGATGAGTGATTCGGAATGTAATGATGAGATATGGTAAAAGAAATGGAACGAGCTTACCTTAAGCAAGAATACTGATGCGACGGATTAATACATGAACGGAATAACGATAAGATAATACAACTTTCGTTTGTGCAGATCCTCCCTGAACTAGCTTCGTTGTGAACTTTGGATAAAAAATTGTGTTGTCAGCTTTGGTAATTGAGTCTGTAATGTTGATTTATTCGTTGGAAATATTAACATCCAGAGCTTCATTGTCGACGAAGTTCTGCTGGTTGCGTTATGTTAGACGTCGGGCTAACCATTTTAGTGACCCGCGATATGACTCCATGTTTACAAACAGTCAAACATACTGTAAGTCCATGAGTCATCAGTATAATGCCATAGTTATCTTAATTTAATGTCATAAGGCATAAAATTATTGTTCCTCCACGATAATATGATGAATGAATGGTGAGGTTCTACAACTTTATTCACTCGTTTACTTAGTTCTTAAATCTTCTTATTAGCATCACGGTTTTCTCATTATTATTCTTCACAGCGAAACTAACTGATCTCCGGCCTGGTAATGAAAGAGCTGCCGGTATCCAGAAACACTACTCTTCTGAGACAACCACACTCTCAAATCACAGGACATACAAATTCATAAATAACTGTCAACTGTCTAGAATTAGTACCGTCAAGCGGCCAGACTACTATTCATTGGACACTACCAAATGTCTGGAACCGTACCAAAAGAACATGAATAGAGTGTAAATAAATAAATCCGTTTATGGTAGCTCATGTAAAAGATATTGGACACTGGATGTGACTACTTTTTGATAGTTGCGTTACGTCAGGAGTGAGTTATGGTGACATTTATATTCCCTAATCCTAGTTATAAGCAGTTTGTTTGCAGATTCTTGTGTATCAAAACTCCCGAATAAAGTTTTGTTGTGTTTTATATCCTTAAAAAGCTAAAATATGTTAAGTTTACTAAAGCTCATGGCAAATGACTTTGTCTTAGGGATTCCACATTTATTCTCCGATTCCCAAAGTGAACAGCTTTTAAGAATAGCCGGCGTATATATCGAATACAGGTTAAAGACCCGTTATCCCCACTTGGTGCAGACCTTTTCGGAGAAGTGTTCACTTTTAATTCCTAATACAAAATGCTGAGGCGAATTATCTTAACAAAGACAAAGTTTGACGTAAATTTATCTTGTCAATAATATTCGAATTTCTGGGAATGCCTTATCACGAAGGCAAATTTCTTGAAGGTTACATCATTTCCCTGGCTAAATGAAAACTGAAAATAAATTGTACTTTCGACTAAATTTACACTGACTTCCTGTAGAGAATTCCGTTTACACTAATTTCGTAGTCTGTGATGTAGTTTAAACCTAATCAGTTTCATCGCTAGATATAATACTCAGAGATAAAATGAGTACAACCTTTTTCAACCACTTCAAGTAAATATATGTTCGGTAGGCTTTCGTTTCAACACAACCTTGTTATTATCAGTAAGATCACAATCCTACATCTTTTAACAGAAATCTATATGAAAACGAAATTATTTGTACAAATGTTTATTAGCATTTAAATGAATAGTGTGACAGATATTGGTCACCGAGTATATGAAGAAGATTATATTTTAAATAATCTCAGCGGTTAAAATTTAAATGATTCCTACGTTTCTTCCAAACAAGTTTAATTTCGATCATTACCCTAAAGAAATTCAAACAATTTTGCTGAACAAACGATCAGATTTTTTCAAACATGGATCCCACATGTAGATTATGTTTTCAAGAACTAGTGTTTCGTAAAGTTCCACATAGGCATTAGGTTTGCATAATTTGCACCTTATATATATTTCCTTTTATTATCTCCACGCAAATTACAACACAGTCCTATCCCCGGACACACATTTTCCTGTCATTTAGTTTAGTGTTTGATGTGGCTGAATTTATCTTCTAGTTGTATAAGTTTTCTGTAATTCAACTTTGTACCCGTGCTACAGTTAGTAGGATTCGGTTGTCACCTAATGTGACTTTTATACCTGTTAGTCGTGTCGTTCTCTTGCAGTATGTCATTGACAGGCGTACCAAAGAAGTATGTTAACCTTGTGAATGCTTCCTACTCGAACTCTACTTGCTGAGTTAGGGCTTTTGACAAACTGTCATCAGGATTGGTTACTTCAAGTGGTACTTTTTTTAACTTTGTCCATTTTCACTTAATTTCGAAAAAATACTCGCCTTTAGAGACAATACTTTCGTCGCATAACTTTTCAGTGTTGACCTTCAGCCAAGAGATTTACTTGTTGACTTAGTATAGGAAGATGAAATAGTTCATTGGTGAAGATGATGACAAAGTACAGTCTTCTAACCACCTCATGCAACGATGCAGGATACGGTTCTTCCCCTGTAAGTGCAAAATGTTGCTTCAGCATTGGATTGCGTCGTTGCCCGAATTAATGATATAAAGTAAGGCATTCGGAAATCTTATGAGTCCTAACGGTCTGGTGTCTGACGAAATGTCGGTACGGTTACAGACGACTTGATTTGCTTTTGTCACCTACGTCACCTATATTGTAGGCGAGATATCCGTCTGCCAAATAAAGGACGAGTTTATTGCTCAACAGTTCACTCCGTTCTACTTTATGGGTGTGAAATATGGTCCGTAAGAATAGAGGATATTCGAAGGTTACTAGTATTAGATCATAAGTGCTTTTGAACACATTACAACCCAGTAAGCAGTGCGTGTGTTAGAAATAAGACACTAAGTAAAGACGGTAGATCGGTTGATGATGTAGTAAATCTTTATCAATTGAGATGGTTGGGACATGTTTTACGTATGCCTAACCACTTACTGCCTGAACGAGCGATGTTATCCAATTTTGGGGTAGGCCGGAAGAAATCTAGGAGTAACTAATTCAAAACACAGCACGAATTCATGAAGTTACTGACAAGCGGACTGAACTATGTTGTTAAGTGTAAACTGCCTGGTTGCGGTCCGTGGGACGATAGTAACCGATAGTTAGAGACCTTAAATGACATGACTCAAAATCGTTTGCAATGGTGCAGGTGCGTCCATTCTTTATTTTTTCTCAAATTCTAATCTTCTGAATTCCTCATCACTTTTATCTTTCTCTTTTTAAACTAATTTCACTGGACCATACTTCGTGAATGATATCGTTGAACCCTAATCTCTCCGATTACTGCTAATACCTTTACTACCTCTACTACTATTGGATTTGAATCGACAATCACATCTCTCTATGCTAATGTGGTCAGTCAGTCAGTCAGATGCAACGTAGAACTTTGTACGTAAGTACATCAGTTCATGTTGCCATACCACATCAGCACACAGAGATGTAATTGTCAATTCAAATCCAATAGTAGAAGAGGTAGTAAAGGTATTAGGAGTAATCGGAGAGGTTAGGATTAGAAGATATTATTCAAGAAGTATGATTTGATGAGAAAAGTTTAGAAAGACAAAACTAGAGTTGTTGAAGAATCCAGAAGATTAGGATTTGAGAGAACACAAAGCATAAATGCACCAGCGCCATTGCGAACGATTTTGAGCCATATCAGTCAAGGTCTCTAACCATCGATTTATCCTCTCGCGGACCCCAACCAGGTAGTCGACAATTACCGACATGGCTAAGTCCACTCGTCAATGACTTCATGGATTTCTGCCATGTTTTGGTCTGGCCGCCCCTAACTTTCTTCCAACCTACTCCTACACTACAAAACAAAGCTCGACGAGGCAGTCGGTGGTTAGGCATACGCAACACATGTCCCAACCATCTCAACTGATGAAGTTTCAATACTTCATCTATTGATCTGCCATTCTTACCTAGCACCCGTTTCCTAATAACAGCGTTGCTCACTCGGTTGTCCCACGATATACGAGCAATGCTTCGCAGACACCTATGATCGAAAACCAGTAACCTACGAATATCTTCTACTCTCAATGGCCATGTTTCATAGCCATAAAGTAAGACGGAGCGAACCATGCTAATGTGATATGGCAACTTGAATTGATGTACGCACATATAAAGTTCTACATTGTAGCTGCTTAGTTACATCATCATTATCTAATCAATTACACTTATTGCCCTTTATTATCTTTGTACAAAGTATTTAAACGGTACAACATATAAACATATTACACTAAATATTAGAAAAAACGTTTCAAGGTTGTTTTTAAAAGAAATATTTTCTATTTTAGTAAATATATATATATATATATATATATACATATGGATTCACAAAATAATCAATTTAATATTGAAAATATCACAGAATTAATCAAACAATCCAATGAGAATATTAAAGCATTTAAATTTATTCAAGAGAAATTTTCAAATCCATTGTCTACCAATGAATTTATTGATTTTTTACAAATAATCACCAACAATCTGCATGAACTGACAGCAAATAATTTAAAAAAGTTATTATTTGACAATGTCAATCCATTTCATTGGATGATTTTAAACAATTCTACAATTAATATGTATATCATTAATTTATACGTAACAAGTATTACGTATTTTCCAAATTTTCTTCATGAACTATGTGAATTTTATGTAACACAAGTGTTTTATTTAAAGCATTCCATTGAACAACAGCAACCATTGAACACTGAACATTTCAACAATTTCACTCATATTGCATTAGAATTTTTTAACTGTCTTTGTCAAAATCTACCACAATCTATAACTATTTTAGTTGAATTATTGATTAAACGATTTCCAAATTGGCGTAAATCTATGAAAGAATTAATTTGGTCAACATATAATCTTTTATTTTTATTATCAAATAGTAAAGCAGTGAAATTATTCACTGATAATCAAATATGTGATTTGCTATCAGTGATTTTAATGTGTATCATTGATTTGGAATTAAATCCTGACGGTGTTCAATGTGAAAATGTCCTCGGTTTATTTGAAAATACTAGTCTATATACAATATTTGAAAAATTTGATAAAACTTTATTTGAAACAAATGTTAGCGTTTTATTCAACGCTATTATTATTCAACAATCAAATAATAATCATTCGAATCATGATAAAAATTGGTTAAAACTTGAATTAATTTGTTGGCTACTTATATCCTATATAAGTAGTATCTGTAAAGAAGAAGAAAAAGAAGAGACCAATGGAAAATTTAATTGGAATTTACTTTGTGCTATATTTCGTCGAATACGTGATTTATTCACTGAGCATATTATTCCAGTGAATGTGCATTTAGTCGGATATCCAATGATATGTTTTTATATGTGTAGTTTACGTGGTGGATTAGTCATTAATTTTATTGATTACCTATGGAATACTATCATTAAAGATCAACATCGTGATGAAGAGAGTCGGCTGATGGCATTGTCTTATTTGTGTTTTTTTGTGATTCATGGGAAATTTTGTTTTATTGATTTGATTATTGAACTGATGCATGACATGTGTACATGGTGTATTGATTATACTTATCGTAATCGACGGCTATTCACCAATTCATCACACTCTTCCTCATCATCATCGTCGTCCTCATTAGTATCTTTATTATCATCAGCTGAAAATAAACTCTATTATGCAATATGTAATGTTTTAATTTATCTATTTGTTCAATTACATTCTGAATTGTTAAATGATCAATATTATCAACAGTGTCATCGTTTACCAATTGCACAAATTTGTTTATCACCATTTAAACCATTTATGAATATGCCAGTGGAATTACGTCAAATATTTTTTCAAATTATATCTACTTATCATTTAAGTTGGTCATTAATGATTGGTTTAACGCAGTCGATCAATCAACCCGCTCCTTCTATCGGTGATAATCAGAAATCAATCAGTGTAGAAATGATTCAATCATTTGCTATTATACCGAGTAAATTTATATCTGTGCCAAAGAATAAATGTAATTTATCACTGTCATTATCGATTTTTAATCATTTATTTCGTAGTATCCAGTTAGGTGAACGTTTCATCGATCACCAGTCAGAACAACAACAACTGGATATGTCTGTGAATCACCGTATCACGTCTACATCGATTTCACCAAGTTTAACATCAGTACCACATGGAAAACACAAGACAGAATCAGATATTGATGAAAATAGTATCAGTGATGAATCGATTGTAAAAGTGACTAAGAAAAACAAAACAGCCTAAAATTGATCATTGACAATATATTTTTGGAAATAAATATGCATGTATGTATGTACATAATTTATTTCTAGTTTTTTTTTCTGGGCTATTTTTTCACATTGTTCATTGTTTATACACTATGTAAATAATTCAAATTATTACATTTTTTTTGAATGCTAATAAAACTGTATTATTCAGATTTTTTTTCTGATGTATTGTGGAGTTGGTTAGTTGTCTTTTTGTTAGGATATTCATCCAATATTGTGAGAGAAATATTGATCAATTCTTATTGGTTAATTCCTATTGGTTAATTTTATAGTTGTCCTAGATATCAATGTCACGTGCTTCAATCTTGTTTTTTATTGGTTGTCCTGACTGTCAATGTCATTTCAAATGTTGTTTCCTATTGGTCGTGTTAACTGTCAATGTCACAGATTTAAATGTTGTTTCCTTTTCGACCTTAATGTATAAATAGGAATTATCTGTAGCGTTTTATGACCCGGATCCTCAGTCCGGGATCCTGATTCTCTTTTGGACTAGGACCTCGTACTTTTTTGATGCTTGTAGAATACAGGTTCTACTTCATATCAAGTCTTCGTTCACTCAATGGGGGTCGGGTCACTCGGATTAGAGTAGCCTGTCGTATCTCCGGATCCTCGCTCTTGTTTTCCAACTAAGGTAAACTCGTAATAATAATTCAAGCATATCAAAATGACATGTTTACGTTCATGTGTAACACTTTTATTTTCTGGTTGTTTAAGTATTTTGAACTAGCAATTTCTAGTGAATTCAAGTGTTGGTTTTTTCTTACCATCGTTAAGTAGATAATGATCTTGGCGAAGAAGACGAGAGACTGTGTTTTAAGAATATTAAAGGTTCCCATTGTGAAAATTAGAACAACACATATATAAGCGAACAATATAGTTGTTTTCGATTAGATCGTCATCAGGCTGCTTTACTCTAATATACATGAATATTTATGTATGAAAATGTTAAACCAATCAAGGCAATTTGAGTGATATTCATAATGGAATGAACAAAGACAAAAGTACAAGTGGATAGTAGGAAGATAGGTGAACCGATGGTAGTAGGAAAATTTATAAAATATGATAACTAAAGTAGGTCAAATGTGGATGAATAGAATTCAAATAATCATCAAAAAGCAACAAAAGCATTACGTGATAAGCAAATGTGTAAAAATAAAAATAAAATAAAACAAAATTTATAATGTCAATCGTTAGTTATGTCATATATGGGCACAGAAGTGATAGGAGTGTCACGAATTTCTTCTGAACACATAAATTAGGGTTGAATGTACGTATTCCTATGGCTAGATCACTCGAAAAGATCTAGATTTATCTACAATGTGACCACTATCTACCAGGTATGCTAAGATAGGACTGCATACTGTTTTTGACTGACCCTTCGTAAACCATGCTGGGAGATGTTCACTCATTCGTTGTATATATATATATATATATCGGGTGTACTTCCAGGCAACTTACACAACGAACGAGTTAACAGCTCCCAGCATGGTTACGAAGGGTCAGTCAAAAGACTGTGTTTTGTCATCATTCAATTGAGTGAGATAGAACGATTAGCTTTTTTTCAGTGTTATTTTCATTTCAACCAATCAGTTTAGTTTCGATGCGTGTTTTAGTGGATGCGTTAAATTTAAAGTAGGTAGGGATCACCATTTTAGTGGCCCGCGATCTGACTCCAGTTTGAATGAGCAATTAAATGTGCTATGAAATAAATCTTTTTCACAGTTTCTGTATCTTTCATACTTAGATGAACCCTGTTTGCGCGACGGTGGTCATACGGAGTTAAATACAAATTCAGTTGGATGAATTTATTCCATGTAATCGTTCATGCAGACAGATAAAAAAGGGTAAAAACGAAGTGGAGAAGGACAGTGAGCCTTCTTAATGCTATGAGATATGACTAAGTATTTATATTGCGGGGTTGTTGTGAAGATTTTTAAGCTTTTTTTGTAACCATGAAATGATCAATGTTAGATCACCATTAGAAACCTGGAAGCACTGGACGGCCGTTTCGTCCTGGTGTGGGACTCATCAGCAGTGCACATCCACGACTCCTGCACCCTGCAGGACTGGAACCGGGGACCTTCAGTACTGTGCGCGAACGCCCTAACCGTTAGACCACCGAGCCGGTATCTAATAGTGTTAATGTCTAACTTGATCAAATTCACGGAGTTGCGCAACCTCATACCCTGTATACATCCGAACAGGTTTGAACTTCACTGGTCAAGACTTCCCACTAGAACTCGGAGAAGATTCCTCACCAAGCTAGTCACTAGTGGACACATGTAATTGCATTGCGCGGTCGTTGTAAAGATTGTTAAGTTTTATTTGTAACCATGAATCGATCAATGTTGAGTCCCATACCAGGACGAAACGGCCGTCCAGTGCTTCCAGGTTTCTAATGGTGGTCTAACATTGATGGATTCATGGTTACAAATAAGTATTTATAATCAAACAAAAAGAGGCCAGACATGTGATAATCGAAGTAAGCGTGCAAACACTCAAATAAAAATAACCAAGGATATGAGCAAATATTAGACATGTTCGAAAGACAAGTGAATAATGACTCCAGAAGAATGGATTAATTAATTTGTTTGAAGGCTGAGTGAGACAAGCACTGAGGGGTTGACATATATATGTACACTCAGTACAGTTGATAATATTTGAACTGTCACCTTAAGTATGGCTTATCCTCCAGTTTTACTACTGTGATAGTTTATTCATCCTTGTAGATGTGATGTTTTATACATGTTTTGATAAACCAATGATGAGCGTTAGATGTTTAACTTAATTTATTATCAAGATAGAGTATAGTTATGACGATTTCTTCAGAAGCTCATATCATTTTTATAACTTGAGTGGAAAGTGGTCACGAAATGTTGTAGAAGAGGACAAGACATTTTACATCGATTTTCGCGTTTGGTGAAATTTTTTGTGATTTTTATTTGACAGGCGTATCGTGGATTGATTAAAGTTAGACTTTAACATCTTTGGATGTCGGTTCACTAGTTTAGAGGTTAAGCGTTTGCGTACGGAGGTCATGGATGTAAACTGCTGATGAGTCCCATACTAAGACGTAATGGCTGTTCAGCACTTTCAGGTTTCTAATGTTGTTCTAACAATGATCGACTCATGATTTCAATGGTACGTTAGTTAATTGACAACATACTTTCATGAAGGTATACGTAATAACTTCTGGGCAACACTCCACTGTATAATACTTTGAAATCACGCTGCGAGTGGTATCCATCAATAATATTGAAACTTCAAGTACTATTGTAAATCTTTTTAAGAACACAGAAGTATAATTGGACTGTATACACACGATCGTAATTGTTCACGTTTTCGACGAATTCTATTTGTTAAATTTCTGATCACTAAACACAGCATCTACAGAATTCTCAAATTGTGTATCAATTAAGAACAACAGTTAATAGTAATCAGTATGTTCAGCCCATACAGAACTACAGCATAGTACTTACTGTACACATCATCAGCTGTCTTTTGAGGACATATTTCATTTCAATATAATTTAATCTCATTAACACTGAGTTAATATTCTACACTTGTTCAAATATCTAAATAAGTGTTAAGATTTAGGGTCAAGTTCCCGTACAAACTATCTACTGTTGTACATTGACGACGTATCAGCTATCAGACGCCCAGATGATTTGTTTTAAACTTAGGACAGACAGGTAAGTAAGTCTAATCTTACTATTTGTCCTGTCCTCTTCATATTTACTCTTGACAATTACTCGCATGTAACCTTGAGCATAATTTACACATGTGTACATGTTAGTACGTATTTTTTAAATGTTTTCTATCACTCAGTGAGTTTGTCGTATCATCTTTCTTAATCCCAACTTAACGTCTGTGTGAGCAAACGACTGCCGGAAATAAATCCATCCAAATTTATTTCTATAACGACATTTTATCACTATTGTCACCTTAACCAGAGTATTTTCTGTTCAGAGCTCATTCACTCTATCGTTATTATGAAGTCAGAAAACAGACCTTACTTACTTACACACTTACTTACGCCTGTTACTCCCAATCGAGCAGGCATTTGACTCTGTCCTCGGCTTGCCCTTCCAGTTCTGTCCAGCTTTTGTTCATTCTTCTCATGTCTTTCTCTATTTCTCGGAGTAATGTGTTCTTTGGCCTTCCTCTTTTCCTTTGACCTCGAGGGTTCCATGTGAGGGATTGTCTTGTGACGCAGTTGGGTGATTTCCGCAGTGTGTCCTATCCACTCAGATAGCAGACCTAGACTATGATATCTAGTTAAAATAGCATTTGATTGACTGGTTCTACAGGCTAGGGAGACAAGATATTATGTTGTCATGCACTAACCAACCTATTCTGATTACTACACAATAAAATATAATAATTTTAATTAGAAACTAAACAGAACAGTACTAAAGTACTTCAACCTGTGCTGTGTCTTGATTGATTTCATCACAACACTAATCATTTGCCAGGTAGTGGATACAATCTCTAATGATGATCGGATATTAGATACATTAAAGTACTACTGTTCTATTAACAATTTGTACAAGTAACATATTTCACAACTGCGCCTGAAGCCCTTCTAGGGAGGGTTACTGCCACTCTCCGGCCTGGATAAACAAGGAGGTTTCGGTATGGAGTTAGCGAACCCATCCTGTAGAAAGCCAACTCGCTGAAAAAAACACTCCTTAGAAATGGTCGGCGGCTTATGCTCCATTTTAAGTAACAAGGGTACGCAAGTAAGTAAGTAATATGTTTCACACTAATTCATCATTTATAATCAAATGTAAAATTTGAACTCTAGTGAATAGAGTTTGATTGACATTGTTGTCTACTTTGCATATAGCGCCCCCCCTATATTTAGACAACACCATCTTTCCGAATCATAAATTCACTACTATTTTCAACACAAATATTAGCATGATCGATATTGTATTATTGCTGATGAATTCCATTAGATCGTTTCCAAAAAACTGTTTCGATGTATCAATATTGAGGATCGTTTATTGTAATTCGTTTATCGATTACAAATCAATATGGAGCATACTCAGTATCAAGCTGTACAGTCTGTGTATAGGTTAGTGAGCTACTACGATTACTGACTGGTGGACTTAGTCATGTTAGTAGATGTAGACTACCTGGTTGGAGTCCGCGAGACAAAAGTCACCGATGGTTAGAGACCTTGAATGACATGGCTCAAAATCGTTTGCAATGGCACAGGTGCATCCATTCGTTGAGCTCTCTCAATTCCTAATCTTCTGGATTCGTCAGCATCTCTACCTTTGTCTTTCTAACCTTATTTCACTGAATAATACTTCTTGAATAATAATATCTTCAAACCCTAGTCTTCTTCATTACCATTTGAATACCTCTACTATCTCTACTATCACTATGGGATTTGATTTCACATTTACGTCTCTATGATAATGTGGTATGGCGACATGAACTGATGTACATACGTACGAAGTTCTACGTTGCAACTGACTGTACCATTCTGCTTCAATTATTGTCGCGCTGGTATGAACAGGCATGATTAAGCATGGCTTATCGCCTACGTACATATTTATTCTATTCGCTTTAATTTTAGTCGCTTAAATATTTCTACTATTGATTCATTTCCCTAAGTTCATGTATACGTACATTTTAATCCTACTCACAAGTACGTTTATTGGCTCGTCAACTAGACAGAGCTCACTGGCTTGCTCATCAGCACTCGCATACACAATGAATTTCATTCCTAAGTCATATCGGTATGTGTAAACTATCTGGTTAGGGTCCGCAAGATGATGGTAACCGATGGTTAGAGACCTTGAATGACATGGCTAAATAATCCTTTGCAATGGCGCAGGTTTATTCATTCTTTAGCCTATCTCATGAGCTCAGGACCTTTTCTTCTCTCTCCAAATTTATTTCCATAGATTCTACTTCTTGAATAATATCTTCGAACCCTAATCTCTCCTATTACTGTTAATACTTCTATCTCTACCACTATGGGAATTGAATTGACAATTGCATCTCTGTGCTATCGTGGTATGGCCACTTTGAACTAATGTACGTACGTACTTACGTACGAAGTCCTGCATTGTAACTGACTGACTAATTCACTGGGTAACAGGTTCACACAGTGAACTAACAAACCCCCCCCCGTCCTCTCAATTCATCATCATCATCACCATCATCAGTAAGTAAGTAATCCAATCCGTAAAAATAAACAATAGAACACCAAATCATTTTCTATCCATTTAATATACGTAAAATTAGTCATTTATTTGTACACATTTTCATTTGTATTGTATTATCTGTCTTTCTGTCTCTCTCACACAAAAAAAGGTCAAAAAATAATTTAAATTTAATGCATACAAGTAATAAGAGTAAAGTAATCTGTGTTATGAATTTTTCCTTTGTACAAATCAAATGACAGTCGAAAAAACACACACAGAGAGTTAGTTATTTTGTACAAATTTGTACAGACAAGAAAGGCGTGCAAGTGGCACTAAAGGAGTCATTGGAGTTCGACTCTGCACACACACCCACACTTACGCACGTACACACACCTACGCACATGTTAACGTCCAAATGATGATTCCAATTCAAACCATTGTCTTAAAGCATCAGCAAGTAGATTTGGTAGATTGGCTAAATCTCTCAACACTAAATAATATGGCAACGGAAATACATCCATGTATGGTTGTAGTTTACCCGAACCACAATAACGTCGAAGATCAAATATGGAATGCTGTTTTTAAAAAAACCAAAAAATAGAGAGAAATCATGAAATATATTGTTATAATTCTTTCTTTTGATTGTTACAACCCAACTACTTCCGAATACTTAGTAGTATTCTTGGACATCAATTAATTCACTCACTCGAGACGTACCCATCAAAATCAGAACATGGTTGAACAGGAAAAACAAGAGATTATATTCCAATAACAAGGTTAGAATGGAAGACAAAGAAGTCTAAAACGTTACCATATTGATAGTTTTCTTACTTGAAGAGATTCTAGAATGTTCCCTCAGTATCGGCTAGCGCTGATTGGTGGATACGAAAGAGCCAATCAGCGTGCAACAAATACAATCATGCTTTAATTCAATCTATGTCCTACTAACAATCATAAACCGATCAGAGTGAGACAGCTACTAGTGAAAATGTGGACAAGCTGTTATATCCTAGTATGTGACTTTCCCCACCAATGTATATCTTAAACCTCGCAAGACCTTCGGTCTCACACTTAGCCTCTATAGACCACTAGTGCCAGATACTGTGATGTACAGTGTCTGACTACAACCACTTCACGTTCCACCACCGGAGACTGAATAACCTAGGTTTCATTTTCGGTCGTGGATGCGCACTGTTGAAGAACCTGTACATCGAGAACATGATTTGTAAAGTTAAATTTTTCAATCAAATTGTAATGTGGATCCCCACCACTAATCAATCTAAATGATTCGTTATAGGAAATTGTGCTAGTTAACATTCTATAGAAAGAAATCTATACAATGTTCAGGATGCTAATGGTTCCCATGAAGCGATTACATGGCTCAAAATCAACAGCAGAGCTGACCTGATTTAATGATAATCGAACTACAACATTTGATGGCTAATCGCTACACTCAGGCAGTCAGTCAGTTACAACGTAGAACATCGTACGTACATTAGTTCGGATTGCCATACTACATTAACACTGAGAGGCAGTTGTCAATTCGAATCCCATAGTAGTAGAGGTAGTAGAAGTATTAATAGTAATCGGAGAAGATTAGGTTTTGAAGATATTATCCAAGAAGTTTAATTCAGTGAGATCAGTTTGGAAAGAGAAACACAAAAGTGATGAGGAGTTCAGAAGATTAGAATTTCAGAGAAGACAAAGAGTGGATGCACCTGCGCGATACCAAACGATTTTGAGTCACGTCATTTAAGGTCTCTAACCATCAGTTACTATCATCTCGCAGACCCCAACAAAATAGTCTGACCCTACCAACATGGCTCAGTTCACTTGTCAATAACTTCATGGATTTCTGCCATGTTTTGGTCTGGCAGCCCCTAGCTTTCTTCTGGCCTACCCTTGCAACACAAAACATAGCTCTTCGAGGTAGTCTGTGGTTAGGTATATACAGCACATCTCCAAACCATCTTAAGTGATGAAGTTTTACTACTTCATCTATTGATCTGCCATTATTACCTATCACCCGTTTCCTAATAACAGCGTTGCTCACTCGGGTGTCCCAGGATATACGAGCAATCCTTCGAAGACACATATGATCGAATACTAGTAACCTACGAAAATCCTCTATTCCTAAGGGGCATATTTCAGAGCCGTAAAGTAGGACGGAACGAACTACTATGCAGTAAACCAGTCCTTACTTGCCAGCCTATCTGGTGACAGAGTGATTTTCTTCCCTCTGCCCTAAGGCCGTTCAGTCACCAACTGAACCCACGAACTGCTAGTCTCAAGGTTAAACTAGGTAGCCGCCTATCACATCATGGTATTTGTATGCATGGGCAGATAGAGTTTAAGCACGTAACAATAAAACATACACCACCAAATAACTCAAATACACTCACTTTTTTTCGAACATCATCTAGAATAAGACAAACAGGGAAAATGTGAGAATCACGTGCCAATCGAACAGCGGCTTGTAGTGATGGACTTTGTGGATCTTCTGAGAAGACACCATCCGATAGAATAAGTAATAATTGACTAGGAATAGTAGTATTACTCGTAGAATTCATGTAACCAGTTGAATTCATCAAATGAATAGTAGATTTCAATAGCTACAGTAAAATAAATAAATAAAATGATTTTCTGATTTAAACAAAAAGAAGGTAGTTTTAAAAGATTCAATGTACAATCACTTAGAAATGGATAATCAGTTGAAGAGTACTATTTTTAGAAGGATAATCCTATTGGTCGATTTCTATTAGTCAAAATTATGATCGTTTTAACTGTCAAAGTCAAATACTTCAATGTTGTCTCTTATTGGTAGTCATTCGGACTGTCAATGTCATTTCAAATGTTCTTTCCTATTGGTCGTCGTCCTCAAATGTCAATGTCACAGACTTTGATGCTCTTTCCTATTCGACCTAAATGTATAAATACGTACTATCTGTAAGACTTCATGATTCCGATTCCGTTCCTTCCTGCCTACCTCTCTTCTGTACTCGACCCCAATAAACAACTCCATCCAAAGGTGTTGCGTTCTGATATATATAGGAGATTTGGAAATAGTATTTGGGTTGTATTGGGATATTTGAATTGGAGGCCGCTAGGACTGAATAGCTATACGTAGCAGCATTATAACAGTGCGGAAACTTGGGAAACCACCAAAGCCATCACCTGGAAGATATAAGTATTGATTCACAGTTTTCTACGTAAAATACTTCAGATCCGTTGGCCAAACAACATCAGCAGTCACCTACTGTGGGAAAGAACAAACCAGATTCCAGCGGACGAAGAAATCAGGAAGAAGCGCTGGAAGTGGATAAGACACATACATTGAGGAAAGCAAACAACTGCGTCACACGACAAGCCCCCACTTGGAATTCTCAGGGTCAAAGGAAAAGAGAAAGGTCATGGAACACATTATGCCGAGAAGTGGAAACAGACAAGAGAATAATGAACAACAATTGGACAGAACTGAAAAGGAAGGCTCAGGATAAAGTAGGTTGGAGAATGCGGGTCGGCGTCCCTTGCTCTATTGTAGTTAACAGAAAGTGCACTTCATAAATACGATAAGTTGGTAATGATTTCGTGGAGATTGGTTTGATTTATAGTTTGCACTTGTTGAAGATTGATCTTACTTGATTCAACGTTGGAAGGAGTAATGGAAAGTTGTTACCTTCTAGGATGAAACTCTCTAGCAATGTGCGTACATAACTCTACAAGAGAACTAGACCTAAAGATCTTGAGTTCGATTCCTGATGAAGCCATAGATTCGGTGAGCAAATGATACGCTTGAATGGTATTACGAGTTCACGTTACCTGATACAGTGACACGACAGGCTATTCTGACTAAATTTTCGCCGGCCCTGTTAACTGTAGCAAGAAGTCTTGAAAGGCGTAGAAAGTGTATTCTACAAACACTCAGAATATATGAGGTCCATAAGCACACAAGTCGAGTTTATTCATACATCATAGAAACTGTTAGGATATTCACCAAATATCCTAAGAGTACTACTATTTCTGGAAGTATAATCCTACTGGTCGATTTCTGTTGGTCAAAATTATGATCGTTTTAACTGTCAAAGTCAAATACTTCAATGTTGTCTCTTATTGGTGGTCAGTCGGACTGTCAATGTCATTTCAAATGTTCTTTCCTATTGGTCGTCGTCCTAAACTGTCAATGTCACAGACTTCGATGATCTTTCCTATTCGACCTAAATGTATAAATATGCACTATCTGTAAGACTCCAGGATTCCGTTCCTTCCTGTCTACCTCTCTTCTGTACTCGATCCAATAAACAACTCCACCCTACTGTGTTGCGTTCTGATATATATATAGGAGATTTGTTAATAGCATTTTGGGTCGTGTTGGGATATTTGAAGTTGGACGCCGCTAGGACTGAATAGCTGTACGTCCTTTGTAGGGACACAAAAATAGCGTACTAAAATGTTATGTCAACAAATAACAGCCAAGTAGGAAATGTAATCTCAAGGTCAACTGAGCAACTTATGCGTGAAAACACAGAAAATCCGAAATTAGTACTTTTTCCAAGTGAGTTCTGGGAGATCTAACGTCCTCAACAGTAATGCAATAGCAATGTTATTTTTAAAGCAAACCAAATATATTAATTCAATTATTGTAACACATTTTCAATAAAAAAAAACTCACTTGAACAAGTGATGTTTTCGATTGTTCAAAAGTGAATTGACTTAATACACGTGGACCAGCATCTGTTTGCCATGGATCTTTTAAATCATGCAGTACACGTACAGATTCACCGAAACTATTCAAGAAATAAAGAAAAATGCATGAATTTTATTCATTTTTTTGCAATTTCTTAGTCCAAATATTACTGGCTTTGGTTTTCTATAAAAAGAATAATGAGATACCTGTTTTAGTCGAAGAAAGACTAGAGAAAAATGCTGTAACTCTTAAGATTATAATGATTATTATTACTCTCATTGTATGATTGTTGATGTTAGGATATTCACCAAATATCCTACAAAGATGTATTTTGTAAGTGTAAATTCTATTGGTCCATTCCTATTGGTCAATATTACGGTCCTCACATACTTCAGTGTTGGTTCCTATTCAACCTAACTATATAAATACTCATTATGTTTAACGTTTTATGACCCGGACACGAACCTGGATCCGTAGTCAGGGATCCTGATTCTCTTCTGGACTCGGACCTCGTACTTTCTGGATGCTTATAGAATACATGTTCTACTTCATATCAAGTCTTCTTGTTTTACTCAGTGGGGGGGGGTTGAGACAATCGAATTAGAGTAGCCTGTCGAGTCCCCGGATCCTGGCTATCGTTTTCCGACTAAGATGAACTCGTAATAGTTCAAGCATATCAATATGACGTGTTTCCATGCATTCGTAACAGGTAAATAACTAGATTATTACATATTTACATTCATTTTGTCATAAACTCTTGTGATGAACTCATTAACTAGAGTTGTGTGATTTATTATTCTTAGTCGTATTGCTAGATGTCCATTCTATTCTCTGTTATTTTTAGCTCGCTTGTATATATCACTGCTGTCTTGATGTGATGGTTGAACTTGCCTGTCGTAATGACCCAACCGAGGTATGTCTACCATGCCAGGCAGGTCGATTGGAGAATGAACAGTGAGACTAAAAGGTATGAGAGAGAAGTCATACTGCTGACTGTTGATAGCAGTAAGGTGTTTCCTTCGAACAACCAGCATCTCCACCGATGATGGCTTCTCACAAGAAAGGAAGGGGTTAGAAAAGGTCGACCCTGAAAATGTTACACCATTTAAAGAGCAGAGCTCATGAAAAGGCCGTGCGTGACCGGCCTCAAACAGTTGTCCCTTGGATTCTGCGGTCACACTCGTAGGTCTCTCTGACCAACGCTAATCTAACTTTCTTTTTTCAGGTTCTTCAAGAAGCACTCTTCCACAGTGTGGGCAGCCAGGAAGTGACATCAACCATCAAACTCGTAACAGTACACGAAACCATATTGATCGAAATCAACTCCTTCCCAACTGAATTACACAGAGATTGCAATGTTGCACGCTTATAACTCAATGACTTTTCAATAGTCAAATGCATTATACACAAAGTGACACATTCTATGCAGATGTAATAATTTTCAGTACGGTGGTAAATGTTCAATAAGTCTATTGTTTATTTTACTGAAATCATGACTTGATCAATGTTGAATGGCCATTTGGGTTTCATCGACACCTGAACTAGCGATAGGGAGTGACGTAGTCGAACGTGTACACCGCTTCACTTATCTTGGGAGTCTCATCAGTGCTGATGGCCTGGTGACTAACGAAATCTCAGCACGGATACAGTAGGCTCGATTGGCTTTTGCCAAGCTGCGTCACTTATGGAGTAAGCCAGATATCCGTTTGCTGACTAAAGGACGAGTGTACTGCGCAGTAGTTCGCTCCGTCTTACTTTATGGCTGTGAAACATGGCCAGTGAGAGTAGAAGATATTCGTCGGTTATTGGTTTTCGATCATAGGTGTCTTCGAAGCATTGCTCGTATATCGTGGGACACCCGAGTGAGCAACGCTGTTATTGGGAAACGGTGCTAGGTAAGAATGGCAGATCAATAGATGAAGTAATGAAACTTCATCAGTTGAGGTGGTTGGGACATGTGTTGCGTATGTCCAACCACCGACTGCCTCGTCGAGCTTTGTTTTGTAGTGTAGGAATAGGTTGGAAGAGAGCTAGGGGCGGCCAAACCAAAACATAGCAGAAATCCATGAAGTCATTGACAAGTGGACTGAGCCATGTCGGTAGTTGTCAACTACCTTGTTGGCATTTTGGATGACTGTCTAGCCTCAGCATGAGACTGCGCACATAACAGTCAAATCACATCATCCATTATCTTCCACGGGTACAAACCTCACACACCCGACACACAATTGAACTCCAGTTCAGTTCACAATTCAAAAGAGTGATCTGATCTGTCAATAATTAAGAGGTTAAAAAGCTTGACACGTTGTTCGAGAAAAAAACAGTCGAGTCTTGTTGTTTTTCAAGTTTTCACAGAAACACTGTCAGTCAGTCAAAAACGATTTATGTGTACTTATAATGAATGAAGAGAAATAAAACACACTAGTAGTAATTTAATCACGAACAAGTAACATTCACATTGATATACATACCTGCAAACACCAATTCGACCAACTTCTAATAGATTCAATGCTGTAATTACTGTTGTCAATGATTCAAATGTCATCTATGATAAATTCAACAAAAACAAAGAATAAACAGAGTTAAAAATGAAACAGAATAATAATCTATTTGTAATTATGCTAATATATTTCATAATTTTATGTAAGTTACTCCCCACCGCGTAGAGCCCCCCTGAGGCTACTACTACTACTACTACTACCGGTCCCCAAGTCTGGAGGAAAGGAGGGAGCGATTGAGCGTTAGAGTTAACGACCCCATCCCCTTAGACATGTGATAAACGAGTAAGCATGCACACACACACACAATCAAATATACAATAATCGATACTGTAATCGAATAATAATTGAACGACCAATCATTGAAGAACAATGCCCAAGCGTAGCTGCTACCTTGACGTGGTGGTCAGGCTTGACTATCTTCATGACCCAACCAAGCTATTTGGCTGGAATATATGTTCCTGAAGGTTCTACCACACCAGGCAGGTCGATTGGAGAATGAACAGTGAGACTAAAAGCAGCTACTCAAGGTCTGAGGGCGAAGTCGTACTGCTCACTGCAGAGGGGTGTGATAGCAGTAAGGTGTTTCCGTCGGACAACAAGCATCTGCAGCGATGCTGCCTTCTCACAAGGAAGGAAGGGTTAGAAAAGGTCGACCCTAAAAATGTCACATCTCACCCTACCTCACGGATTTCCGTCTCCGTCGGTAAGGATGCCAACTGACAGCTTTTAAGAGCGAAGCTAATACTCAAAAAACCTTTCATAAAAAGGCCGTGCGTGACCGGCCTCAAGCAGTTGTCCCCTGGGCTCTGCGGTCACGCTCTCAGGTCTCTAAGACCAACACTAATCTATCGTCCTTTTCAGGTCCCCTCAAGAAACAACCAAGGTGTGGGCAGCCGGGAAGTGATAACCGCCCTCATACCCCTATCTGTCTGAAGAACAATGTATGAATGAATGGGGTGAGATGCTCAGCTACAAAACTTTCATTTAACGCCTTCAATTTGTTTTCATACGTGCGCTATGAGTGTATACACGAAATCAATAAGCTTTTCATCTTGATTACTACTTACTTGTTTACAAAGATTTTCAGACATTGATGATGAATCATCCACAGCAATTAGAATACGATATTCACGTTGACTTGGTTGTGCACGACGTAACCAAATTTTATCTTTACGAAAATGACTTGCTAAATATGGTATAATCTTTGAAAATGAAACAAAAGAATGAATCAATGAGGTATAATACATAAATATACAATAAAATGGTTAAAACTAATAATAATTTTCATCTGAACTAGTGAAATACTCATGATGATGATGACAAGGGGTGCGATCAAACCAAAATATGGCATAAATCCATAAAGTCACAGACAACTGGATTGAGCTAGGTTCGTAGGTGTACACTACCTGGTTGGTGTCCGTGAGACTTTGAATGACACGGTTCAAAATCGTTCGCAATGATGCAGGTGCATCCGTTCGTTGTCTTTTCTCAAGTACTAGTCTTCCAAATTCCTTATCAGATTTATCTTTCTGTTTTTAAGCTTATTTGACTAACCACCGACTGCGTCGACGAGCTTTGTTTTGTAGTGTAGGGATAGGTTGGAAGAAAGTTAGGGGCGGCCAAACCAAAAAATGGCACAAATCCATAAAGTCATTGACAAGTGGACTGAGCCATGTCGGTAGTCGTCTACCACCTGGTTAGGATCCGCGAGATGATAATAATCGATGGTTAGAGACCTTGAATGACATGGCTCAAAATCGTTTGCAATGGCGCAAGTGCATTTATTCTGTGTTCTCTCAAATCCTAGTCTTCTGGATTCTTCAACACCTCTAGTTTTTACTTTCTAAACTTTTCTCACTGAATCATACTTCTTGAATAATATCTTCTAATCCTTAGCCTCTCCGATTACTTCTAATACTTTTACTACCTCTTCTACTATTGGATTTGAATTGACAATTACATCTCTGTGCTGATGTGGTATGGCAACATGAACTGATGTACTTATGTACGAAGTTCTACGTTGCACCTGACTGCCTGACTGACTGACTTGGTTATACTTCTTGAATAATATCTTAGAACCTTAACCTTCACCGATCACTGCTAATACCTCTACTATTATGGGATTCGAACTGACAACTGCGTCTTGGTGTTAATGTGTGATATGGCAACCTGTACTGATGTACGTATGTATGAAGTTTTACGTTGTATTTGACTAACCTACTGATACTGTCAATCATTGGAAAATAAAAGCTACTTCATCGACTTCTTATTCTCTAAGAACATTCGTAAAATCAAAAATGTCTTCTAAACACATATTCTTATTTATTTAGTATTAAAACGAAAAATCAACACATTTTGTTAATAGTACTCTTTAAGCTGGAAAAAAACATTTCCCTTGTTCAAATTTAGGGATGAAATTTAACTAGTCTTTGTCGGTATATGTGTAGCATTAAAAGTGAATTTGTAGTGTGTCGATTTATTGCGTGTTCTTAAGCTCGGTAATTAACTCGTCCAGACAATCGTTACTAAATAGTGTCTGACGGTTTATAAATCAGAAGATGAATTCGTAGTGTTGAATACGTTTATTTGGGTGGGACACACCACAAAGCGAATCGGAGAAGCGGCGAATAAAACGAATGAAGCGACGTGAATTGGAGAAGGCTGTTGAGCCAACTCCCAGGATTACAATGCGAACGAATGGGCGAAGGAAGCGATGTGGAGAAGGCTAGTGAGCCAACTCAAAGAAATAGAGCATGGCTAAGAATCAAATTAAATATGGGCGAACTCAAGTTTATGTGGAGGCACTACAAATTACTTCGATGTGGCTATTTCGTGGATACATTTTAGTTGGGAGGCGATTGAATTCAGGAAACGCGTCTCATTCACGTTAGAGCTCATTAGCTAAATGAACCTACATACCAATGGTGATGTTCATATACTGTCACTCGAACCCCTCAGTATTTTACGTTTCAAAAGTTTAACGATTGGATTTAGCATGGAAACTAGTGTATAGCGGATGTTACTTATAAAGTGGAATATAAGTATTATACAGCGTAACATTGACTAGAGGTTGCTATCAGAGTGTATTTAAGACCAGAAGAGATGTAAGAGTTGTGTTGAAATCTAATCGAATAGCGCTAGTTGAGTATCTAATATAGAGAGAAATTTGAGCGTTATAACAGTCTTCGTGCAGAAATTACATGTTGCATAGATGAAAACCGAAAGACTGCACCTTCGCATATCGACACAAAAAGATGACTCGATAAACTGGTTTTCTACCAAAATAAATCGCTGTTGTGAGCGATTGTCGAACTTCATTATACACAGTTTAAAGATTTGTAAACAAACTAACCTTTCTCATATTAATACGTTTTCCAGTACGATAATCCCCACGTAAACGTGAAGCTTTAGTTGGTTCCAATACTAAACGAAGTGCTTCACATAACTGACGTGATAAACTACTTGATCGTTGACAATAAAATGACCAATCAAGACAATTTTCAAGTGTTGTTTCGGTAAATTTATTTTCTAAAATTTCTATATTTGTTGACATCTCTGTCGACATATTGACATCAATTGGTTGAAGCAAAACTTCAGTCTTAAGAAAAACGAACGAGTGAAAACAAATGTTAATTAAAATACACCTCGTTTCTTTTTGAGTGTATTATTTTATACTACTTATTAATATTCAGTAACCCGTTTTTATTGCCAAAAACTTTTCAACATTTAGTATGAAGTTTGTCAGTTGTTATGTAACGCTTTTGAAAACTGACATAAGCTAACAATATTCAGTTTATATTTGTTCCGATTTGTTTACAAATTACATAAATTCACCCTCAATTGGCAATGGTAATTTTACATTGGTTTTCAGGAGAACTAAGGAGACTACCCACGTGTTAACACTACAACGTGAACAGTTCGACTCAACCCCGTGGCTCGATCACACAGGTACCAAATACCCTGACGAACCATTCACACCACTTATATACACTAGTACATATATCGTGATTATTTCCGATCCACGATCGCGGCAATCAATATGTACCGCATGACACAGGCCAATTCGACCCATCCCGCTTAACATGACATTCAAACTCGTCATTATTAGCAATACAGCACCCCAATGACAATGGCCCTCGAAAATGTTGCAAGACAACCAATCGGTCACTCTGTAAAGCAATTTTGTATATGGACTATTATTAAAACTTGTCACAGTAATGTCAAACCATCCACAATGTTCACGACAAACCTCTAGTCGTTTCATAGGAAGCCTTCAGCTCTATATAGCAGTATAGCATATGGTATACACACATAGTATGGCATAGGATAGCAAGAGATGCAACCTTTTAATACTTGCAACAAAGAACGTTTATTCCATAGTAAAAGTCTCTATATTTCGATAGTGACATCATTCGCATTTTGACGCGTTTGCTTACAGTTTTGCAAAACACATAATTAAGAAAGGGCGCATAAGATTGACATCAAGACAGCCTTCAAACAAATTGTATAGAAATGTTGAAGGACAAATTTTGAGGTTTATGGAGGCCTTGGCTATTAGAAAATTAAACTCTCTCCTCTTATGTGTACAGAAACAAATTGTCATAACATTGAATTTACCTTGGTAATCTTTAAGCCTATGGTAATGTGACAATTTCCTACCCTTTCTTATTATTCTTTTCATATTACGTTAATTTTCTCTCTCCTTCATTTTCACAATTATCACCTTATGTCTATTTGAACTTTTATTTAATTGACCTTTTATTCATCTTCATATAAAATGACTTAACAAGTAAATATATGTGATATTTTGGGGTACAGTTTTGGAGGTTTGCGTTTTTACACATTTGAAATCATCAATTAATCGTTGTTAGACCACCGTTAGAAACCTGGAAGCACTAGACGGCCGTTTCGTCCTGGTATGGGACTCATCAGCAGTGCGCATCCACGACTCCTGCTCCTCAGATTATTTGAAATGTATAGAGCGCAAATACATCACATTTTTCAGATCATTTATGTCTTCTCACTGTTGTATCAAAATTTATAAAAGGGACTAATTGTTTTGCCTTGCTGTTATTAGCTGTTCTCTGATTGGTACATGAACTTAATACATATTGTATATAATTCAGGAGTTGAAGTTTCGGACTGTATTTCATATAATTCAGTAGTTACAATATGAGTAATTCTGCATTTTCAATTCGTCAGATTTTTATGTCCAGTTGAAGCTTCAGTAAAGAACAAGCACTGAGATAAGGTCAACCCGTATGTCAATCGTCGCCATCAAGATTACAGCTACATATGTCTGACAAGTGTGTACCAGTACATATAACCATAGCTTCTAGTTTTGTACAGAACACTCTATCAACTACTGAATAAAAATAGTAGTGAGCAACAACAACAACAACACACACACACAAATTAATTCAAACTTACTCGTGTACAACTAATTGATTCCGGTGGTCTTTGTGCGCTTGAAGTTAACACCGACTCTGCTGTTGGATCCGATTCCATTGTTTCAGTGGAACCGGGTACTTGATTGCCTTTTTTAAAAGGTTTACATTGTTGATTTTGTTGAGATGGTAATACATTTATTGGAGTATCAGTTTGCTATACGAAAAAAAAAGAAGGAAGATTGAATCATTGTAGAAGAATAAAAAATTAGTTATGTCATGTTGAAATAACGCAGGCCTTTAAATGACCTGCTACGGTTGACAGTGAGGAGACTTCACACACACTCTCTCTGCAAACAATCTCATATAGCCATAACTACTATTAGGAAAGTCTTATCCACTGGTTTCTCACGGTGGGGATGTTACTCATGAAACTGAGGGGACGATAAGCGAGTATTTGACGTTTTTACCCGTTCGAAAACCCTCATTATAAACTAATGGTTCACATGAGTTCCAGGACCCTCAGAAAACAAATGGCATATGAATCTACTGTTGGTGACCGACTATCATAGGACCATAATCTCCTGATGTTGCTCCACTGCCTTGTGGATTAGACCTTTGGATCAAAGGATCGGGGATAGGCATATTGAAATAACGCAGCCTCCAAATGCCCTGCTATCATCGAGAATGAGGAGAGTCTGTGCTCTCTCTCTCTCCCTCTATTGAAATGCTTTCATATGGCCAAGTGTACATAACCACTGTCAAGGAAGTTATACCCAATGCTTTCTCACAGTGAAGAGGGTTGTTCACGAAATTGAAAGAACGATAACCCAGTATCCGACGTTTTCACCCGGCTGGTGGGTACGGTAATTAGCAAACCCTCATTCTAAACTGATGCTTCACATGGATTTCAGAATCCTCAGAAAAGAAATGACATATAAACTTATTGTTGTAGACCGGCTATTATGGGACCATATCCCTTGATGTTGTTCCACTGCCTTATGGATTAGACACCTTTAAGTCAAAGGCTCAGTGAAGGGCCTCTTAGTAAAACTACCCAGGCCAGTCAAAAATCCAATCATTTGTGTAGCTCATGAATATTTGCATGCCTCTTTGTACTAGACATCTGTTTCATTCTTGTATGAGGCTCGTCTAAGTGACATGTTACCACAACACCGTCAAAAAATATTCAAATTCTTAACTTTTAGGTATCCACACAATGAGTGTGTTAATATTTTTGTCCCTAAATTGAACTTCAACATATCCATACTTAATTAAAATCAGTCAATTTGCTATAGTATTATGCAATACTATTGATAAATTTGTAAAACGAAAATCAATAAACAAACATTTTAAACAAAATCAAACACGCGTGTTTCGTCCTTTGTTGGACTCGTTATCATCATCAGCTGCCAGATGCACTTCTGTACTTTGTGATGGTGTTTCGTAACTCTGAACTGGATGATGTTTTGGTTGTGGAGCTTTCATCGCTCTACTTCTGAACAACAACAACAACATCAGCAGCAGCACAAATTTCAGATAGCAAAAAGTGAAGTATGAGACTCATAGCTTGTTCTGTTAACCTCCGTCTTTGATTGGTTGCTGTTATTGACCTTAAACGTGTCGTTGTTTGCACTTTTTATTTTGATTGTAAACTCACCATTTGATCTGTTTCTTCATCCTATGATTTTTCTGATTGACTGATAAATTGGATCAAAATGTCAATGTGTGTGATGTTGATTGCTGATTGACTTGTGAGGAGTGCTAAGCTTCTAAAAATTCTCTAGTGTTCTATGTGCCCCCCACCCCTATCTAGCACCTGTACTACCCTATGAATGCTTAAATTGGGGATTTGGCGGCGTAATCGACGCCAATTGGCGTATATAATGCACATACACATACTGGATCAAGCTCAGCACTCCACAACACTACTACTCCATGAAAAAATTTCAACACAATCCATATACAATGAAATACAATTAAACAATATTAGTATAGTATAGTATAGTGTATACCTCTAATTCAGATGTTGGCACTTTTCCATTCTCGTTCTCATCATCACCACCCTCATTGTCCTGTTCTAATCCAATATCATTCTGCATCTCTGCATCACCATCACCGGTTGTAGATTGGTTCAGCTGTTGTTGTCGCTGTTGTTGTTCAGCTTGATCTAATGTAGCTGAATCACGAACACATGGAAAATCATTCACATCAGCATCATTTGTTAAATTTTCAGAATTTGGTAAATGTTGAAATAATTCCGAATGTTGATTATTTAACATGGAGTCAGGTTGTTGTTGTTGTTCTGGTTGGTTGGTTGAATGCTCCATGTCTACTTCAACAGTTTCGCCCTATAAAGAAACAAAAAACAGGAATAAAACGGGAGAACAGTTTGTGATGATCATACGCAGAGATTCTTCACTTGACATTCTCAAATTCCGAGAGTCAGTCAGTCAGTCAGATGTAACTTAGAACTTCGTACGTAAGCACAACAGTTCATGTTGCCATTAGCCACATTAGCACAGAGACGCGTTTATCAATTCAAATACCATAGTGATAGAGATAGTAGAGGTATTAATGCTAATGAAGAAGACCAGGGTTCGAAGATATTATTCAAGAAGTATGATTCAGTGAGAAAAGTTTAGAAAGTCGAAACTAGAAGTGTTGAAGAATCCAGAAGATTAGGATATGAGAGAACACAAAGAATAAATGCACCGGCGCCATTGCACACGGTTTTGAGCCATGTCATTCAAAGTCTCTAACCACCGATTATTATTATCTCGCGGACCCTAACCAAGCAGTCGACAACTACCGACATGGCTAAGTCCACTCGTCAATGACTTTATGGATTACTGTCGTGTTTTGGTTTGGCCACCCCTAGCTCTCTTCTAACCTATTCCTACACTACAAAACAAAGCTCGTCGAGGCAGTCGATGGTTAGGCATACGCAACACATGTCCCAGCCACCTCAACTGATCAAGTTTCACCACTTCATCCATTGATCTGCCGTTCTTACCTAGCACCCGATTCCTTATAACAGCGTTGCTCACTCGGGTGTCCCACGATATACGAGTAATGTTTCGAAGACACTTATGATCAAAAACCAGTAACCAACGAATATCTTCTACTCTCACTGGCCATGTTTCACAGCCATAATCGAGGATGGAGCGAACTACTGCACAGTACACTCGTCCTTTAGTCAGCAAACGGATATCTGGCCTACTCCATAAGTGACGCACGTTGGCAAAAGCCAATTCCGAAAGAGACTAGATTCAACAAGCCGCAAATACAAGGTAGAAAGGTTTCTCACCAGGTCCACACCACCTAATTTCATCAGAATATTTGTTCTGATATCATGAAAAATCAGTGGTAGACCGCCGTTAGAAACCTGAAAGAACTGTTAAGACGACCGTTTCATCGTAGTATGGGACTCATCGGCAATGCGTAGCCATGATCCCCGCTGGTGGGAAGCGAACCAAAGACTTTCGGTCTTGTGCGCAAACGTTTGGCCTCTAAACCATTGAAATGTAACAATCTCCACAACTATTCTGTTTTAGAAATGAAAACTGATAGTGGCAGTTTTCGGATTACCACAGTAATGTTTCTATAACGTGGTCGCAGAGTGACGTTAAATTTGAATCAACAAGTTGAAAAAAGTATAGAAGCTTGATAAGCACGAAAAAACTAATATAAATGTATATATATAGTTGCTTCTGTCTGATTTCAATGCGGAAGACGGTATATCGTTTGGTTCTGCTACTTTGCCACTCTTGATTTTTCGTATGGCCATGCTGATTTCTACGACTGTCGGTGCTTCATCGAGGCCATTTTGATCCAGTATCGTTTAGGGAGCTATTCACAGTGCTCTATCCACCTATCCTGCCGTTGTTTTATCTCAATGATTGGTTGACTAGCCGCTTTAGTTTACTATATTTCTCAGCGAGCTTCTTCATCGTATCATATAGTAGTCCCATATTTCCCTCTCTGGTGGCTTTTTCCGCTGTCTTACTGTTAGGTCTTCCATATATTTACGTTTTTCAGCGCTGAAGCACCTTTTCACTTCCTTGTTTGCTTCAGTATATTCAGCATGTGATTCGTCTGTGATTGATTGCTGCCTCCTTATTCTTCCTTTATTGGATCTTATTCACTGTATCCACAGAGATCTATTCCTTGTGATGATGCTTCCTGTGGGCCAGAACCTTATGATATGTAGAAGTGATTGCTTCATTGATCCTTTTCCAGTTGTTCTCAATGGTTGTTTCCTCTCTATTAAGTAGATCACGAAAAGCTTGAAAGCGGACATGAAAAGAATGAACAGCAACTGGGTAGTGGTGGGGACGTGGGATCGCCAGAACTCACATGATAAAGGCCTTAATTTCGGATTTTATTCATGGGCTGATGATCAGTTGATCTTGAGATCACATTTCTCACCAGGAAAATCCTTGGTTGTGATTGGTTACTGTGTTATTTTAGTGTGCTATTTTTGTGGCTCTCCCAAGGACGTTTCTATCATTGTATAAATAAACGCGCTTTGTGTGCTTGAGATCACTGTGCTTGCTACGCTATATCAAGACTTCTTCGTTAGTTCCTTTGAGGCAACCGATCAGATTAGCCTACCCGGACACTGGTTCATTGTCTCGTTCTCGTTTATCAACTAAGGTGAACCTCTAATAAATAGTTTCAAGCATATCAAGTGACGAGCATAACAGGTAGAATTAGAAAGGAAGGTCCAGGACAGAGTAGGTTGGAGAGAATACTGGTCGGCGGTCTATGCTCCATTAGGAGTAACAGGCGTAAGTAATATCACTATTATTATTACTATAGTGGCTGTATAAAAACTGTCAAATTTCATAGTTTTCCACATCACGAATCATCAAAAAAACTAACCTTAGTTATTGATTTTTGTTGATTCGATAAACTTCTATTGTTTGATGTTGGTTTTGGACCAGAATTGTTGGGATTCTTTTTCCGCGCCTGTTGACTGTGTTGTTGTGGTTGTTGTTGTGAATTCATTTCACAAGTAGTAGTAGTAGTAGTATTAGACTCGCTAAATGAAGTTGTATATTTTTCACCGAAACTATTTCCTTGATTCGATTGATTGCCATATTGTGCAGGCGGAGGATTGTGATCAGCATCATCAATAGAATCGATATTATTATTATTATTGATGTCCTGTGTTGCACAGCACAGCATGATGAAGTCAATTGATGAGGTACACAGAAAAGAAAAATAAAGTGAGTCGATTTAAAGCAATGAATTACCTAGATTCAAAATGGGTACTACTACTAGTAGTAGTAGTAGTAGTGTGGTGCGCGCTACTTATAAGTAGTATATGACGCGAGTGAAAACATAATGTCTGGTAGCAGAAGATGGGGGAAGATCAACAAGAAAGGAAGAGTGGGGGGAACACAATGGAATTTGTATGAAACGCATGAATAAGTGAAATGTCAGACAATGGATAGATGAGGGATTGATGTTTTACAAATTAACGATTTACGATATGGTTTTCCTATTTTACCAATTAACTCTGTAATTTGAGATAAATACAATTCAGTTGCCCTCACCTGTGTTCTCCTTCACTAAAGTAGTAGTAGTAGTTGGCACACTCTGATTATGTCTTATAGCCAATGAGCTGATCACACCTTATAACTTGTGATAACACAAGGTGGTTGTTGTATAACGTTAGCAAGTAATGAGATCCATACATGTTTTAAAGAAGGTGAGCGCTTGAATACGCCTAGACATAGGTTGTCAGATCATGTAGGAATCTTTCTTATTAAGTCATCTATCAACATCTGATCTTTATTCAGTCAGTTACAACGTAGAACTTCGTACGTACGTACATTGGATCAAGTTGCCATACCAAAGATTAGCATAGAGATGCAACTATCAATTCAAATCCCATAGTATTAGAAATAATTAGCGGTAATTATAAAGATTCGTGATCGAAGATATCATCCGAGGAGTATATCTCAGTGGAATCAATTCCAAAAGAGGAAAATGGTCATTTGAGCGAACACAAAGAATGGATGCATCGGCGCCATGTGATTCAAGGACTCTGACCATCGGTTACTATCATCTCGCAGACCCCGACCTAGTATTCTACACTTACAAACATGACTCAGTCAACTTGTCAGTGACTTCATGGATCTGTGACATTTTTTTTTAGCCTGGCCGCCACCTGGTTTTCAATATAATCCTACACTGAAAAGCAACGCTCGCTGAGGTAGTCGTCAGTGGTTGAGCATTCACTTCACTACTTCATCTAATAATCTGCCTTCCTTAGCTAATACCTTTTTGACTTTATCAATTTAGGAGAACAACAACAAAGTGTTGTGCAAGATTATTTTCAGTAAGCTTAAGCAGCAAGACTGAAAACTTGTTGGAAGAAAGGCACGACTTTTACAGTTGATTTCTTTCCTTCGTATCTAGCTTTTCTGCATTACATAACACACAGACTGTTGTTCAAAAGTTTGAAAATCCTTTGAAATCAATCTTGTAACACTACTAATCGAGCAAATCTACTGAAAGTTAAATTTTCTCACAGAAAAAATTACAAGTCCATTGTAGGAAAATATTGAATCAATAAATCGATAAAATATATAAACTTACCGTTTTATCATCCTCTTGTGGATTGTTCAGTTCATCTCCACCGAAAGCCTAAAAATAAACAAGAAAATTTTAAATAAATCAAACCATATTCTAAACATACTACTGTTATCACTACTAGTAGTATAACTGGAAAACCGAATGTGTACAAATTTTACTGTTGATAAGATTTAAAATAAATAATCAGTGGGCGCTAGACACTTTGAATTGATTACAATGCCGAAAAAGTGCATTCGCTTCTTTGTAATCGCCCCCCCCCCGCAAAAAAATTATAAGCTTCCCATTTCCCCTTTATACCTGATTCGATTCCTAATGTTTTCTGTTACTCCCGAATACTGCTGTTACAACTTTTACTACTGCATGATTTGCCTCTATCTGGTGGTTTATGGGCAACTTGAACTGATTGGTGGAAGTATGTAGCGAATTCCAGGTTGCAACCGACTGACCCAACGATTAAAATACTAACTGAGTGACCGGAATACTGCCCGACCGTAGCTGCTGCTGGAACATATGTTTCTGAAGGTTCTGCCATGCCAGGCAGGTCTATTGGAGAACGATGAGACTAAAAGCAGCTACTGAAGGTCTGAGGGCGAAGTCGTTCTGCTGACTGCAATCACTCTTGGATTTGAACTGACAGTTAGGTTTCTGTGCTGATGGGGCATGGCAACTTGAATTGATGTACTTACGTACAAAGTTCTGCGTTGTATCTGTCTGTCCGACTGAAATACTGTCTACTACTATTGGATTCCACCGCTGTAAAGAACACCTTAACTAAGATCCCACCTTACTCAATATCGACTGTCTAGTTTATGATTAGTCATTAAAAGTTTCCCAATTGATATCAACTCCACAAAATGAAAACGAATATCTTTAAAAACGATACACCAATCATATAAATGCTCGTTTAATAGAATGCTTCAAGATGAATTTTAAAATTTATGGTAAGAAGTTGTGATTTGAGTGAACTATAAGATGGATAGATGACGACGACCAGTCGATCAAATTAACAAAATCGTTGTTATGAATTGACTATCAAAAAATTTCAATCATACAGTTAACAGTACGGTCTAATACTCCACTCGTCACGTGACACATTGCACGGATATATATATAGACAAGTGAAGCATCACTACAAATCAATAATGCAAAAGATCCAGTAGGCGAGTTTGTGAAATAAAATATAACAGATGCATTCTGGATTCTTTTATTCGGTCAGTCACCTGCCGCGTAGGACTTTGTACGTACATCAGTTCAAGTTGCCATACTACAATAGCACAGATATGCAACTGTCAATTCAAATCCCATAGTAGTAGAGGTAGTAGAAGTATAAGCAGTAATCAGAGAGATTAGGGTTCGAAGAAATTATCCAAGAAGTGTAATTCAGTTGTACAAATTTAGAAAGATAAAGGTTATGAGTAATTCTTAAGATTAGAATTTCAGAGAACACAAAGAATGGATGAACCTGCGCCATTGCAAACGATTTTGAGTTATGTCATTCGGGATGTCTAACCATCGATTACTATCATTTAGAGGATTCTAACTAGGTAGTCTATGCTTACCAACATGAGTCAACTCACCTGTCAGTGACTTCATCGATTGTATAATCTTTTGATTAGGCCGTCCCTAGCTTTCTTCCAACCTACTCCAATACCATAAAAAATAGCTCGAGGAGGCAAGCGACAGCTGTACTTACGCAAAGCATGTCTCAACCACCTCAACTGATGAAGTTTCAATACTTCATCACTTGATTTTCCATCCTTACCTAGTACCCTTTTCGTAACAACTGCAGTGATTACTCGATTATCCCAGGATATACGAGCAATGCTTCGAAGACACCTATGACTGTATACTAGTAACCTAAGAATATCCTCTACTCTAACTGGTCACGTTTCACAGCCATAAATTAAGACGGAGCGAACTACTGCGCAGTACATTCGTCCTTTAGTTAGCAAACGGACATCTCACCTACGACATAAGTTACACAAGCTGGCAAAAGCCAGTCGAGCTTTCTGCATCCGTGCTGAGATGTCGTTCCACACCAGGTCATCAGTACTGATGAAACTCCCGAGATCAGTGAAGCGGTCAAAACGCTCAACTGCTTCAGGTGCCGATGAAACCCAATCTTGAAGCAACATTTTATATTTCGACGGGAAGAATTGCATTCCGAACGCGCTTGCTTAGTTGCTCAAGGTGGATTCCATATACTAACAAAATCTATTCGGCAAGAAAAAAACCGTAAGACTTCACCAATATACTACTATTAGTACTTTTTCATAAACTTAAAAATGTATTCTCATAGGAAGGATTTGATTTCTACCAATTTGGTCTCTCGTGCTGTTACGGTTATGAGGGCGGTTATCACTTCCCGGTCGCCCACATCGTGGAAGGTTGTTTCTTGAGGGACCTGAAAAGGAAGGTAGATTAGTGTTGGTCTCGGAGACCTGGTTGCGTGACCGCAGAGTCCGAGGGACAACTGCTTGAGACCGATCACGCACGGCCTTGTTATGAAAGGTTTTTTGAGGATTAGCTCCGCCCTTTTCGAAAGCCCTTAGTGGGGCACCCTTACCGCCGGAGACGGAAATCCGTGAGGTAGGATGAGGTGTGACATTTTTAGGGTCGATCTTTTCTAACCCTTCCTTCCTTGTGAGAAGGCAGCATCGCTGCAGATGCTGGTTGTCTGAGGGAAACACCTTACTGCTGTCACACCCCTCTTCAGTCAGTCAGCAGTACGACTTCGCCCTCAGACCTTCAGTAGCTGCTTTTAGTCTCATCGTTCTCCAATCGACCTGTCTGGCATGGTAGAACCTTCAGGAACATATGTTCCAGCCAATATAGCTCGGTTGGATCATCCCGATAGGCAAGCCCGACCACCACGTCAAGGTAGCAGCTACGGTCTTCTAATCCTAACTTCTCCGATTACTCCTAATACCTTTACTACCTCTTCTACTATTGGATTTGAATTGAAAATTACATCTCTGTGTTGATATGGTATGGCGACATGAACTGATGTACTTACACGTACGAAGTTCTACGTTGCATCTGACTGACTGACTGTATTCTCATAGAAAACCAAAATATTAATAATAATAATAATAAACATATCTAAACATTATCACATTTGGCTTACATTTGTTTGATCAGTATCATTAGTATTTAAATCTTGTGTACCACTTCCATGATAAGGAAATACTTGAATATTTTCAGAATTTTCAGTAGTATGTTCATCTAATTGAAAAAAAAATGTTTACAGTGAAAGCAACAAAACAACATGTATTATATATATACGACATTAGAATGATATGAACGAAGAGAGATTGGAAACTGTTCATTAAACTACAATTCAACGAAGGATGTGAGGCTAGTGATACCCTCCTACATGACAAGATTAACAAAAGGAATTAGTAGGATATTCAACGCAGCCAATCTTGCGTTGACTTTCTC
>OX103975.1:19824893-19974327 GCA_944470395.2 Schistosoma turkestanicum | reverse complement strand
TATGTCCTGGTAACGGCCCACGATCACACCTGCATCTGGCATCGTCGATCTCCAGTTGACAGGAATACAAGCTCAAGCCCACAATCTACTTACGCATGCACCCCGAAAAATTGTGTTTAGAGATTCCCCAAATAATTTCTACACTCGACTCTCACATTCGCTGCCCTTAATCGACCCAATGATTTATTAAACATCAATGTTACTCTGTTGCATATTTAAAAGTCAATGCCAGTGCAATACCATCTACGAAAATCTGTAGCAGAAAACTCTTCAATCACGTATAAAATTAAAGAATCATGCAAATAGTACTTCAATGATTCCAACTCCCCTATGATGATCGTACGTTTATCATCTAATAAGCCCATACAAACAGTCCCGCCCCCTCTCCTTATCAGTTACTCAATCCGCACAGGATAAAGAAATTTCGTACACTCCTCATGTACCTATATAAATGTTAATTAGATACCATTTTAACGCCCGATGTCGACGTAAGATTGACAACGAATTCTAGTGTAAGTATGTGACTGTCGCCCATTATGATGTGCGTCGCTACGTTGTAGTGTCGTGTTGTCCTACGCTCACTTATTTCTCCGATTCTTGAAAATACTGGTCGTGCGATCCCATTTAATCCACTGCGTCTGCTCACTGTGCACAGCCGTCCCTGATCGGTTATATAATATCAGAATGCGCTATATTTCCGGACAGCCTACTATGAATACGCATCTCATATTATTTTGAAACAAAAACCACATTAGCCCGAAGATTGAAAAGCTACTCCGAATCCCAGAATGCCAGGACCGATATGAACGTAATTACGTAATCTTTTAGTGCCGCCAAGCGCACTTTTGGCACTGAAGCCCGCTACCGCTGCCACGCCTAACTCAATAGAAATCCCCTTAATGCCAGCAGAATATATACAGTCAGATATGAAATTAATAAGACCAGAGCATAGCACAAGCGAATATCAGGCCACTGCCCATCCACTACTTGACACATAAAAGCCATTTACGAAATAACTGTCTTTGCTTTGTGACCAAGGTCAAAAGTGACCCATCTAAGTCATTTTTACTACGTGCAAGACTCATACAATACCACTGTCACATAAAGAAGGAATCCTTTGGGTACAATATCAAGGTTCGTCTTATAGCTACGCCAATGAAGCCCTCTATGAGATTAAATACCAGCATATAAAATCAGAATTCTAGGGTACCCCCCCCCCATAACCAAGCGCTTATCGTATCCTGATTCATTATGGAGAACTATCCGGAACTATATTGCCTAGAGGCCACTCACAACATGTCGTCTACTCCTTAGCTTTGTGATCCAATACTCCATCCAAGCAGGTCTAAAGTTATTCAATTCACCTGAGTATGCAAGTCGCCACCCTGCTTATAATTACCTAACGCTATAACTGATACAGTGCACGCAACTAAGAGAATTTTCTCAACCTTCTTGACATACATTGCATCCCCTATAGAAGCCCCTGTTTAGACAACATTAAATCCTCGTGTCTCCCCCTTTACTCTCTTATCGCCTCTCGACATACTATTGTCTTATGCCTTAAGTCTACTTGCTTACACACGCCAGCACTAATCATAATCATATTTATGGATAAGATACCGCCCGCCTCGAACTGTGTGTAATAACTACACTACATGCCCTGCTTTTACATTTACCCCCTCCAAGTGCCCCTTGCAGATCAACCTTAAGCACCACCCAAACATGATTTATCTCTACTACCCCCCCCCCCTAACTTGACCTCCCCCCACTTCCTCACCATTTATGTGCTATCCCCTGGTTTCTCAGCATATGTGCTTTTCCTGTTCCTCCGTATTACCTACCTCTTTTTCCCTCTTGGTTTCATATGAGAAACCCCATTCCTCAATCGCAACTTGGGCCTCTAAACCTTGCATGACGCATATTAAAGGGTTCTCCTATCCTCAATACGTACGTATAGTCATTGTCTACTACCACCTCTCTAGTGCCTTTTACCTATTTACCCGTACCTAGTATTGTGCTTACACAGTTGGAATATATGGCTTCCTGTTCTCTCACACCCACATTAGGATTTGGCACAATCGGTCCCCTTGTCCCGACCCCCGGTATACTTTCCTGCCGCCTTAATATATACAACTTTATATTATCTAATTCGCATCTGAGATCGCTTTGACCGACCCACTAGCTCTTCAAGTTCCTCACACTCACTATATGGCCCAATACACATAACGAACTGTCCTTCCTGACGTTTGCATTGATTCATGCCTCCCTAATTGACTCTCCTAGTGTGGTTGATACAAGCTTGATTTTCGTGTCAGTTGCAGAGTTGACAAGCTTCGACCGCTAGACTGCTAACCTCTTTGCTTTTAGCTACATCACGAGTGTTGCTTCTCTGCCTGTGATATTGATCACAAGCGCTTCCCCCCCCTGCCCATACCAAAGCTTCTGATGAAGTGCCATTCATTGCCTACGCATGTACAATGCTCATGCCTGATTTGCTAATCACTGAGAGAAGAGGCTTATCCCCTTGTTTTATATAGGTAGAGAACTCTATTATTTAATGCTACCACGAGGCCTCCTAGCTCCGCTCAAACCGGTTAATTGCCTTGACATCGGCACCTACGAAGAGACTAAGTACTACATCTGCCACCGACAGACTCATCATCCCTACTCAGTGAACAGATTTAATCACGTCTTTTGATATTGTTAGTGACTCTTCACAAATTGCCATACCCCACCCCCTTTATTTCCGGTCCGAACGTCCCGGACATCACCGCCTAGTTTAACTCTACTTACCATCGCACACCTTTCTGCCTGACATTCTATTCTCTGCTTTTATAAGCTTTCTCTACTACTCTATTATTTCTACCTGAGTTCCATATTAACTAACTCTAGAAACTTCATCTATAACTTACCCCCTTGATTATATGCGCCACTGTCTATATTACTGCCCCTTAATATTATTCTTACATCACATGTCTGAATTTCAGATCATAGCCTCGCCATCTCCATAACTAGACGTTCGTAAATGTGAGTGTCTGTGCTATCCATGCCCTTTGAACTTTGACCTTGCATCACCCTTCCCCTAGTGGCTACCCGGGTGCCACATTTTCACTGTTAGCCGGCCTACAATTACCGATCTGACTGATAGACTATTCATCAACCACGCTTACATTGCTACTCCCTTGCCGCTCACTGAGCCTATTCACCTGAACCTCGTGTTTGGCTGACACCGAGTCCTTCTTCAAAGACTGTTATGAGTTATCTGCCCACCTCCCTGACCCATGAAGGCCTCTTACATCCACTCTGTTTACTACATATTCTCACCTAATCCCACTGACCCTTATTCGTTGCACCTATACTACCTTTCTGTTTACCATACTAACAGTCGGTCTCAATTATCAACAACTCTATTCTACGCCACTTGAGCCCTTCTGCTGCCCCTCGCATCCAATCTCGATATTCCTCCCCTTCTTTATCCCTTCAGCTTTTATAGACCTACTTCTTATTCTCGGCTCAGTCTTCATGATCCAACCCCGAGTCCCCTAACGCACGACAGACTTACTCTCCATTCTTAACTCTCTTACAATAAAATATATTGTACTTCGCTCTACACACAAAAAGTTCAATATGTCTCCTTGACCAAAAGAAACCCCTTCCCCTCTTCTTCAATATCTTACTTACCCTCTTAACCCCTGCTTATTCACCCCCAACTCGCCCAGAGCACCCTCGTCTGCAGGACCCACGTCTCACATCCAGTTCCTATAGCCCCAATCACCAACCGCATACATCTGCGGTCCATTCCACGACCTACTATTAGCGTCTCCATGAACCTGCAATCAATATTCCTTTTCCCCGCCTTTCCCCTTTTCTTTTTTGGTCCTCATTTTATCTCATGTTGTCCCCTTTTACATCTCCGTTCTTCTCGGTTTTTTAATGTGTTTATCATAGTGCCCGTGTCACGTCTTTTCCTTGTTCCTTCTCCTGACCCGCCTCCACCTTGGGTTTGCCATGTTTCTTGCTCACCGAACGTAGCACCTTGTATTCATAGTGAAGATTGCGAAAAAAGTACATAAGAGGCCCGGGCCTTCTTCCCTTTTTTTTACGTAGACCTTTTTTCTTTCTTTTCTTTAGTGTGTACCCCCCAACCTCCGTCGGAGACATGTATCTCACACACACTCCAACGCTTCTTCTCTCAATTCTCGTCCTACCCATTAGAACTGGGTTTTGCTAATTCTACTCCCCACCAGCCACGTTGTTGCAATCCCGATACGGTGTCCGCGCCAACGCCCGATCAGAGAACTGTATTCGACCAAACACTCTTGCGCATCTTCCAATCGCTTAAAACACTACTAGACACCAACTGATAATCTTTATCTATTCGATTTCTCACACTTTTTCCCCCCTCCCCAAACCATGAAGCTGCTTTACATACGACAACAGTAACCCTTCTCACCCCTACTAGATGCAAGTTGCCTTCTACCATACGTATTTTATGCGTATACAATGGTAGCCGTCAGACCTTATTCACTATGATGTAGATTTCCTTGACTTTTTGCCTCTTGATCACTGTTTGTTTATCATTAAGATCACTCCAACAGTTCCACTTCAAAATTTAGCCATCATAATTTTTATACTGGGTGTTTCGACAACATTATATATATTCAATAGCCGAATATACTTTTGGATAAGTTCTTTATTCAAATAACAAACACTTATCAATTAGAACCACATCTTCAACATGTACACAAAATGTTAATTCACTATAGTCCTTATATCTGAGCCCTATCAGGAGACCTGGAGTCCTTTCCAATAGGTGTACGTGGATCCTCGGTTTATTATTAACAATTTGCATAAACAAATCCCTCGAATCTGTTCAACTACTATAGGATTGATGCTTTAAGGAAAAACTAAGCCCAAACATACTCCGATGCTGCGATATAATCTCGAACATCATTATATATGCGAACCATTAGCCATAACATCAGAGCCTTCTCCTACCCACCGACATCTGCCCTATTAACAGGCCAACAACAACAATCCACATCACCTCACATCTAAATCAGCCTTTCGACAATAAATTACGCTTTACCATTAGGAATCCATGCATCTTTACATGCAAGCCTTATGTAAGAAGCTTCTTGCGTCATCACTGCCCATCGTTACATTCTTAACACGATCCCGCTCGTGCTATTGATTATGTCGCTATTGCAATTTCATTATAAAAAAATTGTCATTGTGCCTTTGCTATCTATGTTAATTCTGACTACTTTGAATTCCATTTAACAACAACAGAATCATCGTTGAATAGGGCCAGATTTAATAATTCTTCCACCCAGCGCATGATGTCCAGTTTAGTGAACAAACCGCTATCATATCCTCATATATAAGCATTCGCATACCCGCGTAGTTTTTTCTTTTTTCTTTTTCCAAAGGCCACTCTCCATTCTCAAATTCTTCATTTACGCTAACGAATGATCAATCACCTAACTGCCAGAAATAACAACCTCTTTTTTGATGCCTAGCTCCCGAACTAACATCCCAGATAACACTAAATGACCAGACTCCTGCCAAATCTCTCCCACCCTCCTTGGAACAATTAACAATCGCGTGCTTATTCTACTTATCCATACTTGAAACACCCTATTGAAAGTTCTTCACTAGTTTTTAGAGCCAAATCTCATGCATAAAAAACCATGATCACATTAACTCCCTTTCTTCTATATTCACTTCATTCCAGACAGCGATATTCAACGTTGCCCCTTATCATATTCATCGAATTCTCATTACTTTCTCACACCTATATCAGATGTCTCTTATCGGATTATCCAGAATGTGCTGCTTCGCTTGTATTACTAGTCTTTCCCTAAAACAGTCTCCACCCGAATATCTTTTCCTTTCTATTGCCCCCCAATTCATTTTGAGACTATCATTATGTGCAACCCATTGTAACATACACCAGGCTAATTTAACCTATCTCATATGCTTATCTATTCCCATATATGAATGGCTTTTATCTTAAAAACTTGCCATACCCCCTTACAATACTTACGGTTTTTTCGCTATACAATCTTAGAGCATTTATAAATCCTCATGCCGCTCTTTATAAATATTACGCTTCTTCGCCTGATTCTGCCCCTCCCCATCCGACAAATTACCGGACCGCCCTATTTATGCCACCGGACCAATACGGATTTTATGCCGACTCCAGTTAATTTTGGCCCTTTTAGAGATAATCATACTCACAACGCACTCTCCTTTTCCTCCCCTCCTTCTTTCCATGGCCTAGAATGATTTAACCCTGTTTCTAACGATCATCCTCGCAGCTGTACTGCGATAAGATGCAGCCCACAGTAGACCAGTACCGGATGCACATGATATGATCTCTACTACCCAGCGGCTACTCGCGCTACAATCGCCTTGTTTTAAAATCTGCTATCCTATCAAACAATGCATTAGGTGCTAAAGATCGTCCGATTCCGCCACTATGAATCCACATCCCTAGGAATGCTCATGCACACAAATTGCCACTTTGTTTGATGCGAATGACTCGCTAACAAGCCCCTTAACAAAAACAACAAGCCACATGATACATCAAAAACCACGCTCTAGAGGACTGCACCCTGCCCGAACGGTACTTGAAATGCCAATCTTGCCCCAATCGTCATGGCCTACCTCTTCCTCCTTCTCTTTCCCCCTTCTCCCTAAGTGGTTCAATCATAGATGCCAGTCCCCCTATAATATGGACGATTATGTGACTGTCTTGTAATCTAGGATCGACCACAGAACAACCATGCAGTTAACACCATGAGAATTCTTCGTATGATATAGCCCACCTGGCCCCCCGTGATTTAGACTAGATAGGACTAGCTCACTGTTTATATAAATCCCATGAAGATTTAGGACTATAAAGCAAACGGTTCGCACCCCCACCTGCGACGCATATGAATGATGAGCGCAGGAGGACGGACAATGCAGGTCGCCCTAGCTCCCCCCTCCCGAAATGATGCAATTCGGCCATGCGAAACCCTCCCCCCCCCCCCCAACTCCCGACGAACCAAATTGCATCTACCAACTTTACTCGGTCGGATCGTTCAAGCCCTATCGATACCAATTCGACCCACTGCGAGACTGCCCAAAAACAAAAATACCAATCTTTCGAACAAAAAAACTATACTCCCGCGTAACATCTCAATGCAACAAAAGCATGTCCAAAATAGAACCTCTGACCCACCGAAACAGGCCCCCACGAAAACTGCATCGTTCGACATGTTTTCCTGATGCATGATGATGCCACCACCCCCCCCCCTTCCCCCCCCTTTTTTCTCCTCAGGAAAAGATGTCCTATTCCCGATTTTGTGATCAACGTATCTGCATGCAGTGATACGGAAAGTAAACCCACCCATACAAACCGTAACACCTAGATAAACAAACGCCCTTCTACTATAAATCCACCACCCGCGGGACTAATCGCACACAACCCACTGCTAGCTCAATGAAGAAGACCCACTAACTGCCCTATTTCCCCGATTCGGCACATTTCCCCTTCGTATGACGCACTTCCCACATGTCATATTCGACTACTGCAACACCGATCACGGACATCCCCCCCCCCCCCGCCCTCCCTCACCCAACCCCCCAACCTTCCCATACGCCCCACCCATCGCTTAGCCTAGTATGCCCATCTGGAAAAGACAAAATACAATCCTTTCCCTCCCCCCCCCGTCCGAAAAGCAAAAACCCTGTTGGCAATTATCCTCCCCCCTCTCCCCCCTCCCCCCCTCCTTCCTCCTATTTTACTACTATCCCATCCCTCCTCCCTCCCCCCGCCCCCCCTCCACCACTTCCCTCCCCGTCCCCGCTCCTCCCTCTCCCCCCTCCACTTTTTTCCTACCCTCACCCCCCCCCACGAATCCCTCGCAACCCTCCTTCACTATGTCCACCCTCTTAATTCCTCTCCGCCCCCCGACCTCCCACTCCACCCTTGCAACCCTTCCCCCCTCCCCCTCCTTCCTTCCCCCTTCCCTCCCTCCCCCCCTTCCCTCCCCGCCTAATCCCCTTCCCCTTTGTTAACTTGGCCAATCCGTCTTTCTACCCCCCCCCCGTTCTGTCCACTCCCTATCTGTCTGTTCCGTTCCTTTTCCTTTCCTTTTCCCCGCCCTTCCCCGTCTGGTGCCGTCCCCCTCCCTATGCCCCCCCTCGCCGCGTGCCCCAGCACCCCCCCCCCCTTTCCCCCAAACCAGTCCCTTCCCCCCTTTCCCCTCTTTTTCCCGCCTCCCCCCCCACCGTGAGCCCCCCCCCTTCACCCCCACACACCCCACCCTCCCCCACGCCCTTCTCCCGACCTCCCCTCCACTCTCCTCCTTTTTCCCCTTTTTACCCCCTCCTCGATTTGTTACTCCCATTCAACGACCCCCCCTTCTACCCATTGCATCTCCCCCCCCTTCTTCCTCCCCTTCACCGCCGTCCGGCCCCACCCCCCCTTTTACCGCCTCTTTCAAATTCGCCCCCCTTTTTTTCAGATGCCCACATTTCTTTAGCTAAATCTTCATGATTATTCGTCTGTCCATCATCTAAATCACCCATTTTATCATCAAAATTCTCTTGTTCCATTTGTTCTGCATCCTCTTCCTGATCAACATCACAATTCTCCATATTAGGATCATCATATTGACCTTGGAAATCATCATCTGGCATTTCAATACCTTCCACGTCCTCGGGTGTTTGTTGATTATCATGTGCTTGTTGTTGTTGTTGCTGTTTACGATCATTCAACAAACCTTCAATTTGTTCATGACATTCTATTTCATTGCTCACATCTTTAGCACCTAATGCATTGTTTGTAGTCGATGTTAAACTTGTACCGCCGCTAGAATCATCTGCACCTGTCGACTGGCCATCATCAGTACCCGATCTTGAAGAGTTATCATTCTGACCATTCGTTGTGAGTTGATTATCTCTAGCCAAATTAACTGGACGACAAAATCCTTCCGTGATAATACGTCCGGTAATTTGCATAGCAAATTCACCTAATTTTAACCATGAATTTAATAAATGCCAAAATTGTATACAACGTATATGTAATGCTTTAGATAAACCATTCATTAATGGATAGATACATTGAATAATAATTAGCCTTGATTGTACAATCACATAATGATCATCATTTGGGGGGCATAAAGAAGAATTCGACTGTTGTAACATAATACAACAACGCATATTCCATAGACATCGATATAGTTGAGGTAATTTCGATGATAATAACAACGTTGAAATCCTTCTGGAATAATGATGTAATAAAGTTAATTGATCATTTTTATCAGAGATTTGATCTAAACTATGTAGAATTTCAATAGTTTTCAGTATGGAATGAATACACCGATTGGTTAATTGTTCAAATTTCACATCTGGTCTTTTAGTGTTACTATTTATACTACTCAAATTGTTATTATCAGTAGTATTATCATTAGTTGCGTAAAAGATTAATGGATCCTTACCACCATCAATAATCCTATTACAGGATATAGCGTTTAATTCCGCTTGAATTTTATCCCATTCAACATTGATCTGTTGTTTTAATAATTCAAATACAGAATTAAATAATACAACACAATGACATTTTTTATATGAATTCAATAGAGAATTCAACACCTCGTGTAAATGTAACATGCATGATGACAACTTTTCATAAGCTTCATGTAAAGCATGATTCCATAGGAATGTATTCAACTGATTAATGTATGATGTATGTGTTAGTATATTGGTGAACGCTGATTTCAATGGTTCCATATATGGTTCAGTGATACCCATCAATTGTTTGGCATTTTCCATCATCCATGTTGACAGATCGGATTGTTTACTTGTTAATAACCATGACCAATTCTCTGAACCGAATAGACATGATAATTTTGACATGTTGAATGGTTCATTTATAGTTTGTTTTTGAAAAACTATCCAAAATATATTCCATTGATATAAATGTTCACGTATAATTTGATCTAAATTTTGAGTTGATATCTATATAACAAACAGACAAACAAGCAAATCACCAAAATGAATGAATCACGACATTTGATACGATAAATATTGAACATTGAATAAGAAACTTTGTCGAAACAGTTCAGTCGATAGATTGATATCAGTTGGAGTAGTTTTAGCATAGACCAAGTGTTTTTGGTCAATACTTCGGATCCGTTGGCCGGACACCATCAGCAACAACGTGCTGTGGGAGAGAACAAACCAGATTCTAATGGAGGAAGAAATGAGGAAGAAGCGGTGGAGTTGGTGGATAGGCCACACACTACGAAAAGCACCTAACTGCATCACAAGACAAGCCCTCACATGGAACCCTCAGGGAAAAAGGAAAAGAGGAAGGCCAAGTAACACATTAAACCGAGAAACAGAGAAAGACATGAGAAGAATGAACAGAAATTGGACAGAACTGGAGAGGGAAGCCCAGGACAGAGTTGATTGGAGAAAACTGGTGGGCGGCCTCTGCTCCATTGGGGGGTAACAGGGGTAAGTAAGTAAGTAAGTTTTTGGTCAAAACAGGGAACTTTTTGAACAGTACAATATATGTATTGTAAGTTGATGGAATGCTGTCGTCTTACTGTTGATCATGACACGAATAAGTAGTCAATGAAGCTGGATAAGGGGAGATCGAATTTTGCAAGCACAGTCAATCGTAGATTGTTATAATTAACGACTGGATAGTAAGTAGTATATGCAACGTCAAGTCAATGAGGTGAATGTAAACAGTATAGCCTAATCAGCAGAACTCATACAGTTCTTAAGGACTCGGTGAACCAAACACTCGTAATAGCTCAGTGACCAATCAATGTAACTGGTTGATAATGTCTATCAGTCAGTCAATTGGCCGCTACATAAAATGTGGCACCTACCCAGATCAATTCAAGTTACTGCACCACATTTACACCGCGAGATGGAATCGCCATTCGAAATTCAACAGTATTAGAGATAGCAGTATAAACAGTGGCAATTAATAAGGGATTAAAGATAAGTTTCAAGAGAATATGAACCAGTGAAATAAAGCATAAACAGAAAAAGAATGAACAAGGTCATGAAGTAGAGAAACCGATGCCACCGCAATTTCGAGTCACGTAATTCAAACGATGAAACTGCACGATATGGACTTCGCAGATGATCTGGCTCTTCTATGCCACAAGCAATAACCGGTTTAGCAGCAACCTCGGTAGCAGTAGATCTCAACATATATAAAAAGGAAAAGCAAGATTCTCCGATACAACACAACATGTACAATCGACATAACACTTCATCAAGAAGCTTTGGATGTGGCAACCTTTACAAATCCGGGCAGCAACATCGATGAGCAAAACAAAGGTAGCAGATCTACGATCGAAGCACATCTGCAACTCACAACAACTATCAACCAACACTAAGAGTCATAACATTCAATGCAAACGTCAAGACAGTTCTATTGTATGGAGTAGGAACTTGGAGAACTACCAAAGCCATCATCATCAAGAAGATATAAGTGTTTATTAACGCAAAATACCTCGGACCCGTTGGCCAGACACTATCAGCAACAATCCTATGTGGGAGAGAACAAACCAAATTCCAACTGAGGAACAAATAAGGGAAAAGCACTAGAAGTGGATAGGACATGAATACACATTGAGGAAAGAACCCAATTACGTCTCAAGGTAAGCCCTCGATTGGAATCCTTGAAACCAAAAGAAAACAGGTATAACAAAAAACACATTATGCTGAGAAACCGAGACAAATGTGAGAAGAGGAAGTAGGTTGTAGAATACTGGTTGGTGGTCTATGCTCCACTTAGAAGTAACAGGTGTTAGTAACCAAGTCACGTACGTACCAAATTTTATGATGCTGCTGACTGACTTACATACATATATCGAAGTAAAGAGAAAGCAACAGGATTTATGTAACGCTATATAAGCAATGTCATTCAAAGTCTCTAGTCGTCACTAGTTACAATTATCACGTGCACTTCAACCAGATTAATCTAGACCTCTTAAGATTATCACAAAGCAAGGAGAACACATTTGTAGTGCCTCTACATATATTCCAGTTCTCTTACAACTAACTTGGTTAGGCCCTTTCGATTAATCTATTTAACCAAGCCATTGGCGTAGCAACAACTTATATGTACCATTCCTTCTTATTGACTGGTTTGTATGAGCTCACATGACGTGTCATTTGACCTTGTCAACTATTCGTAGCTTTTATTCATGTATGTGCATGCCTATTTCGCTTGTCATGTCTGTCTTATTTTTATCTGACTATATATTCTTAGTCATGCTCTATTTCTTTGAGTTGGCTCACTAGCCTTCTCCAATGCGCTTCGCCTATTCGTTTACTTCCTTCGCTCATTCTTTCGGTGCTTTTCAACTTCGCTATGTGGTGTGTCCAAAATATAGACGTATTCATACTTCGAATTAGCCTTCTGATTTATAAACCGTCAGGCGCTGTCCGTACACGCAGATAAATGGACCCCACATATTCAAAATCAAAAAAGTGAGCGTACAACAGACACACACACACGCACACATACACATCACATACTTACACGAATTCCTTTTAATCTACTCGAATCCAAAGCATAACTTATATAACATGGAACAATTTCTTTATCCTCATTCATCGACTGTTGATCATTATTAGATAACGTCATCATCATGGTTGGAACATTGAAACTATTTGCATATTCTTTAATTAACTGATTGATTTTATGACAATTTGCTGTGTATTCACTGCATACTTTAAATTCAACAGTACATTGATTTAATAAATCATTCATTAAGCCAATTAATCGAGTGAAATTATTTGGTCCACCAATTTCATGCAAGATTGCTTGACTTGTATTCGCGTCAACATCACTACCATCAGTTGATCGTCCACCAGGAACACTTGGTAGACTAGAACGTAATGCAATTAATCGAGCTAGACGATTGCATACACTATGTAGGAAATATTCTTCAGAATCGGTACTAGAGTAAACAAGGAGGAAAAAAAAAGCCGAAATGGTATGATTGAAAATGAAATTGCATAGTGGTTAGGATATTCATCCTAAGAGAATTATTAGTCTCATGTACAAATGCTTGATCTCTAGATCTAGACCATTGAGCCGGCGGCATTCTTTGGCGCAAATGTCTAGCTTCAATCAACGGTCTCATCCAATGTCTTCAGTTGACAATATCCTAAATTGATTACAGTTAGTCATGAACACTAATGGATACCGCCGGATCAGTGGTCTGGAGAGAGGGAGCGTTTGCAAAGGGAGATTGGAGGTCTTGGTTTCGACTCCTAGGTGTGGAGGTCGTGAAGGCGCGCTGTAGGTGAATCCCATAGTAGGACAAAACGAACGTCCAGTGCTTCCACGTTTTTTTCTATTAGGATAATCATCCAATATCCTAAGAGAATTATTATTGGTCAATTCCTGTTGGATAATTCCTACTGGTCAATTTTATGGTCGTCCTAGCTGTCAATGTCACGTACTTCAATGTTGTTTCTTATTGGTTGGCCTGACTATCAATGTCACTTCCTATTGCTCATCTTAACTGTCAATGTCACAAACTTCGATGCTGTATCCTATTTGACCAAAATATATAAATAGGCATTATCTGTAACGTTTTATGACCCGGACACGGACCTGGATCCCTAGTCCGGAATCCTAATTCTCTTCTGAATTCGGACCTCGTACTTTCTTGGAGCTTGTAGAATACGGGTTCTACTTCATATCAAGTCTTCTTATTTTTACTCAATATGGGGGGGGGGGTCGGGATAAGAGGATTTGAGAAGCATATCGTGTTGCCGGAACCAAGAACCTCGCTCTCGTTTTCCGACCAGGTAAACTCGTAATAGTTCAAGTATATCAAGTTGACGTGTTTACGTGCAGGTGTAACAATAGTATTTCATTTTCTATGAAACAGATAAATGTTTACAAGTTATCAAATGTCAAATATACTACTTAATCAATATACTACTATGACTATTGTGGTAGCGGTTAATACTTGCAACATGAATATTAAGTGGTGTACAACGGAGTGTCATCCATAAGGTTACAACCGTTAAGACGAGTCTCGGATCCAGATGTTTGCCACGACTGAAATGTGTCCAAGACTAGAACACATGGGTAAAAATTCAGTTAATAATCTGTTTGTTTTGCAGATGGAGGTCTGTAGTATATAAAGTGTACACATTTTGTGAGTAAACTGACATTTATTGGCTAGTGGACAAATATTAATTATTGTGAAGTTCTATAATCTCTCAGAAAGTATTTCTTTTATGAATGAATCTCTTAGACGAATGTGAACCTTCAACCATGTCTTAGTCCCCTAAATACTCTGGTACGGTTGAGAATGAGAAGTGTCCACTTTCTCTCTCCCTCTCTCGAAATGCTCTCATATGACCAAGTGTGTGTAGCCACAGTCAGGGAAGTCCTATTCACTCACTGACTTCACATAGCGAGAATGTTGTTCACAGAACTGAGAGGACAAAAAGCGACGTCTTAACACAGTTGGTGGGTATAGAGAATTCTTCTTCATATGGGTTCCAGGATCCTGAGAAAACACATAGTGTTGGTGACCCACCAAAGGACCACATCTCCTGACGTTGCTTCACTGTCTTGTGGATTAGATTTTTGGATCAACGGTTCGGGGAGAGGTTGCTTGAGAGAACTACTTGATTCCGTTTGGGCATCCCATTCACAAATCCAATAATTAGTATGCTGCATAAATATTTAGATGCCCCTTTGTGTTTGAAAAATAATAATAATAATAATAATAATAACAGTAATAATAATAATCATGTAATCGCATACAAATAATTAGTATTACGGGGTTGTGAAGATTGTTAAATTACACATTTTCGAGACCATGAATCGACCGATGTCAGACCACCATTAGAAACCTGGAAGCACTGAAAGACGGCCGTTTCGTCCTGGTATGGGACTCATCAGTGGCAGTGCGCATCCACAACTCCTGCACCTCGCAGGATTCGAACCCTTCGGTATTGTGCGCGAACGCCACCAACCGTTAGATCACTGAGCCGGTACCCAACAGTGAGTAGTATTCAGTAAGTAGTTCGCAAATTTTTTTTAAAAAAAAGCAAAAAAAATCTCACTTGATCATATTGACATTTTGATCGATAAATTGATTGACATAACTCCATGGATCACCATTTAACTGAACAAGAAATTGATTCATATGACCAGTTTGTGTTTGTCGTTGTCCACGACGATAAGATAAACCAAGATTTGGTAAATTCAATGTGTCCAATAAACAATCTTCATCGTCATTGTTATTGCGATTAGAATTAGGATCAAGATTTGAAGAAAAAGATTCAATGTTCTCTTCTCCAGCCTCATCATCATCATCATCATCGTCATGACCATTCATTAATTCAATGGGATTCAATGAATCTGTTGATTGTACTGTTGAATTCGATATATCCGATAGTCTATTGAATATGAAAGAGTAGTAAACATTATGATTATGAAGATGATTATCAAGAGTGATGATACCAGTGTGAACACTGTACACAAAACTGTTTACAGTGAGACAATAATTAATAAGTGTACAATTTAAGATTGTTAGCAAGTTTATCGTGCACAGGATGGGATTGATAACCCTATGCCTAATCGTTCTCCATTATCATATAAGGAGTTTAGGATCGTCAATAACCCTATAAAACGAGATCCAGGCTGGAGAAGGTAGGAAAAAACGCTACAGATGGATAGGACTACTACACATGAACGTAAACATGTCAACTTGATATGCTTGAATTAAGTAAGAGTTTACCTAAGTTGGAAAACGAGAGTGAGGATCGGGGATCCGGCGACACGACATTCTAATCTAACCTGATCGCCTCAACCCCCCACTCAGTAAAAGAAGAAGACTTGATATGAAGTAGAACCTGTATTCTACAAACATCCAGATGTAGGCTCAGTGGTCCAGATGTTAGGCATATCGAGAGCAAGACCGAAGGTCCCGGGTTTGAATCCTGCGACTAGTAGGAGAAGTTGGTGAGCACTGCAGATGAGTAGTCCCATAACACAGGACGAAACAGCCGTCCAGTGCAGTCAAGTTTTTTACGGTGATCTGACAGTCAGTCAGTCGGATGCAACGTAGAACTTGGCACGTAAGTACATCAGTTCATGTCGCCATACCACATTAGCACAGAGATATAATTGTCTATTCAAATCCAATAGTAGAAGAGGTAGTAAAGCTATTAAAAGTAATCGGAGAGGTTAGGATTAGAAGATATTATTCAAGAAGTATGATTCAGTGAGAAACGTCTAGAGATTCGGAACTAGAGGTGTTGAAGAATCGAGAAGATTAGGATTTGAGAGAACACAAAGAATAAATGCACCGGCGCCATTGCGAACGATTTTGAGCCATGTCATTCAAGGTCTCTAACCATCGATTATTATCATCTCGTGGACCCCAACCAGGTAGTCGACAATTACCGACATGGCTCAGTCCGCTCGTCAATGACTTCATGGATTTGTGCCATGTTTTGGTTTGGCCGCCCCTAACTTTCTTCCAACCTATTCCCAACCCAATCAACTGATGAAGTTTTAATGCTTCATCTATTGATTTGTCATTCTTACCTAGTACCCGTTTTTACTAATAACAGCGTTGCTCACTCGGGTGTCCCACGATATACGAGCAATGCTTCTGAGAAGACACCTATGATCGAAAACCAGTAACCTACGAATATCTTCTACTCTCACTGGCCATGTTTCACAGCCATAAATTAAGACGGAGCAAACTACTGCACAGTACACTCGTCTTTTAGTCAGCAAACAGATACGCATACGCCTTATTGCAAAAATAAAATAAAACTTACTGATTATTATCAACATTTGATGACCGTTTCAACATGGCAATTTTTAACCAATCCGTTAATGCTAAACGTTTACGTTGTTGCAACGCGGTAAACTCTTGATACCATTGACGTGTTTTCTTCAATTCCTCTTCATCACCATCCACATCGACTTCCTCCCCATCATAATCATTTCCAGTTTTTCGATTATTTCGTTTCGACAATTTAGTTTTAGCCAATTTGGAGTGATGTAATTTAGCAAGTTGATTATGATTAGGACAAGTAGCGTTTAATCGATCAGTTTGTCTAGCTAATTCATGCACATAATCAATCCATTTATGTAGACCAGATTGCAGAGAGTTTATCCATTCAATAATTGGTGATTCATGAATAATGTTAGAAAGATGTTTATGCAAGCATTTTATAATGGATGGTAAACGTCTGATGGAAGTTTTATTTTTTTGAGAAAATGGAAAAGAAAAGGGGACGCATGTTACAATAGTTTATTGATACACTTCGATAATAAACATAGACTGGGGCACATTTAAATAGTTACGCACCACCACACAAATCAATAAATTTATGAGTGTACTGAGATGAACCCTTAGATGCCCGAAACGAATTAGGTGGTTTTCTTAAAAGGTTATTTCACTAGGTTTCCATCTACAGGTCTAGTCCGTCTGATTGTTGCCGTTAAGGGTATGAGGGTGAATGTCACTTTATAGCTACCCGTACCGTGGTAGGGTGTTTCTTGAGGAACCTGAAAGGGAAGATGGGTTAGCGGTGGCCTAGCAAACCTTTGAGCGTGACTGTAGAGCACAGGGGACAACTGCTTGAAGCCGGTCACACACGGTCTTTTTATGGGATGCTTTGGAAGTGTTAGCTCCACACTAGTAAGGGACTTAACGCAAGGGGCGTAAATCCGTGTGGTAAGGTAGAGTTTAACATTTTTAGGGTCGACCTTCTCTAATCGCTGCAGATACTAGTTGACCGAGGTAAACATCTTACTGCTCTCACACCACTCTGTAGTTAGTAGTAAAACTTCGCCTTTAGATCTTAAGTTGCTGTATTTAGTTTCGTCGTTCTCCAATCGACCTGCCTGGCATAGTAGAACCTAACAGAACATATGTTTCAACGAAAATAGCTCGGTTAAGTCGTCAGGAGAGACAAATCCTGCCACCAAGTCAAGTTACGATCTATGATCGGGTCAGATATAATTCATACTGCAGTGAAACAACGTCAAGAAATATAGCTCCATGGTAGACGGTATTTAACAACAGGTTCATGGGCCATTCGTTCCACCAGGATCCGTCAGGATCACAAATCCAAAACAGGTTGAGACGACACATCTAACAATTACTTTTAAGGTGGTGCACTTGTAGATTCTATCACGAACCTCATTAGTTCTTCACTGATTTTCAATCATTTACGTTAGTACAATCTTTAACACAAACATTCAATGATTGTCTAATAATCATTGAAATTATGAATCCACCATTGTTAAACCAACCGGTTAGAAACTTGTAAGCACTGGGACAAACGTTTCGTCCTAGTATGTGGGATTCAACAACAGTACGCATCCACGATCCATGCACGCGGAAGACGAACTGAAGACCTTTGGTCTCGCGCGCAAACGCTTAACCCTTGGACCATAACTCAGCCGACATCCAACGAACGGTATTAGCGTTCAAGCACCAGCAGCATCATCGACGAGAAAGTTGGATCGGGTGCAGATGTGAGGGCGCGGATTGGCAAAGCACAAAGGCTGCATTTCTACAGTTGAAAAATATCTGCAACTCCAAACAACTTTCAACCAAAACCAAAATCAGGATTTTCAATACAAATGTCAAAACAGTTCTACTGTATGGAGCGGAAACTTGGAGAACTATCAAAGCCATCATCCAGAAGATACAAGTATTTTTTAACAGTTGTCTACGCAAAATACTTCGGATTCGTTGGCCAGACACCATCAGCAACAACCTACTGTGGGAGAAAACAAGTCAGATTCCAGTGGAGAAGGAAGTGAGAAAGAAGCGGTGGAAGTGGATAGGACACACATTGCGGAAAGCATCCAACTGCATCACAAGACAAGCTCTCACTTGGAACTCTCAAAACAAAAGGAAAAGAGGAAGGCCAAAGAACACATTACGCCGTGAAATAGAGGAAGATATGAGAGGAATGAACAAACATTGGACAGAACTGGAGAGGGAAGCTCTGGACAGAGTTCGTTGGAGAAAACTGGTGGGCGACCTATGCTCCGTTGGGGGGTAACAGGCGTAAGTAAGTAAGTACGAGATCGAAGAACCTAGTTTCCATCAAATTATAAACATCAACTTACTTTAAATGTATTATACAATCAGATTGGTGATGCTCATTAAAATCACCATAGATTTGTTTTAAATAAGTAAATGATTTATTAAATGAACAATATTTTAATATCATTGGTAAATTTAACAATTCTTCACAATTGAATAATGAATTTGAATATAAACGATCAGTAGTAGTAGTAGTATCACTGTTGTTGTTATGATGAGGTATTAATTTAACATAATTTGACATTTTAATAGCATTTTCAAATAATGGACGAACTGGTCGTTGTAGAATAGATTCCCAATTTTTAACCTGAATAGGAAAAAAGGGAAAGAACGAATAAACATTTTCAAGATATAATCATCTTTTTATTATGATTGTAGTGTCCAATAGATGTAGTTACTTCAGTTAAACAAGTCAATCAGTCAGTCAATTGCAACGTAGAACTTCGTACGTATGTACATAAGTTCAGGTTGCCATACCAACACATTAGCACAGATACGCAAATGTCAAATCAAATCCCATAGTGATAGTAGAGATAGTAGAGGTATTAATGGTAGTAATGAAGAAAACAAGGGTTTGAAGATATTATTCAAGAAGTATAATTCGGTGAGATAAGGAGGTTAGAAAGACAAAGGTAGAGGAGGTGCTGACGAATCCAGAAGATTAAGATTTGAGAGAGCGAAACAGTTAAACAAACATGAACAAATTGAAAAAGCATTGAACATTTGGTTTTGTTTAATATGCGATTTCTCCAGGTAAGAGTAGAAGACATTCGTAGGTAAAATTAGTATTCGATTAGGGATGTCTTCGAAGCATTGCTCGTGTATCCTGAGACAACCGAGTAAGCAATGCTGTCGTTAGGAAACGAGTACTAGGTAAAGATGGTAGATCAATAGATGAAGTATTGAATCTTCATCAGTTGAGGTGATTAGGAAATGTGTGAAGGTATGCCCAACCACCAACTGCCTCGACGAGAGATGTTTTGTGGTGTAGGAGTAGGGTTGGAAGAAAGCTAGGGGCGCCCAGACCGAAATATGGCACAAATCCATGAAGCCATTGACAACTAGACTGAGCCACGTTGATAGACGTAGACTACTTGGTTAGAGTTCACGAGGAGTAGTAACCGATGGTTACAGACCTTGAACGACATGGCTCAAAATCGTTTGCAACGGCGCAAGTGCATCCACTCTTACTAACCTTCTGAATTCTTCATCATCTCTATCTTTCTTTTTCTAAAGTTATCTCAGGGAATAATACTTCTCGAATCATATGTTCCAACCATTATTCTTCAACATTACCGCAAATTCTTCCTACTATCTCTACCACTATGGGATTTGAACTGACAACTGCATCTCTGTGTGCTAATATGTGCTATGGCAACTTGAACTGATGCACGTACGTACGAAGCTCTACGTTGTAACCGACTGATTGGTTTCTTAATACTGCGTATCCATGATCCAATGATCAATAAAAGGACAAAGAGTGGTAAACAGTCACTCCACTAAGAAGTTATCCTGAAACATCACTTTACACAATAGACGTGTTTACTGATTAGAAAATATTTCAGATAGCCTGTTATACAAAGAAACATTATGGTGCGAGCTACTTATAAGTAGTATATGACGTGAGTGTAAACATAATGTCCGGCAGCAGAAGATGGGGGAAGATCAAGAAAGGAAGAGTGGGAACACAATGGAATTTGTATGAAACGCATGAATAGTGAGTGAAATGTCAGACAATGGATTGATTATGGATTGAAGATTTACAAATTAACCGTTTACGATATGGTTTTCCTATTTTACTGAGTAACTCTGTAATTTGACACAAATACAACTAGGTTGCCCTCACCTGTGTTCTCCTTCACTACAACATCACCACTGATCATGAATATGGATAGGTATATACGCAAATAACAATTCGAATTATGTGGAGAAGATTGTGAACAAGAATAGTACAAAAAGTACTTCGGACACTGTCTATTAATGATGTGATTTTCCCCTTTTTTTTCTTATTGATTCTCGATACAGAATTACTAACATTGATTGTTTTAAAATGATATTCGTGTGTCTCTATTTCTTATTTGAATTCACTATTTTGGTCATGATTCGCGTAATTGTTACGCATACACGTAAACACATCATTGGATATGCTTGAAATACTACCCGACCGTAGCTGCTACTTTGACGTGGTGGTCGGGTTTGCCTGTCGTGATGATCCAACCGAGCTATATTGGCTGGAACATACGTTCCTGAAGGTCCTACCATGCCAGGCAGGTCGATTGGAGAACGATAAGACTAAAAGCAGCTACCCAAGGCCTGAGGGAGAAGACGTGCTGCTCACTGCAGAGGGGTGTGACAACAGTAAAGTGTTTCCATTGGACGACAACCAGCATCTGCAGCGATGCTGCCTTGTCACAAGGAAGGAAGGGTTAGAAAAGATCGACCCTAAAAATGTCACACCTCACCCTACCTCACGGATTTCTGTCTCCTTGGGTAACGGTGCCCACTAAGGGCTTTCAAGAGCGGAGCTAATACTCAAAAAACCGTTCATAAAAAAGCCGTACGTGACCGGCCTCAAGCAGTTGTCCTTTGGGCTCTGCGGTCACGCTCCCAGGTAGTTAAGACCAACATTAATCTATCTTCTTTTTCAGATCCTTCAAGAAACAACCTTCCACGGTGTGGGCACCTGGGAACTGACAACCACCCTCATACCCGTAACAGCACACGAGACTAAATTGGTCAAAATCAAATCCTTCTTACTAGGAGTTTACCTTAATTGAAAAATGAGAGCGAGGATCGAGGATCGGGAGACACAACAGACGACTCTAATCCAATTGTTTCAAACCCACACTAAGTAAAGCAAGAATACTTGATATGAAGTAGAACCTGTATTCTACAAGCATTTAGAAAGTACGAGGTCAAATTCCACAAGGGGTTAAGGATCAGAGTCATAAAACGTTACAAACAATTCATATTTATACAGTTAGGTTGAATAAGAAACAACATTAGAAGCACGTAACATTGAGAGTCAGGACGACCAATAAGAAACAACACTTGAAGTATGTGACATTGGATAGTTAAGACGATCAATAGGAATTGACCAATAGAATTAGACTTACAAAAAATAATTCTCTTTTAGGATATTGGATGAATATCCTAACAGTAATCTAATTTAACAAGATCTAGTGTACATCAAAAAGTTATCAAAAGTGACTTAATTATTTCAGACGTAATAATAATAATAATAATAATAATAATAATAATAAAATTTATCATAATACATGAACTTACATGTTTATGAATTGATTTTTTACAACGATCTACAGTAGTTTTAACTGACCAGAAACGTGAATAATGACCCCATTTAGTGATATTCACAAGACCCTAAAATAAAAGAACAGAAAGATATGTATATATGTATTCTGTATTAGAATAGTATGGAAATGGGACTTTTAAAATCATGAATGAATCCTTGTTATACCCCACACATTAGAAACATGGAAGCACCAGATGATATGGGATTACTCATCAAGTGTCAGTGTGCATCTACGATTACTCCTACTCGCAGCATTTGAATCCAGGACATCTGGTCATGCGTACGAACGCCTAATCTCTGAACCACTGATATATCCGACAAGCAAATAAGTATGAATTTAGGATACATTTATTCGAATTAATCGAAACAACTAGCTATATAACTTACTTATAACTAAATTGATAAGCAGGTATTATTATGTACGACTTAAAGTTATGCCGTTATGCTGATAGGTCACTTACACTGGGGTAGATATACATTAAGGACTTGAATGTTCAACCACTTTTCAGTTCACTTTAGTTTTCAACACTAAGTCATTTTAATTTATAAAACAGTAAATTACATGAGGGTTTATCTGGAGCACTAATTCGTTATGAACGAACACGTTAAGATAAGATGGAATAGTAGTTATAGTGAGAGAACATCAAGTTTAGTAACAGAATGCGTACACCTTATAATCTAGACCTCCATTCCCTTAAGAAAATAGATTATTGATAGCCTTCATTCACATAAGTTCTAGTCTTCAAACATTTGGTAAACAACCATGAAGTCACTGACAACTAGACTGAGCCATGTTAGTAGGTGTAGACCACCATCTGGTTGGAGTCCGCGAGACAATAGTAACCGATAGTTAGATATCTTGAATGATATGGTTCAAAATCGTTTGCAATAGTGCAGGTGTATTGTGTCCACTCAAATTCTAATCTGTGTGTTCCTCATGACGTTCATCTTTCTGTTTTCAAATTTATTTCACTCGATTATACATTTTCAGACCCTAATATTCCCGATTACGTCTTATACTTCTATTACTTCTACCACTGTGGGATTTAAAATTGACAATTGCATCTCTGTGTTGTGTTATGACAAGTTGAACTGATATACGTAGGTACGACGGCGTACAATGTTGTTGAGTGACCGATTGGGTCTTCAAAAAGCACTATAATTACGCCATACATCCGGATCCGACACTTTTCGCTCCGATTGTAAACTATGGGTGATATTCCGTTGCATACCAACTTAGAAACCACATAGCAAGTAGTATTCATGATACCATCAACATAAGTTCATTCTCAGATATTTGGCATCCAGCCACACTTTAGGTATGAAGCTCAAAACCATTGTAGATGAAGTGTGAGTAGATAAAAATCTACGACTTTTGACTGAAAGTTGAACACCACTAAATTACCTTCTTCCCACTATGAACTACACAATATCAAGTAGTGTGAATTCGGTAGCTTTAAACAATATACGAACTCCTGCACCCCGCAGAATTCGAAACCAGGACCTTCGGTATTGTGCGCGAACGCCCTAACCGTTAGACCACTGAACCGGTATCCAACGGTGTTAATGTCTAACTTGATCAAATTCACGGAGTTGTGCAACCTCATACACATTAAAACCGTTGGATACGGGCCTAGTGGTCTAACGGTTAGGGCGTTCGAGCACAATACCGAAGGTCCTAGGTTCGAATCCTGCGGGGTGCAGGAGTCGTGGATGCGCACTGCTGACGATTACCATACTAGGACGAAACGGCCGCCCAGTGCTTCCAGGTTTCTAATGGTGATGGTCTAACATTGATCGATTCATGGTTTCAAAAAATCTGTAACTTAACAATCTTCACAACCACGTAATGCAAATATACGAACTGACACAAAAATGCATATATACCCCACTTAGATTGTTACACCATCAGTCATATCAACAACAACAAAAATCGATGCCCGTCGGACATGATGATAATGTTGTGCGGATAAAAAGCGAACAGTAAATATGATAGATTAAATTACATTTGTAAACATATGAATCATCTGTATACAGGGATTTTTCATAGCTTTAGTTGTTATTTTGATACAAAAATGTGAGAAGACGTAACTGATCTGATGAGAAATGTTTTGATGTATTTGCGCGCTATGCATACATATATTTCGAACAATCTGGCCACACACACACACACACACTCATACACACTTGTCAAAGCATTTTGATATGAAGATGAATAAAAGGTCAGTTATAAATAAAAGTTCAAATAGTAGATAATTGTGAAAATGAAGGAGAGAGAAAATTCAAGCTTATTACTAAGACACTTAAATCAAACGGATATCCCGAAACGTTTATTGGTCATCAGAACACAACTACGACGAAGCTGATAGCAACTGATGTACCCAAGAAACCAGTGTACCTACAGTTACCTTTCAACGGTGATCATTGCATGAAAATTACAACCAAACAGACTGCAGCTGCAATAAAAAAAGACCTTCAATGCAGCTAATCTGAGGCTTATCACAACAACTCAATCGATCTCAGTTACCCCAATTAAGTCTCCAAGACCGATTCAGTCCAAATCCCACTGTATTTACCAATTCACATGTAACTGCGGAGAAAGTTACTTAGGGAGGACAGATCGCCGATTGGAAGACAGGATAGGGGAACATAATCCAAAATGGCTAATCAAATCCATGATTCATCCATCACCTAGCCCATCATCTCAAAATCGATCAAGAAACCCAGCCTCGTCCATTGCAAAACATCTAATGATGAGTGGTGATCAAATTGACCCGAAATCAGCCTTTAGAGTTGTGACATGTCATCGAAACCCACACACACACTGAAACTACTCGAAGCTATCTTGATTAGTCGGAAAAGTTCAACTTTATGTGTTCAAAAACAACTGTATGTTGACCTTTTATTCATCTTCGTATAAAATGCCTTAACAAGTAAATATGTGTGTGACCAGATTGTTCGAAATATGCATAGCGCGCAAATACATCATCACATTTTTCAGATCAACTCTACGTCGTCTCACTGTTCTATCAAAATTTATAAAACGGACTAATTGTTTTAAATTTAACTTAATTTTACGCTCGTCAATTTGATATGCTTCAATGCTATTACGAGTTCACCTTAGAGTCGGTAAACGAGAGCGAAGATTAATGATTCAGTGACACGATAGGCTAGAACTCTATTCCGAGAATCCCAACGCCCCACTAAATAGAGGAAGAAGTCTTGACAAGATGTAGAAAGAGTATTGTACAAGCACTCAGAAAACACGAGTTCCGACAAGCACACAAATCGAGTTTATTTATACATGATAAGAAACACTTTTTGGAGAACCACAAAAATAGCGTACTAAAATAATACATCAACCAATAACAGTCAAGGAATTTCCGGGTGGGGAATATAATCTCAAGTTCAACTGATCATCCCTTGCACGAAAACATAAAATCCAAATTTAGGACCTTTATCAAGTGACTTCTAGAGACCTAACGTGCCGAACATCAAGTGAGAACTCATCTTATTTAAATCCTACTATTGAGAATCTCAAATCACTGGATATCTGTTGTTGTATCCTAGTATAAGACCCCTTGCCCATCTCTGTAAGGACTCGAAATACACCAATCCCACTCATGATCATCGAATATCACCTACCTAACTACATAAACACACTGCACCTCCCAGACACTACCAGTAAAAAGTATTATGAACTAACCTTTAATTCTTTTTCAATTGGATGTCGTAAATTATTCAATTCTTCAGTGATACATGGTAGAAATTGTGCATAAAACCATACTGCATTACCAACAATACGTTTAGATGAAGCACGTTCTGTTCGGGGTAAAACAAAAACGAATAAATTATTATAAACTATATAAACGATTTTAAGATAACTGGTTATAAGAAGAAGAATATCTATATATATAATCTAGAGAAGTTTGACATGTAATCCTTACAAAACACTTTTGACAACAATTATAAATCCACATCACTGTTGTACGTCTGGAGCCCCTCCAGTCAGTCAGTCAGTTGCAACGTAGAACTTCGTAAGTATGCACATTAGTTCATGTTGCCATACCACGTTAACTCACAGACGCAGATATCAAATCAAATCCCATAGTGATAAAGATAGTACAGGTATTAATGGTACTGAAGAAGACTAGGGTTTGAAGATATTATTCAAGAAGTATAATTCAGTGAGATAAGGTTAGCCCCTCCAGGGCTATTGTCGGAGGGTTGAGATGTGGGTTCGAGAGCACACCTTGTAGAAAACTAACTCGCTAAAAAAAGGTTAACAAGAAAGAATAATTCAAACCATTTAAAATCTTCCCTGGAAGTTAGAAGGTCTTCATTTAGAAGAGTCATTACGTCTTATGATGGAAGCCGATTTCCTTCGTCTGATACTCCTTATGAAAACCAGAGCTCTTTTCCACGGTGTGGGCAGCTGGGAAGTACCAACCACCCTCATACCCGTAACAGCACACGAAATCAAATCCTTTGTATTTACTCTACTGGATTATACATCTTCGAACACTAATCTTTCGGATTAGGGTACATACTTCTACTACATCTACTACTATGAGATTTAAGTTGACAATTCCATCTATTTGTGATACGGCAACTTGAATTGATGTATGTACGTAGTCTGATTCCAAACTGATGGTCTACATAAACTCTAAAATCATAAGAAAAACAAATAAGGTATGAACCTGCCATTATTCATTGTCTACCATGAGATTACATCTGTTAACGTTGCTTGAATGGCTTGTAGATTAGACCTGTAGGTCAAAGACTCAAGAAGTAGCCTCCTTTTCAGGAAAACCAATTAGTTCAATTTGGGCATCCGGTCAGTAAGCCAGCTCATTGATTGATGCGGCGCATAAATATTGAAGTAACTTAGTCAGTCAGCAGCAACGTAGAACTTCGTATGTACGCACATCAGTTCAAGTTCCCATATCACACATTAGCACAGAGATTTCGAATTTTCAATTCAAATCCCATGGGGATAGAGGCAGTACAAGTATGAGCAATAATCGGAAAGATTAAGGTTAGTAGATATTATTCAAGAAGTATAATCCAGTGAAGGTTTAGTACCTTAAATATACTTAAGTTCTTATCTGTATCAATGTGATTTTATTATTGTTACGTTTGTGTTAGCATATTTGTAGTGCCTCCACATATAATATTCCAGTTCGCTTACATCTAACTTGGGGTTAAGCCCTTTCGATTATTAATTTATTTAACCAAGCCACTTGCTTATAGCAACAACTCATATGTACCATTGGTATTCTTCATTATCTGGTTTGTATGAGCTTGTGTACGACTGAACATTGTTTACGCCTACGCGCTTACTCATCCTTTTCGCTTTAATGTTAATCTCTTAATTTCCCCCATGAACTCACATGATTTGTATCACTTGTCATTTGACCTTGTCAATCATTCGTCGCTTTTATTCATGTCTGTGCATATCTATTTCGCTTGTCATATGTCTGTCTTATTTTTGGTCTGATTTATATATTCTTAGTCACGTTCTATCTCTTTGAGTTGACTCTAAGCCTTCTCCTATTCGCTTCTTCGCTTTGTGGTGTGTCACGAATAAACGTATTCATCTAATACACGAGTTCATGTTCTGATTTATAAACCGAGCTATAAGAACACGCATTAATTCGACACACTACAAAATGGTGAGCCCGACGTGATATTTGGTGAGTAGTAGTTCACTTCCACCACAAATGTCTTGAGTCAAGTCAAAATAATCTATGCTTTAATAGATAAACAAACAGAACAGACACTAGACCAGACACACACACGTACACACATATACAACAATAATGACATAAACACATATGTACACACACAAACCTGTTTCATTTAAACCAGGCCATATATTTAATGCAGCATAAATTGATGCAACTAATTTCCAACGTGATCGAAATTCACCAATTGGTCCTTTTTCAAATAAATCAATCAAGGCATCGAATCGATCGATTTCCAATTGTAATCGTTCATTATTCGCATGATCAGCATGATCACCGCCACCGTCAAGCGCAGCATTAGAGGGATTTTTTAAACTGCCTACTTTACATGATGATGATGGTTTAATGATAGGATTGGAAGATTTTAATTGCTGACTATAACTACCAGGACGTAGAAATAAATCATATAAATGAAACCATAATGTAACGCAACGATTACTAATTTGTATTTCAGCTGAATCTAATGTAGCTAACCAGTAACTAGAAGATAAATGGGGGAAGAGAGATAGAGAGAGAGACATGTATATAGAAGCATAAAAAGAATATTAATAGACAGTAAAGACATATATATATATATATATATATATATATATATATATATATATATACATATATATAATTAGGATAGAATGTCTTTGAAGCATTGTTCGTATATTCTGCGGAAACCGTGTAAGTAATGCTGTCGTTAGGAAACGGGTACTAGGCTGGGATGGGAGATCTATAGAATAAGTGGTTCGGACATGTGTTACGAACGCCCAACCACCGACTACTGCCTCGAAGAGCTATGTTTTGTAGTGTAGGAGTAAGTTGGGAGTAAATTGGGGGCAGCTAGACCGAAACAAGGAAGAAATCCATGGACTCGCTGACAACTGGACTGAGTCATGTTTGTAGACGTAGGCTAACTGGTTAGGGTCCACGAGACGAAAGTCACCGATTGTTAGAGACCTTGAGTGACATGGCTCAAAATCGTTTGCAATGGCACGAGTGCATCCATTCTTTGCGTTCTCTCAAATTCTTACCTTCTGAATTGCTAATTGCTTCGTATGCCCAAACACCGACTGCCTAGACGAGCGATGTCTTATGGTGTAGGAGAAGGTTGGAAGAAAGTTAGGGGTGGTAAAACCAAACATGGCACAAATCCATGAAGTCACTGACAAGTGGACTGAGCAATGTTGGTAGGTGTCGACTACCTGGTTGGGGTCCGCGAGACGAAAGTCACCAATGGTTAGAGACCCTAAATGATATGGACCAAAATCGTTTGGAATGGCGCAGGTGTATTCATTCCTTGTGTCCTCGTCATCTCTTTCTTTCTCCTTCTAAAGTTATCTCAATGAACTATACTTCTTGAATAATATCTTTGTATCCCTAAAATTCTTCATTACCGATAATTCTTCTACTATCTTCACCAGTGGGATTCGAACTGACAGTAGCGTCTCTGTGCTAATGCGGTAGTATGGCAACATGAACTGATGTACGCACGCAGGAAGTCCTACATTGTAACTGACTGACTGAGGAAAGAATGAATTTATTCTAGCCGGCGATATAATGGCGTTTTTCACTTATACAAGCGTCAGCTGTATACAACATGAAAGAGTTATGGATGAAAGTTGCCATGATTATGCGCTATGGTGACAAACGTTGAAGATTTTTAGGCGAAGGTGGAAGTTTACATGAATGCAACTGTTTTTGATCATGGAAAACATCCTGACGTAAGAGATTCCCTTATTCATACATAAATAGTAGCTTATTAACAATATATATATATATATATATATATATATATATATATATATGACGAAAACTGTAATAGCGAATCTTGACTGCTGTCAACTGTAATGCACCCTGATCCAACAATGAAGGAGGAATCGAAAAGAGCTTATAAACTTGATGAATGTATTTATTGGTCGAGCTGCGTACTTAGTTCTTCTTGTACATATCCGTATGCATCAACACCGAGTTCCTAATTCTTCCAGGAATCGTATATTTCAAAACAAATGAAGAAGTGCGAAGTGTAGGGAGAAGGTATGCCTCTTTCAAGATTCATTTGTATTTCACGGTCAATATATATGGAACTTGAGAATCAAAAAACCTATCAGGAACTAGTGAGGAAGTTAGATCCCCAGAACTCACTGGATAAAGGTTTTCATCTTGGATTATATTCATGGGCTGATCAGTTGACCTTGAGGTCACATTTCCCACCAGGAAAACCCTTGGCTGTAATTGGCTGGTGTGTTATTTAGGTATGCTATTTCTGTGACCCAACCAAAGACGTTTGTGTGCTTGTCAACCTCGTGTTTCCTGAGTGCTTTATAGAATACACTTTCTACGATATATCATGACTTTTTTTTCGTTAGTTCCCTTAGGTCAACGAATTAGAATAGCCTACCGTGTCACTGGTTGTTCATTGTCTGGTTCTCGTTTATCAACTTAAGGTGAACTCGTAATAGTAGTTTCAAGCATATCAGATGACGAGCATAACAAGAAGAACCAACAGGGTATGTAACAAATCGATGATTTAATAGGATTGTTGGCTTTTTTCGAAGCCTCCAAACAATTCAGATTATTCCTCTGCGGAAATTATTCTTCAACCAACTTCAGAATGTTACACACTGTGACAATCGAAGTTGAATACTTACGATATAGAAAAATTTATTATTACATAACCTGTACATACAATCATGAATCACGAAGGAATGATGATGTTTAACGCTTTATAAAAAAGCAAATATCAATTTACCTTAATTCCATTTTACGCCAACTCACTAATAGATCGCATACATCTTTATTTGATTCGATAAGTGAAACATGTTTAGCTGCATCACGTTCCCATTCCTGTACAGAAAAATATACAATAAATTCACCACAACGATATCTACCATCGAATAGTTTACATGAAATATATAGATAGAACGTAGATAGCAATGGGTCAAGGTCAGTAGGCGATGATTAGAGAGACCTTAAACGACATGGCTCAAAATCACTTGCAATGGCACAACAGATGCATCCACTCGTTATGTTCTATGCAATTCGAATCTTCTGAATTCATCGTCAGTTCTACCTTTACCCTCCTAAACTTATCTCACTGAATTATACTTCTTGAATAATATCTTCAAACCCTAATGTCCTCCACTACCAGTAATACTTCTACAATCTCTATCACTATGAGATTTGAACTGACAATTGCATCTGTGTGTGCTAATGTGTGGTATGGCAACTTGAACTTGATGTACTTACGTTCGGAGGTTCTACATTGTAAATGACTGACTGACTAAGATAGCAATGGAATGAAGGACGCGCGTGATTAGGTAATGGTTAGATGTATATCTGCATTTCCCAGAGGTTAATGTTCACTACGGGACTCGAGCCCAATATACTGTTCGCTATAAATAATGATTATAATTACGAATGTCTGGTACTGGATTACACTCACTAACGTGATGAGACTTTTTTTCTGATACTGAGTCATGTTACCCCCAAAGTCTCAATTAAATTGGTTGCGGTTTTCTTGCAGACCCACATTAGGTAGTTTGAATTTGCTTACAACGTACAGTACAACAATCAATGACTTCAACATAGTTTTTGATGATCAGAATATTTTTCTAACCTACTACTGTACTCTACTCTAACGTTACCCGATATTCTATGCCAAAGTAGGCAAGTAAGTAGTGATTAGACATATGGTAATACATGTCTTGACCGTTTAACTCGCTGAAGATTCTGATATATATAAGAAGGAGAAGACTGGAGAAATAATGGTCTGCAAGAACAATTTATCGATTTGTTATGACAGTGGTGATGTTTCGTTCTTTGAGTTGGAGTTGTTTTGGTTGTGGAGCTTTCATTGTTCTTCTGCTCAACAACATCATAAGCAAAAAACTTCAGATATAAGTGAAGTATTCGAATCTCTCTACGTTTGACCTGTTGCCACGACAATTCTTCGCTTATATCAATACACACCGACAAGTATGGGCACACATTCGATTGGAACAATGTGGAAATACTGGGTAGGGAGAGGACAAAGAACACTAGGGAATTTTTAGAAGCTCGGCACTCAGGTCAATCAGCAATCAACAAACTTATCAACATTGACCCAATTTATCAACCAATCAGGAAAATCCTAAGCGATATAGGATTAAGAAACAGATCAAAAGGGGGATATAATCAAAACAAAGGTGCGAACAACGACAGATTTAAGGTCAATAGCAACCAATCAAGATAGAGGGTAACAGAACAACCTACAAGTAAAACATGGAGAGATTCGTATACTTCACTTCTTCTATCTGAAGTTTGTACTGATGATGTTGTTGTTCAGCAGGAGAACAATGAAAGCTTCACAACCGAAACAACCTCAACTCAGAGAATGAAACACCACAACAATCATCCACCGGAGCAATAAATTTTCTCCAGCATCTCAATTTGCTAGGACAATATTTATCTAACGCTAATAATCAGCCCAATTAACTACTTTTGTACAATTTACTACTTCCAAACATAATCACAATCTCCCCTTATCCACAGTCACTTTGGGGGCTAGCTAGTGCATAATTGCATTTTCTTACATGTTATGATATGATGTAGTCTGTTCTACTGGTTATGGCTAACCCGACCGTAGCTGCTACCTTGACGTGGTGGTCAGGCTTGCCTATCGTCATGATCCAACCGAGCTATACTGGCTGGAACATATGTTCCTGAAGGTTCTACAATGCCAGGCAGGTCGATTGGAGAACGATGAGACTAAAAGCAGCTACTCAACGTCTGAGGGCGAAGTCGTACTGCTGACTGACTGAAGAGGGGTGTGACAGCAGTAAGGTGTTTCCCTCGGACAACAACCAGCATCTGCAGCGATGTTGCCTTCTCACAAGGAAGGAAGGGTTAGAAAAGGTCGACTGTAAAAATTTCACACCTCACTCTACCTCACGGATTTCCGTCTCCGGCGGTAAGGGTAGCCACTAAGGGCTTTCGAAAAGGGCAGAGCGAATACTAAATAAACCATTCATAAAAAGGCCGTGCGTGACTGGCCTCAAGCAGTTGTCCCTTGGGCTTTGCGGTTACGCACCTAGGTCTCTAAGACCAACACCGGTACAGTAACAAGGTTTGCTTTACATATACAGCTATAAAGCAGGTTGATTATGGGATTCTGGATGAGGTAGAGAGGAATAAAAAACTACAATGTGTTGGAACCAAACGAACTGATCGATTGATTCAAGATTACTACTACTGTCAATCGAAGCGAGTGAATGGTCAAGGCATCAACAGAAAGCTATAGAGTAAACAGGAGACTAAACAAAGAGCTGGGCATATGATGTTGGCCAACGGTTAACAGAGCTACAGATTCATAGTTACATACGACGAGAAAAAATGAACCAGATAAAATCTTAACTTACTTGTATTACTTGCCAAAGCATTTCAATGCCAGTAACAAATTTTATCAATGGATCCGATACAGTGAAAGATTCAATACGATGAATTAGAACCAGTAGCTGAAATGAAAATGAATGAAATGAAAAAAAAGTTATAAACTATTGTCAACTCCGCCTGGAGCCGTTGCTAGCATTAATGCCGGCCCCCAGTCCGAATAAAGAGAAAGAAGGCTTGGGCAGGGTGGGGTTAGCGACCCGATTCCCGTAAAAAGCCAACTCGCTCAGAAAAAATTGATTGATTGACTGAATGACTATCGATTCTTTTGTGATAGACTGATTGGTTATAATCTTTTAACATTTTCTAATTTGCTCCCTTTAAATGGTAGTCTTACTTGCGTATCGTGATGACTCAATTAGGCAATATTGGCCTTATCCGAGCTTTGGGACAAACGAGACTTTTTTTACCCGAGTCACTATTCACATAACTTTCAATCTTGTCAGTTAATTCGCTTATCACTTGGTTGTTTGTATTCGTGCGTATGCATTGTCTAATTAGCTTACTACACATCTAGATTAATATTGCCTGACTATGAACACATTGAGTTGGCTCAATCGTCTTCTCCACATCGCTTCACTTTGCCTTTACACTTCGTACTTTCATGACTGATGTACAAACGGTTGCATGAAATAAACCATTGCCGTCGCACAAATGAGGTATCGCAAAAGCATGATATACAGAAATGAAACGGAAGATTAATTTCCTAACATACTCGACTGTCCGTTCAAACTGAAGTCACTAAAGCGGTGAGCAGGAGTTACGAACGGAAAGGAGGTTAAAATCGCACAATTGCATTGCATAAACTTACACGTAATAAACTCGGTTGACCAGGCCATTCAACAAGGATATGTTTAATTCGTTTCTCCAATTTTCTCATTATGACATTGAGTTTCTCAGCCTCTTCCAATGGAATTGGATCACGATAAACATTGTAACAATGTGATTTTGTATTATAATGAAAAGTGAGAGAGGTTGTCGAAGAAGATTTCAATGAATTATTGATTGGTAATATAGGATTAGCTCGTATATCATATTGGCCCATATAAGCAGTGATACCGATATAAGGCAAACTGGTCAACTGATCAATATTGGGATCTAAAACAGAGAACACATTGAAATGTTAGTCAATCAGTCAGTTGCGACGTAGAACTTCATAGGTATGTACATAAGTTCAGGTTGCCATAACAACACATTAGCACAGAGACGCAAATGTCAAATCAAATCACATAGTGATAGTAGAGATAGTAGAGGTATTTAAATGGTACTGAAGAAGACTAGGGTTTGAAGATATTATTCAAGAAGTATAATTCATTGAGATAAGTTTAGAAACACAAAGGTAGAGGTGTTGACGATTCCAGAAGATTAAGATTTGAGAGAGCACAACGAATGGATGCACTTGCGCCACCGCAAACGATTTTGAGCCATGTCATTCAAGGTCTCTAACCATCGATTATTATCATCCCATAGACCCCAACCAGGTAGTCTACATCTACCAACATGACTCAGTCAGCTTTTCAGTGAAATGGGTACTGATCGAAAATGTATTTAGGTGAGAATAAAATATAAAAGAAAACATGTTTGTGTTGCTGACAGTTGGGAGCCTTAACAGTACAACCACTTACTTTATGATGAAAGATTGTCATATGCGACATTATGATTAGATTTCATAATTTATTATCAAAAATGTTTTTTCTTGAATTCAAAAACACCGCTGACAAATTATTTACTTTATTGATTTATTCAAACATAGAATTATTACACATTGAAATCATCAATCAATCAATCATTGTTAGACTACCATTAGAAACCTGAAAGCACTGGACGGCCGTTTTGTCATGGTATGGGACTAATCAATGGCAGTGCGCATCCACAAGTCCTGCACCTCGCAGGATTCGATTGGTGACTTTAATGTATAAAAACAATAATCTTCATAACTCTAGTTGAAACAAAAGCGTAAGATGTGTTCACTAGTCACTAGCTTTGTGAGGAGTTCTAGTGAGAAAACGTGACCAGTGGAGATCAACACTGTCGGATTTAGGCAGTAATTACCGAAGACAAATGGGTGAGGTCGCATGAAATCTCCGCTGGCTCAGAGATTAGGCGTTCGCGCACAAGACCGAGGGTCCTGAGTTCGAGTCCTGAGAGTGGCAGGAATCGTGGACACGCGCCGCTGATGAGTCTCATACCATGACGAAACGACAGTCCAGTGCTTCCAGGTTTCTAAAAGTGGTCTAACAATGATTGATTGGTGATTTCCGTGTGTAAAAACACTAATCTCCATAACTCAGTATACTGGAACCCATATTCAGCATTGGTTTGGAATCAGGGTTTTCCAACTCACTTAGATCAAAGCGCCGGACATTCGTTTTCTGTCTTCTCGATTTCGTAAATAACACATGTGCAACAATATAAGGCAGTGGAAAAGTCTTTCCTTCACGGTGGCTATACACCCATGGCCATGTAAGAGCATTCCGAAAGAGAAAGCGTACTTGCCGGAGCCTCGGCGTACCAGGGCATGAGTTGATTCCATCTAACTATTAGGAGTAGTCTTAAATTTACAAAGAAATATATATACACACACACATCTCTGCTCTGTGTTCCACATTTGAATCACACTGATTAGTGACTACCATTGAAAAAAAAATCCAAAAACACGTGTTTTGTCTATGATTTGATACTCATCAGCTGAATATAACCGCATCCTCTGTGACTCGCAGAACACTGGAACTTGGATCCAGTACATTCCAGTTCAAATATCAACGTGTTATCCGATAAGTTACTCAGTCTACCTGACTACTAACTTGTTCATACAATATAAAAACAGTCGAATTACACTCACAGTAAGTCGAAACAATTCACTGATCAATTAAAACCTTGAACATCAACACAGAGGATTACAAAAACTTTATAAAATACATGTATTCTAATGTTTATTGACTTACCTAAACTTAATTTCGATTCAATTAATAACCAACTAGCTAAATTGAAACCATACAGAACTGTATGCCAATGCCATGAGAATATACTACTTATATCAATTACTGATTGAGGAGAATAATGTTGTTTATTCATTGGTAGTGATGATGTTGAATTAAAATTTATTGATAATAATAAATAAACTAAACGATTTATAAAATAAATGAGTTCATTTTCTTCAGGGATCCAATATTTCCCAGAATTGTTGTTCAATGCACTTTTCAACCAATTATCGATTGCTTCTAATTTAACAACAGTCTGTATTTATATATGGAGAGATAAAGAGAGAGAGATCGGGGGAAACAATATGAGAGATGATAATTGAAAGTATTTTCAAAAGATAAAAATGACAGATCGTTTAAGTAAGCAATAGACAAACTTATATACTGAAATAAGATGGATAATTTCATTTCACTTACATATTATGAGGGTTGAGAAGTAGGTTGTTATGGTAAACAAATTTTCTGCATTATAGTATTATGGAAATCATTGTTTTTACACACTGAAAAAACATGAATGAATCATTGTTAGACCATCACCATTAAAAACCTAAAAGCACTGAACGACGGCCGTTTCATCCTGGTATAGGATTCTTCAGCATTTCGCATCAACGACTCCTGCTACTCGCAGGATTAAAACCCAGGACCTTAGGTCTTGAATGAGGGCGTTTAAACTTTGAATCGCTTAGCCGGAAACCAATGTTGTTAATGTCTAACTCTGATCAATCTAAAGATTTTGCGCAACCTCAACAATTTTTCTTCGATGGTTACTGTTCACACCCAAAAGGGTTGAACTTCACGCTGACAAAGTGCAGAGTCTTCTGACTACCCTAAGCAACAATGCAAGCATGTTCAGGATGCGGTTTTCCCTGTCGAAATGCAAAATGTTGCTTCAAGACTGGGTTGCATCGGCACCTGAACTAGTGATAGGGAGTGAAGTAGTCAAGCGTGTTGATCACTTCACTTATCTGAGGAGTCTCATCAGCTCTGATAGCCTGGTGACTGACGAAATCTCAGCACGGATACAGAAATCCCGATTTGCTTTTGCCAATTTACGCCGTTTATGGCGTAGGCGAGATATCCGTTAGCTGACAAAATGACGGGTGTACTGCGCAGTAGTTCGCTCCGTTCTCCTCTATATGGATGCGAAACATCGCCGTTAAGAGTAGAAGATTCTCGTAGGTTACTAGTATTCGATCATAGATGTCTTAGAAGTATTGCTCGTATATCGTGGGACAATCGAGTAAGCAATGCTGTCGTTAGGAAACGAGTACTAGGTAAGGATGGCAGATCAGTAGATGAAGTATTGAAACTTCATCAGTTGAGGTGGTTGGGACATGTGCTGCGTATGTTTAACCACCGATTGCCTCGACGAGCCGTTTTGTGGTGTAGGAAGGGGGTTGGAAGAAAGCTATGGGCGGCCAGACCAAAACATGGCACAAATCCATGAAGTCACTGACAACTAGACTGAGTCATGTTTATAGATGTAACCTATTTGGTTGGGGTTCGCGAGACGAAAGTCACCAATGGTTAGAGACCTTCGACCACATGGCTCAAAATCGTTTGCAATGGCGCAAGTGCATCCATTCTCAGTGTTCTATCAAATTCTAAGCTTCTGAATTCCTCATCATCTCTATCTTTCTCTTTCTAACTTTATCTCACAGAACTATACTATACTTCCCGAAACACATCTTCCAACCCTAATCTTCTCCATTACTGCTAATACTTCTACTATCGCTACCACTATTCGATTTGAGCTGACAGTTGCATCTAATGCGGTACGGCAACCTGAACTGATGTACTTACATACGAAGTTCTGTGTTGTATCTGTCTGTCTGTAACAAGTTGTCAAAAGTTGTAAATATTTTTATCATTTACAAACAATTCATAATACACTCGAATATTCGTTAAATGGGATGAAATCGTAAGAAATATCGAGTAACGTTAGTCGTCTAACAAATGAGATGACTGATTCTACGAACTGGACTTTAAACTAACGGGTTTGAGAGTGAAATATTGTCCTAATCACTTTGGTTTGGTAAACCACACACGGTATCATCATCCTTTGGACAGGAAATGTGATTTCTTTACCTAGTAAAAGCTGTTAACTCAGTGTGTAGTGGTTGGATTTGATTATAATGGTGAAACACACAAGCTGTTTAGGCTAGAATATCTGTTTTCTTACGTTATGCTACATAGGACAGGCTGGTGGGAGAGGGATGAAGTTAAAAAACGGTAAATGTACAGTTCGAGCGTGAAGTTGTACTACCGACTGTAAAATATTATGACAACAGTAGTCTCTTAGTAGATGGACTTCCATTGTTGGTGGTAAGGACTTGAAGTACAACGTTAGCGAATCAAAAAATACCCGCAAAAGAGACACGTGTGACAGTGACTAAGTAGTTATCTATTGAGCTCCATGGTCACGTTCTTTTGTTGACAAGACGAACTATAATCTGTTCTCCGTTTTACGGGATACTTCTAACATGTCAGTAACCAAGAAGTGACAACCTCCCATATATACATTTAACAACATTCGATAATACTTTTTTCTAAAATCAAACATCTTCATCACTTCTAAATGACTAACTATTCAACTTTAGGTTAAATTATTTATATGTAAGTTAGCGATACTAATTGTCCACTAACAATCAATGATCTTTTAGTGAGATTCGTTGATGGAGGCGAAAGTATCTTGAAAACTAAGCTACCAGTCTGAAACATAGAAAAACCAATCAGGCTTAAACTTGAGTATGTGAACCTATACTTAGTAGTACTTGAGAAAAAAATTAATAAACCGAGCAACCAAGCAAACGATGAAGTGTTTGTTCACTTGGAGACCTATAACCTTCTTCTCATATCTGTCTCCATTTCCCAGAACAGTGTGTTCTTTGATCTTCCTCTTTTCCTCTAGTCTTATCGAATTTCAAGTTAGGGTTTGTCTTGTGTCGTAGTTGGATACTTTCCTCAATGTATGTCACGTCCACTTGCACTTCCAGCACTTCTTCGTCTGATGGATGCTATATATGTTCTATCCCATTGTAGATAGCTGCTGATCGTGTCTGGCTAACGGAGTCGAAGTATTTTGCGTAGACAACTGTTAATGAGCAGCTGTACCTTCTGGATGATGGTTTTGGTAGTTTTCCAAGTTTCCGCTCCATATATTAGAACTGTCTTGACATTTGTATTGAAACTTGTGACTATGATGGTTGTTGATAGTTGTGTTGTGTCGCAGATGTTCTTGACAAGTAGAAATGCTGTCCTATTTTTTGCTGATCCGCGCCTTCATATCTACATTAGATTCACCGTGCTCATCAATGATGCTATCCTTATATGTAATGGGTTTCTATATCTTCTGAAGCTTCTCTGTCAAATGTGACTTGATTGGTCCATGTACTGTTGCATCTTATAATCTTGCTCTTCCTGTTGTTTATGTTGAGATGTACTACTGCAGAGGCTGTCGCTACAGTAGTCATCTTCTGCTGCATTTGTTATTGACTGTGCGTTAGAAGAGTCAGATCATCCAGCTCCATCCCAGCTGTCCACTGTATCCTGTGTGTGTCCGCCTTCAACCAATAGGGTTGCAATACTACCGATTAAATCAATACAACTAGTTAAAGTCGAATCAAATCAAATCAAATCAAAGATACACAAATGTTTACCTGTTGAATTTCTTTTTCTTTTTCATAATTTTCACAAATTTGTACACCGAAATGATGATTGACACCCAATTCTTTGAAAGCATTCAATGAACCAATTTCAGTAAATCGTAAACGCCAATCAATCTCCTCATTTAATAAAGGATCAACCAATACATCTGGGGATGTTGATCGTTCATGATGTTTTTTGTGCTGATTTATTCCTTGTAAATTATTACGTGCTAATTGTTTACGACGATCAGCTTCTAAGAATAAACTAGCACGGAATTGAGCAAGTTGTTTACGTTCGTGTTCAATTTGTTTCCAATGATAATGTAATGGTAGGAGAATGGAATTTAATATACGACCAATTAATTGATGATTAGTTTTATTCCCATAAGAAGATGGATGATGATGAGTACCGTTAATATTATTATTATTAGTATTATTCTCGGCATGATGTAACCATAACAAATTCAATATGAATGAACTGATTCTAGGAGAGAATTCAAAGAGAGAATAAGTGTAATTTACTACAATTAGATGACAAACCAATGGAAATTATAAAAGCGTTATTAAGATCAACTTGAATTGTTAATGCTCGTCAATTGATATGCTTAAATGCTATTACGAGTTCCTATATATATATTTATATATCCTGTGAGTAGAAGGAGTTGTGAGTGTTCACTGCCTCTGATAAGTCCCATACCAGTCAGTTAGTCATCAGATGCAACGTAGAACTTTGTACGTAAGTACATCAGTTCATGTTGCCATTAGCCACATCAGCACAGAAACGCAATTGTCAATTCAAATACAATAGTAGAAGAGGTAGTAAAGGTTAGGATTAGAAGATATTATTCAAGAAGTATAATTCAGTGAGAAAAGTTTAGAAAGTCATTTAAGGTCTCTAACCATCGATTATTATCATCTCGCGGACCCCAATAGAGGTAGTTGACAATTAACGACATGGCTCAGTTCACTTGTCAATGACTTCATGGATTTCTGCTATGTTTTGGTTTGGCCGCCCCTAACTTTCTTCCAACCTACTCCTACTCCCATACCAGGACGAAGCGGTCGTCCAATAGCTCCGCGTGTATCTAAAGATGGTCTAACATTGATCGATTCATGAAGTTAAAAAATAACTCAACACTCTTTACAACTCTATGAGTCTGTAATAATCTACTGTGGAAGAGAACAAACCAGATCTCGACAGAAGAAGAAGACAGGAAGAAATGTTGGATGTGGATAGGAGACACATATATTGAGTAAAGCATCCAACTACGTCACTAGACAAGCTCTCAGTTGGAATTCTCAAGGCTAGAGGGAAAGATCACATTATACCGAGAATCGGAGACAGACTGATATGCTTGAAACTAATTACGAGTTCACCTTAGTCGGTGAACAAGAGCAAAGACAAATGATCCAGTGACACGATAAGCTACTCTAATCCGAGTATCCCAAGGCCCTACCAACTAGTGTAAGAAGTCTTGACAAGATGTAGAAAGTGTATTCTACAAGGACTGATAAAATCGAGTCTATTTATACAACGATAGAAACGTCCTAGGGAGAGCCACAAAAATAGCGTACTAAAATAATACATTAAAAAATGACAGTCAAAGATTTTCTTGGTGGGAAATGAAATTTCAAGGGCATAGGTGACATAGGATCAAGAAACAGATCAAAGGGGGGACATAGTCAAAACAAACATGCGGACAATTACAGATTTAAGGTCAACAGCAACCAATAAAGATCGAGGGTAACAGAACAGGCTACGGGTTAAACCTGGAGAGATTCGAATACTTCACTTCTTCTATCTGAAGTTTGTGCTGATGATGTTGTTCATCAGAAGAACAATGAAAGCTCCACAACCAAAACATCCACAACTCAGCGAAACAAACACCACCACAATCATCCACCGGAGCTACAAATTTTATCCACAATCTCAAGATAGTAGAAGAATTAGCGGTAATCGGAGAAGATTAATTGTTCGAAGATATTATTCACGAAGTATAATTCATTGAAATAAGTTTAGAAAGAAACAAATGCTCTCTCTCTTTACAATCCCTATTCATGTTAACTAATTTCACAATTGTAGATATTACCGCTGAGCTAATTCGGCCATGATTATCCCACTACAACAGGAATGAATGATTGACAATGGTCAGTCAGTCAGTCAGTTGCAACGTAGAACTTAGTACGTATGAACATAAGTTCATGTTGCCATACCACATTACCACAGAGACGCAAATGTCAAATCAAATCTCATAGTGATAGTAGAGATAGTAAAAGTATTAATGTTAATGAAGACGACTTGGGTTCGAAGATATTATTCAATAAGTATAATTCATTGAGATAAGTTCAGAAACACAAAGGCAGAGGTGCTGACGATTCCAGAAGATTAGGATTTGAGAGAACAGAAAGAATGGGTGCACTTGCGCCATTGCGAACGATTTTGAGCCATATCAGTCAAGGTGACTTTCGCCTCGCGGACCCCAACCAGGTAGTCTACATCTACTAACATGACTCAGTCTACTAGTCAGTGACTACATGCATTTCTACCATGTTTTGGTCTGGTCGCCCCTAGCTTTCTTCCAACCTACTCCTACACTGCAAAGCATAGCTCGTCGCGGCAGTCGGTGGTTAGGCATACGTAACACATGTCCCAACCACCTCAACTGATGAAGTTTCACCACTTCATCTATTGATCTGCCATCCTTACCTAGTAGTCGTTTCCTAACGACAGCATTGCTTACTCGTTTGTCCCACGATATACCAGCAATGCTTCTAAGACATCTATGATCGAATACTAGTAACCTACGAATATCTTCTACTCTTAACGACCATATTTCGCATCCATATAGGAGGAAAGAGCGAACTACCGCGTAGTACACCCGTCCTTTGGTTAACGAACGGATATCTCGCCTACGCCATAAACAGCGTAAATTGGCAAAAGCAAAGCGAGTTGATCACAGATTACTGATGAATATATTTACATTTTTCTCTACTCAATATAATGTTATTCACTGGCAACTAATACACACACACACACACACACACATACACACACACAGTGATGATGGACTAGAGACAATAAATAGTATAATATTTTCTAAAAAAACTTACCGAAATTGTATTTCTTGTGTTTTATGCAGCAAAACATCCACTGTGCTACTATTATTATTAGTCGAAGACAATAAAGTCGATTGTTTTATGGTATTCATTAATTGTTCAATGAAACGTCTTGATTTACCACCATTGACTAATTCTAATGCAAGTGATATTGGTCGAGATAAACACTGACCATGATTATTGATATGAATCGGTCGGAAATTGGGATGCGATTGATTCAGTGTGTTTGGCAATAGACTAGTTACTAAATTTGTTATCATTGAAGATATGGTGAGCTGTGGTTGTAGTTTGAAGAGAAACAAAGTAGAAATATGAATTATACAGTTCAACAAAGATGTACTTCAACAAATCAATATACATATATATATATATATATATATATACAATGAAACGGAGAGTATCTTGTCAATGGAAACAATATTATTATTGATTTATAGAATTATAGAGATTGCTATTTAATACTGAATGCATGAACCTATCATTGAAAGATCAGCATTATAAACCTGGAACCACTGTTTCGTTCCGTCACAGGACTCATCAGCAGTGTGCATCTGCGACTCCTACTACTTTCAGGATTTGAAACCAAGACCTACGATCTTGAGCGCGAACGCTTAACCTCTGGAACATTGGGTTAATGTCTAATTCTGATCAATCTTGGGATTTTGCGCAACCTCACTCATTGTCTACGTGTTAGGATATTCATCTAATATCCTAAGAGAATTATTGGTCAATTCCTTATTGGTTAATTCCTACTGGTCAATTTTATGGTCGTCCTAGATATCAATGTCACATACTCCAATGTTGTTTCTTATTGGTTGTCCTGACTATCAAGGTCACTCCAAATGTTGCTTCCTATTGGTCGTCTTAACTGTCAATGTCACAGACTTCGATGCTGTTTCTTATTCGACCAAAATGTATATATACGCATTATCTGTAACGGATTATGATCAGGACCCGGTGCCGGATCCCTAGTCCGGGATCCTAATTCTCTTCTGAACTCGGACCTTGTACTTTCTGGGTGCTTGTAGAATACAGGTTCTAATCCACATTCAAATCTTCTTACTTTTACTAAATATGGGGGGTTGAGATAATCGGATTTGAGTAGCATGTCGTGTCGCCGGATCCACGATCCTCGCTCTCGTTTTCTGACTAGGTAAACTCGTATTAGTTCAAGTATATCAAGTTGAAGTGTTTACATGCAGACGTAACACTTCGGTATTTACTGCCTACACCCGACAGACGTTTTTATGATGTATAAATAAACGAGATTTGTGTGCTTGATTGTATCGGGTGATTGCTGGGTGTTTGTATAATATACTTTCTACACTTACAAAGCCTATTATCTTCAGCTTGGGATTCAAGGTAGCCTACCCAAACGCTGGTTCATTGTTTCGTTATCGTTTATCGACTACGGTGAACTCGTAATAGCTTCAAGCGTACTTAGTGACGAACATAACACAAACTCCGTCGCAAGATACACCTCAGAATTAACATAAACTGATTGAGAGAAGAGAGAGAAAGATAATTCTGGAGATAAAAAAAAAAGAAAATTTTTTCATAACTAAAGAGTAGGTAGTGAAATAAAAAACACTTACATTCAATGAATTTGTTTGTACAATTATCTCATGGAATAGAATACGTAGACCTCGATAGATCTGTTGGGAAAATTTTTTAGAAAAAAAGTTATTTCTGTTTAAATTTCACTGTCATTCAAACAAATGTACATAGGTACATATATATCAATATATAGGGAACGAAAAAAGGTGACAGTATTCATTAATATTGAAACTGAATCATTATTCAGAGAGGAAAGATACTAAAAAAATTGAGAAGAAACTGTACTACTACTACTATTACTACTACTGGTGACTTGTTCCAAACTATATGCACTCAATTTAGTTTGTACCATATAACCTGTGTGGTGCGAGCTACTTATAAGTAGTATATGACGTGAGTGTCAACGTAATGTCTGGCAGAAGAGAAGATGGGGAAAGATCAAGAAAGGAAGAGTTAGAAGAAAACAATGGAATTTGTATGAAACACATGAATAGTGAAATGTCAGACAATGGATTGATGTTTTGCAACGGAAACAGTCCAGTTCGATATGATGAGCTGATATTTTGCAAATGAACGATTTACGATATGGTTTTCCTATTTTACTACTGAGTAACTCTGTCATTTTTGTTAAATACAGTTCGGTTGCCCCACCTGTGTTCTCCTTTAAAACACCTGTACTAGTTATGTGTGCGCATCGCTTACTTCGCATATCACAGAACTGTCCTAATTTGTTTTTTCTGACTATGAATAGTTTTAATCATGCTTCATCTAATTGAGTTGGTTCGCTTGCCATCTACACTTCACTTCGTTTTGCTTGTATACGCAATGTATTCATTCAAATGAATCTGTATTTGTCTTCTAATTACTGTCATCCAGCGAACAAGCTGAGCCTAAGCATGTGATATACAGACATTATGTCATAGCACATATCTAGACATTTGTCTACAATGGAGTCAGATATCAAGGCAATAAAAAGTGGTTAGCCTTATGGTGAAATTGTGGTGGTGCTGGTGTTTGGTTCTCTGAGCTGGGTGTTTTGGTTGTGGAAGAGGTTTGTGCTGATGATATCGTTCAGAAGAACAATGAAAGCCCCAGCTCAAAGAACCGAACACCACCACCACAACCATCCCCCTGAGCTACAAATCTTCTCCACCATCTCTTATGGCAAACTTAACGCAGCTGCGAAACTGTGACAAGGGTGATGTGTTTTGAACTATATCACTCAATAAATTCGATAATAATAATCAGTCAGTTACAACGTAGAACTTCGTACGTACATACATACATCAGTTCAGGGTGCCATACCACATTAACACAGTGACGCAATTGTCCATTCGAATGTCATAGTAGTAGAAGTATTAGCGGTAATCGAAAACGTTACGGTTCAAAGAAATTATTTAAGAAGTATAATCCAATGATTTCAGTTATTCGAGAAGTGTATCCCAGAGGAATCAATTTGAAAAACAGAGCGAGTGAGCGAGTGAGAGAGATAAGGACGATCATGAGGAATTCAGGAGGTTAGAATTTCATAGAACACAAACAATGAATGCATTTGCGCCATTGCAAACAATTTTGAGCCATGTCGTTCAAGGTGTCGTCTAACCATCGGTCACTATCATTGCGTGGACCCCAACCAGGTAGTCTGTACCTACTAACATGGCTTAGTTCACTTGTCAGTGACTTCATGGATTCGTGGCATGTTTTTGTCTGACCACTCATAGCTTTCTTCCAACCTACCACTACACCGGGGCATCATCGCTCGCCGAAGCAGTGGGTGGTTCAGTATTCGCAACAGATATCCTAACCAGATGGTGGAGAAGATTTGTAGCTCCGGTGGATGATTGTGGTGGTGTTGGTGGTGTTCGGTTCTCCGAGCTGGGCGTTCTGGATGTGGAGCTTTCATTGTTCTTCTGCTGAACAACATCATCAGCACCAACTTCAGATACATAGAAGTGAAGCATTTGAATTTTTCCATCGCTCGCCGAAGCAGTGGTTGGTTCAGTATTCGCAACACATGTCCTAATCAGCTCAAGTAATCACTCATTACTTTAAATCCCTATCAATAGAATATAAGATGTCAGTCCGAAATGCATCATTCATGGAAATAACAACCAATATACAATCAAAAGAAAAGAACAAACTAACTAATTCAACTTACATAAAATAATCCGTACAAAAATGGTGTAATAATATCAGCATAAGTATTTAAACGTTTCGGTACAGTTAACCAATCACCAAGCTGTGATGTCATTTCAATCCAATGATGAATTTTTTGTAAATCAATTGACTGTTTAATAGTTTCAATATCGTAACTATTATTATTGTTCTTAATATCAGCAAAGGAACAATGTACCAAGAGGTAATCTTCAGTAAAATCAGTAATAAATGATGTAATACGTCGACGAATTTCAACATACTATAAGAAAATAAGAAATATAATTAATTATCATTATTCCAAACATTATTTTGAATTTTCTTATTAAATGTACACATAATCAACATTTTATTGAGTATATAAGAGTTAATAAGACACCCGACACTTGGTGATGTGGGATTGGGTGAACTGACACTCGATCGACACTTTTTCAATAAACTACAGTTCAAATATTGATTGACATTTAAGAATACAACAAAGATGTCAACACCCGGAGGGAAGCACCGTATCCAATGGACAGCTAGGATGCAACTGGACCATTTGGACTTTGCAGATGATCTGGCTTTTCTATTGCACACACAACAACAAATGCAAATGAAGACGAATAGTGTAGCAGCAGCCTCTGCAACAGCAGGTATCAATATACACACATGAGGAAAAGCGAGATTCTCCGATACAACAGAACATGCACCAACCAAATCACTGTAGATGGAGATGTCTTGGAGAAAGTGAAAACCTTTACATATCTGATGAACAAGATGGATCTGATGTAGATGAGAAGACATGGAATGGTAAAGCTAGGGTAGCATTTCTACAGTTATCAACAAACACTAAAATCAGAATTTTCAATACAAATGTCAAGACAGTTCTACTGTATAAGGCGGAAACTTGGAGAATCACGAAAGCCATCAACCGGAAGATACAAGTATTTATTAACAGTTTTCTACGCAAAATAATTTGAATTTGTTGGTCAGACATAATCAGCAGCAGTAAGAGAACAAACCAGATTCAAACGGAGTAGGATATCAGGAAGAAGTGGTGGAAGTGGATAGGACATACATTGCGGAAAGTAACCAACTACGTCACAAGACAAACCCTCCACTTGGAACCTTCAAGGTCAAAGGAGAAGAATAACTACCATACATAAGTGTACCGTATTTAAATCACATTTTATTATTTTGCCAAGGTTAAACTATTTGTAACAATGTAGATAACACGAGGGATTACTACTACCACTCCTGCACCCCGCAGGGTTCGAACTCAGGACCTCCGGTATTGTAGGCGAACGCCTAACCATCGGACCACTGAGGCGATAACTTACGATGCAGGAGTCGTGGATGCGCACTGCTCATGAGTCCTATACCAGGACGAAACGGCCGTCCAGTGCTTCCAAGTTTCTAATGGTGGTCTAACATTGATCGATGCATAGTTTCAAAAATGTGTAACTTAACAATCTTCACAAGCCCGTCATGCAAATAACCTGTGCTCACTAGTGACTAGCTTCGTGAGGAATCTTCTCCGAGTTCTAGTGGGAAGACGTGACCAGTGAAGTTCAACCTGTCCGAGTGTAGTCAGTGTCTACCGAAGACTGTGTTTGAGGTTGCGCAACTCCGTGAATTTGACCAAGTTAGACATTAACACCGTTAGATATGGGCTCAGTGGTCTAACGGTTAGGGCGTTCGCGCACAATACCGAAGGTCCTGGGTTCGAATCCTGCGGTGTGCAGGAGTCGTGGATGCACACTGCTGAAGAGTCACATACTAGGACGAAACGGCCGTCCAGTGCTTCCAGGTTTCTAATGGTGGTCTAACATTGATCGGTTCATGGTTTAAAATAATAGTAATAATAATAATAAAAATAATAGAAATTCATTACATAACTTACTTCAAAATTAGAATTTTGACGTGTAACAGCTGCTAAACAAACGCTGTCACCTCCTAATTGTTGTTTCAACGTGTCAGCTTTTTGTACAAGATATTGTTGTCGATTAACAAGTACGCCTAACCATGGATGTAATAGGCCACAATCTACATGTCCATTGATATCTAATGGATTTGTATGAATCAAAGGTGGTAATAATAATGAATGATGATGATTCGATGAACCGGTGGCAATTTTTTGCATATTTTCACGAAATTCTAATTCATTAGTAATGGATTTCATCTAGAATATGATGGAGAGAACAAGAAAATTGAAGAGGAAGGATGCCATTGAATAATATATTGTTAGGATATTCACCAAATATCCTAAGAATACTATTTTTAGAAGTACAATCCTATTGATCGATTTCTATTGGCCGAAATTATGATCGTTCTAACTGTCAAGGTCAAACACTTCAATGTTGCCTCTTATTGGTCATCTGGACTGTCAATGTCCTACAAATGGTCTTTTCTATTGGTTGTCGTCCTAAACTGTCAATGTCACAGACGTTGATGCTCATTTTTTATCAGACCTTAATGTATAAATACGCACTATCTGAAAGACTGAATAATTCCGATTCGGATTCCAATTCAGTTTCTCCTGCCTACCTCTCTTCTGTATTCGACCCAATAAACAACTCCATCCCACGGTGTTGCGTTCTGATATCTAGGAGATTTGGAAATAGCATTTTGGGTCGTATTGGAATATTTGAATTGGACGCCGCTAGGACTGAATAGCTATACGTAGCAGAGTTACAACATATACAAGTACTCAATAATTACGAAAAATATATACATATCTTCAACAAGTAAATCGTAACCTCCCGGAGGAGGTTGACATTTAATGCCACTTCCAGACAAAAACATAGCGAAAATCTATGAAGTCATTGACAATTGTTAATGGAGAAGATTAGGGTTCCAAGATATGATTTAAGAAGTATAATTCAGTGAGTAAAGGTAGAAGTGTTGACGAATTGAGAAGATTAGGATTTGAGGGAACATGAAGAGTGAATGTACTTGCGCCATTGGAAAGGATTTTGAGCCATGTCATTCAAAGTTTCTAACCATCGGTGACTATCGTCTCGTGGACTTCAACCAGGTAGTCTACATATACCAACATGACTCAGTCCACTTGTCAATCACTTCATCGATTTCTGCCATGTTTTGGTTTGGCCGCCACTAGCTTTCTTCCAACCTACTCCTACACTGCAAAACAAAGTTCGTCGAGGCAGTCGGTGGTTAGGCATACACAACACATGTCCCAAGCACCTCAACTGATGAAGTTTCACTACTTCATCTATTAATCTGCCATTCTTACCTAGTACTCACTTCCTAATGGTAGCATTGCTTACTGAGGTGTCCCACAATACATGAGCAATGGGTTAGACACCTTGAATGACGTAGCTCAAAATTGTTTGCGATGGCGCAGGTGCATCCGTTCTTTGTGTTCTATCAAATGCAAATCTTTTGCGTTCCTCATGACCTTCACATCTTTCTCTCCTTAAGTTTATTTCACTAGATTATACTTTCTGAATGATAATTTCGAACCCTAAACTCTATTACCGTTAATACGTCAACAACAACTTCTACTGAGGGATTTGAATTGACAATTTAGTCGTTGCGGTAATGTGGTATGCCAACTTGAACTGATGTACGAAGTTCTACGTTTTAGCCAATTGACTGGACTAATGACACGGCTTAAATATTCCCAGTTGATATAAACACTGAATAGGAGGACTACATATTTTAGTCCAACGATAAGTTACTACTCTTTATATCCGCAGTCAAATGCTGTTATAAATAACTTACTTGAACGATGTGAATCAGAGTCTTGTGGATAAATTTAGCTGACGTTGAACAGCAAAAGCCAATATATTACCAATTCATGACTCCTTGAATAACATCTTCAACTATAATCTTCAATAACGCTTACGTCTATACTACCTCTACTACTATGGGATTTGAATTGACAATCGCTTCACTGTGTACTAATATAGTATAGCAAATTGAACTGATGTACCTACGTACTCAATTCTACGTTGTTATTGACAGACTTATATGCGTATATCAAAGCAAACAAGAAGCAACCCGTTTTATCTAACGCTCTGAGTATGGCAGATTCATCTGATGAGGTTGGAGAAGTCTGATTACAAACTAATGCTGAGCGGACAAACAGCACATAGAACCTATGGTTTGTGACCGGTTACCATGAAATTACATCTCATAATGCTGCCTTGTGGATTAGACCTTTGAGTTGAAGGCTCAGGAAGAGGCGTCTTAAAAAGAATGTAACTGCTTCTGTTTAGGCAACCAGTCATTATCCCAGCCCACTCACTCACTCACAAACATCAAAGTGTTTACCAATGTTCGAATCAACAATTACATCTCTATACTATCATGGTATGACAACTTGAACTAATGTACGTACGCTGTGGAATAGATCTTTGAGTGAAAGGCTCGGGGGAAGACACCTGTTAAAATAGAATCTAGCTGACTTCTATTCGTGCACAACACAACAACATTTATGTGTGTGTGTATGTGTACCAATTATTTAACACAATATAACAAATGGCACATGTGTGTGTGTGTATGTGTGTTTCACATTCCATACCTCATATCTGACAGCTTCTTCTTCAACTTGTACAACAATATACGGATCCAATGGACTATATGGACAATGACAACGAATATATAAACAACCAATTATAAGCCAACAATTAGATAGCATCAATTTCGAACGTATAACAACATCATCAATCTCATTATTTTTATCAACACAGTGATTGGTTTGTTCATGAGATACTACTGATGATGACGATGAAGATGATGACGATGATGAAGATAGTTGTTCCAAATTAGTAATCAATAATTCAATTAAACACAAAATACGATACCAATCTGTCATTGTTGATTGATCCTTAGTTATAGATAATTTGAATGAAGTTAAAAATGGCTTGAAAATTGTATGAATCCAATCAAGTAATTCTGGTAGATTAGCATCAATTGAAGTGATAGAATGATGAAGTGGTGGATCGTCATTTGTATTATTATGATTTTGTAAATTGACAGATGACTTTGTTGAATTGACAGCTTGATAGATTCCATGTAGAATATTGTAAGTTTGTTGTACGATTAAATGGAACTTATTAGATCTGTGAGGAAGAAACAGGGAAGAAAAACTAAGTGTTAGACATGGAGATAAGAAAGTTTGTTAGGTGTAGGAAAGATTTCATAGGGACCGATTTGGTCTTGTGTGCTGTTACGGGTATATAAGTGAATGTCACTTTCCAGCTGCCCACATCGTGAGAGTGTTTCTTCTTTCTTCCAGGTCTTAGAGACCTGGAAGTGTCACTGAAAAGTCCGAGGGACTACTGCTTCAGGCCAGTCACATTTAGCCTTTTTTGTTAGAAGATTTTGAAGTGTAAGCTCCGCTGTTGTTTAAAAGACTTTATCACCTGAGACGGAAAAGTTAGGATATTCATCCAATAAATTGTGTTATTCAGATTTGTTTTTTTTCCTGATGGATGCAGTTAGTTGTCTTTTTGTTAGGATATTCATCCAATATCCTAAGAGAATTATTGGTCAATTCCTATTGGTTAACTCCTACTGGTCAATATTATGGTCGTCATAGCTGTCAAGGTCACGTGCCCCAATGTTGTTTCTTAATGGTTGTCCTGACTATCAATGTCACTTCAAATGTTGCTTCCTATTGGACATCTTAACTATCAATGTCACAGACTTCGATGTTGTTTCCTGTTCGACCAAAATATATAAATACGCATTATCTGTAACGTTTTATGACCAGGACCACCACCCGGTCCCGAATCCCCAGTCCAGGATCCTGATTCTCTTCTTGATTCAGACCTCGTACTTTCTGGATACTTGTAGAATACAGGTTCTACTACATATCAAGTCTTCTTTGACTCAATGGGGGTTGGAACACTCGGATTAGAGTAGCATGTCGTGTCACCAGGTCCTCGATCCTCGCTCTCATTTCCCGACTAAGGCAAACTCATAGTAATTCAAGCGCATCAAATGTTAAGTTAACGTGCGTCCATGGGGTAAGGTGAGGTGTGACAGTTTTACGTAAAACCTTTTCTAATCCCTTCCTTTCTTTTTAGAAAGGCAGCATCAACTTCAGATGCTGGTAGTCCGATGGAAACACGTTTGTAATCCTAATACATACAAGAAATGTTTCAACAATATCTGAATCTGACTAATATATGCACGAGAGACTATCGTATTCGAAACAGTTTTCTTAATTCATACATAACAGTATTACCTAAGAATGAACAGCAGATGGGTAGAATTTGAAGGGAAAATTGAGGACACAGCAAGTTGGAAAAAGCTAGTCGGCGGTCTACGCTCCACAAGGGGTGACAGTCGTTTTAGTTAGTATACTTAGAACACTGTACAATATTCAACCAGCCCTCTAAAAACAGAACACGGCTAGAACAGGCTGGACAAACCTAGTTGAATACGAAGCAATCATCACAATCATCAGAAGACGTTCGTATATTTATTGAACCTTCCGACTGAATGCCAGAATCAGTGTGCTCCACCACCACCACAACAACAACAACACATAATTCACTCAAAATAACCAAATTCTAATTAAACTCACTGTAATAATTCATCCGTACTACTACTATTACTATTGCTACTACTACTACGCTGATTGATTGTTTTATGTTTGTTTGGACTGAGATATAATAAATGATTAGCTTTTTGTAAAATTTCTTGACGATAACGCCATTGAGATATGGATAATTTCCCGGCATATGCATAATTACCATAATCATATAACATTGGCCATGTGATATGAACAAGTGCATGACTTATTGAACGCCATTCACCTAAAATATCCGGCTTGAAAAGTAAATAAACAAAGCAAAGGAAGGAAGAAAAAGGAAATTAAACAATTCAGAGAAGAAAAAACTGCTTTCTTTTGAAATTATGAATAAATTAATGTTTATTTAGTCCAGAGGTTAAGCGTTTGCGCGCAAGACCGAAGGGTTCGAATCCTGCGAGGTGCATGGAGTTGTGGATGCGTACTGTTACTGATGAGTCCCATACCAGGACGAAATGCTTGTCCAGTACGCTTCCAGGTTTCTAATAGTGATTTAACATGAATAAATTAATGTTTAGTCCAGAGGTTAAGCGTTTGCGTGCAAGACCGAAGGGTTCGAATCCTGCGAGGTGCATGGGGTTGTGGATGCGCACTATTACTGATAAGTCACATACCAGGACGAAACGCTTGTCCAGTGTGCTTCCAGGTTTCTAATGATGATCTAACAATAGTCGGTTGATTAATACAATATGTAAAAAGACATTAGAAACTTGGAAACATTGCTTAGACTAGCCGTTTCGCCCTAGTATAGGACGAATCAATAGAAGTGGGTATTCATGATACGCGCTCTCTAGCATTATTCGACTCGAGATTTCAATTAAACTAAGTTAACAAGCTTCACGACCATTATGGTGAAAATTATCATGTGCTCAATTGTGACTAGCTTCGTGATGAGGTTACTCCGAGTTCTAGTGAGAAGTCGTAACTGGTGTAGTTCAACCTTGTTCAAATGTGAAGTATCGCTCACCGAAGACAGTGAGTGAATGAGGTTGCGCAGGATCGTAGATTAATCGAGATTAGACATTGTCATCGTTGGATGTAGGCTCCATGATTTAAAGATTCCGAGTTCGCGCTCAAGGTCAAAGGTCCTAGGTTCAATTCCTGAAAGCGAAAGTCTTAGATGCATAGTGTTGATGAGTACCATGGATATGCAATGCTTCCAAGTTCTCAATAGTGATCTAACATTGGTCGAGCGATTTCAAAGTAACTCAACATTCCCTTCAACCCTATACTCAAAAAACACTTTATTTGTTAAATGAGTTCATTGTTCATTATAAATATCTCGTTAAATATTCATAACCCGACCGAAGCTGCTACCTTGACGTGATGGTCAGGCTTGCCTATCGTGATGACCCAACTGAGCTATATTGGCTGGAACATATGTTCCTGAAGGTTCTACCATGCCAGGCAGGTCGATTGCACAACGATCAGACTAAAAGCAGCTACTCAAGGTCTGAGGGCGAAGTCGTACTGCTGACTGTGATGGAGGGGTCTGACAGCCGTAAGGTGTTTCCCTCGGACAACCAGCATCTGCAGCAATGCTGCCTTCTCACAAGGAAGGGAGGGTGTTAGAAAATGTCAACCCTAAAGATGTCACACCTCATCCTACCTCACGGATTTCCGTCTCCAGCGGTAAGGATGCCCACCAAGGGCTTTCAAGTGCGGAGCTAACACTCAAAAAACTTCTCATAAAATGGCCGTGCGTGACCGGCCTCAAGCAGACGTCCCTTGGGCTCTGAGGTCACGCTCCCAGGTCTCTAAGACCAACACTAATCTATCTTCCTTTTCAGGTCCCTCAAGAAACAACCTTCCACGGTGTGGGCAGCCGGGAAGTGACAACCGCCCTCATACCATTAACAGCACACGAGACCAAATTGGTCAAAATCAAAAATATTCATAAACATAATTCTGTTTTTACTGAGACGATTTCGTCAAAATGTTCCATAAAAACATCAAGACAGTTCTATTGTATGGAGCGGGAACTTGAAGAACTACGAAAGTCATTATTCAAAAGATAAGGGTGTTGTTGATTAACAGTTGTCGAGAACCATACAGTATTAGCAACAATCTACTGTGGCATAGAATAAAATACCTTCTAACTAAAGAGGGAAAAAATCGTTAGCGGTGAATAGAAAACACATCGCAGTAATCAAGTCTTATTGTAGTGAACGAGAACAAAGGTGGGGCAACCCAATTGTATTTAACGAAAATTACAGAGTTACTCAGTAAAATAGGAAAACCATATCGTAAACAGTTAATTTGCAAAATATCAGTTCATCATATCGAACTGGACTGTTCCTGTTGCAAAACATCAACAATCCATTGTCACTATTCATGCGTTTCATACAAATTCCATTGTTTTCTAACTCTTCCTCCTTTCTTGATCTTCCCATATCTTCTCTTCTGCCAGACATTACGTTGACAAACGCGTCATATACTACTTATAAGTAGGTCACACCACAGTACAACAAATCAAGCCCTAACTTTATAATCTTAATAACAAAATTTGGCGATGCCTTATGGAGGCAGACATCAATCGCAAACAACTCGAGTCTTGACTTGCTTTATGCCCACCCATATACTCCACAAAGAATAACAGGTCTAACTAAACATGCAGTAGTAGTGTGGTGTGAGCTACTTATAAGTAGTATATGACGTGAGTGTCAACGTAATGTCTGGCAGCAGAAAATGGGGGGGGAAGATCATGAGAAAGGAAGAGTTACAACAAAATGGAATTTGTATGAAACGCATGAATAGTAGTGACAATGGATTGATGTTTTGCAACAGGAACAGTCCAGTATGATATGATGGATTGAAGATTTGCAAATTAACCGTTTACGATATGGTTTTCCGATTTTACTGAGTAACTCTGTAATTTACGTTAAATACAATTCGCTTGCCCCACCTGTGTTCTCATTCACTACAGTAGTAATAGTAGCAGTAGTATAAATAAACTCACTTGATTTATTGAATGATAATTCAACAACTGGTTTGCAAGATTCCAATCTAACTTTTTCAATGCAAATGTTAAAAACATCGAGGCAATATTATCATTATTAGTAATGCTATTATTATCATTATCGATTGAAGAGATATTGAATTCTTGAAACAACTGTTGCGCAACACGTAGTTGTTCAGTAAAATTTCGATTTTTAAAAAAACACTGACTTGTCATTGATAAACAAGCCAGTAATTGCGGTCGATTCAATGTCAACAAATTGGTACGTATGTAAATTCGTATAGATTCAGCAGAGTTTTGATGGTTACTAACATCATCGTCATCATCAGCATCTAAATTGATTTCCACCAATTTCGACAATAAAATCATTGTCCATGGCCATAAACAATAAAATTTCATCATGTTGGTGACGTCATCATCAACATCAGAATTGTCATCATCCCTGTAATTATTATTACAATCAATCGCATCAGTATCATCCTCCTCCTCATCAGCTTCGACATCATCCATCTTGCCGTCTCCAACATCATCAATTCTAGTCGACAGTAATTCTGCATGGAATCTTGACAAAAATTCATTAATCACTTGACCAAATTGTAACCAATCCACTGAGATACAATTCAATTGTACTCGTCGATCATTGATCACATTGAATAAAGGTGATTTTGTTTGAATATACCGCGAAATCATAGTCAAATTCGGTAATGTTAAATACTGACTATCACTATTACTATTATGATTAACATCGACAATATATTGATTATAAAATGTGAAACGTTCAAACCAATCAAATGAATCACCTAGTACACGTGAACCAAATAAACGTAACCAAATCCATGCTTTACTAATCCATTCCGTATATAACATTGACAAGAAATTAGTGGAATTTTGTGCAGACGGAATAATAGTTGAGTATTGATCGGCTAAATTTATTAAATATGCAAACCATTTTTCATGTAGATTAGATAAATTGGAGTAGTTATCTAACCAAGCAGATGGAAAATTAGTTTCCTTATGCAATTTATTAATTTTCAATACAGGTATTCGACTGAGATCAGATGATTTTGATAAGGAATATGATTGATTTTTATGAAACAATGATGACGAATCACTGATGTATTGTTCAGTGGATTGAATTAATTCATGAATTAATAATAAGTAGTATTTTCTGTTTAGTAAAAAAAAATTATAAGGAAATGAAATTATTCAATCATTGGAAAGATATATATGTCACATTTGGTTGCAGTGAACTAGAACAACAAATAACAAGGTTTATATTACATTCTGTTAAGGACTTATTAGTTAGATGTACAGTTGAGAGTGAAAAGAATTCGTATCGAATGCGTCGTCGAGCGATGTTTTGCGATGTAGGTTAGCAGAAAGCTCGTAGGCGGCCAAACCGAAACATGCAAAAAATCCATGAAATCACTAACAATTGGACTAAGTTATGTTGGTGTAGGTGTCGACTACCTGGTTAAGGTCAGCGAGATGATAGTGATCGATGGTTAGAGACCCTGAATGACATGTTTGCAATGGCATAGGTGCATTCATGATTTGTGTTCTCACAAATCCTAACCTTCAATGTTCCGCATCACCTTTATCATTTCGTTTTGAGTTTCTTTCACTAGATTCTACTTCTTGAATAATATCTTCGAACTATAATCTCTCCGATTACTGCTCATCATTCTACCACCTCTACTACTATGGGATATGAATTGACAATTGCATCTTTGTGCTAATGTAGTATGGCAACATGAATCGGTGTACGTACGTACTAAGTTTTACGTTGCTGTTGATTGAGTGATTGAAATGTTCTCATATGGTAATAAGTTTATATTTTTCGGGCAGAGTTTTGGAGGTTTGTGTTTTTACACATTTGAAATCATCAATCAATCATTGTTAGACCACCATTAGAAACCTGGAAGCACTGAAAGACAGCCGTTTCATCCTGGTATGGGACTCATCAGTGTGCCAGTGCGCATCCACTACTCCTGCACCTCGCAGGATTCGAACCCGGGACCTTCGGTATTGTGCGTGAATGCCTAACCATCGGACCACTGGGCCGGCATCCAACAATGTTAATGTCTAACTCTGATTGATCTAGGGATTTTGCGCGACCTCACCCATTTGTCTTTGGTAGTTACTGCCTACACCCGACAGGGTTGAACTCCATTGGTCACGTCTTCTCAACTAGAACTCCGAGAATTTCCTCACGAAGCTAGTCACCAGTTTATAGTCAGTATAATGTTGTGAAGATTGTTGAGTTTTATTGAAACCATGAACTGATCAATGTTCCTCCGGAGGTTAGGAAATTGCACGTGAAACCAAAAGTTTCGGGCTCGATTCCTGACCGTGAAGTTGTGTATTGGTACCAAATGGCTGTTGAGTGCTTCCAAGTTTCCGATGATGATCCAGCATTGATCACGTCATGATTTCAGTGAGTTTTATGGTCTATAATAGCGACGTCTCACTCACTGTCTTCATGTGTTAGAGTGCTTTTTACAAGGTAGAATAAAAAAAGACTACCCCATGTTTAAAGCTGGGTTGGTGAATACACAGAGTTGAATGGAGGAAGTAGAGAAAACCTCATTCGTAACATAGTGTATAAGTCCTCTGGATGATGTCTTTCGTAGTTCTCCAGGTTTCCGCTCCATACAGTAGAACTGTCTTGACATTTGTATTGAAAATCCTGATTTTGATTTTGTTTGAAAGTTGTTTGGAGTTCCAGATATTTTTCTACTGTAGAAATGCAGCCCTCGGTTTGCCAATCACCACCCTCACATCTGCATACGATCCAACTTTCTCGTCGATGATGCTGCCCAGATATGTAAAGGTGTTAACGTCCTCCAAGGCATCTCCATCAAGAGTGATTTGGTTGTTTCATGTTGTGTTGCATCGGAGAATTTTGCTTTTTCCTTTATGTATGTTGAGACCTATTGCTGATGCAGAGGCTGCTACTACACTGATTGTCTTCGCTTGCATTTGTTGTTGCGTGTGCGATAGAAGAGCCAGGTCATCTGTTTATGTGCATGCGTAACAAAATTACAATAAACTGATTACAATAAACAGATTTATCAATTAATCACTTACTTATTCCATTCATTAATCAATTTATCTGATTCAATATCCAATGAACCAATCAAATGTTTCCATCCAGGTGTCCAACGTAGATCAGGCCAATCTGACCAATCAGTGCATATTTGCGGCATTCTACTCATATTGGATTCACTATTGAGTGGAATTAGTATTTTCCCTAATTCATCTGGTTGTATTAAGAATTGTATATCAGTTAAATTAGCTTGTTCAAATAAAATACGTTGAATCATTAAACGCATATCAATGTTCAATGGTTTATTGTCATAATATTGTTTTAATGTTAAATTTATTAAATTCACATATGAATGACGATAATTTTGTGCAGATTGATTTTGTTGAATAATTTCTTTAATAGTATGTTGTAAATAATAATTTGGTAGTTGAACTGATGTCATGCGTTGATGTAGAGGAGGATGGTGATCATCAGTGATATTTTTCACATAGAAATGAATTAGATGATTGACAAACTGAAAATCAATAAATAAACAGAGAGATAGACGGACACAAACAAACAAACAGGTAAAAACAACAGATAAACAGACTGACAACAACAACAATAAGGGCAACAATAAGGCAATAAGAAAAATTGAAAAGTACACATATGATTGTCAATGTGTATTAAACTGAATTCATATAAAACAAAGGAGAACACACTAAAGAAACAATGCGAAATTTCTTACGTAGTTACCTAGCTGTAAAAACACATGAAGAGGTTGAGGCGGCCAGATCAAAACATGGCACAAATATCCATGAAGTCACTGACAATTACACTGAGTCATGTTGGTAGATGTAGGCTACCTGGTTGGAGTCCGTGAGACGAAAGTTACCAATGATTAGAGACTTTGAACGACATGGCTCAGAATCGTTTGCAATAGCACAACAGGTGCATCCACTCTTTGTGTTCTTTCAAATTCTAACCTTCTGCATTCCTCATAATCTTTACCTTTCTCCTTCTAAATCTATCTCACTGAATTATACTTTTCGAATCATATCTTTGCTCCCAAATCTTCTCTATTGCTGCTAATAATTCTACTATCACTATCACTCTTGGATTTGAACTGACAGTTGCATCTCTGTGCTGATATGGTATGGCAACTTGAACTGAGGTACTTATGTAAGAAGTTCTGCGTTGTATCTATCTATCTGTCTGACACGAAGAGGTAAAGAATATAACAAAAAGTGAATAATATAATCAGTATTCTAGTTAACCTTCCATTGATGTAACTGATTTTCTTTTGAGTATATCTAGCATGTTCAGTCAGTTAGTCAGTTGGTCAATCAATCAGCTACAATATAGAACTTTATAAGCTTGTACATGCATCAGTGTTCAAGTTACCAAACCATATTACCATATAGTGACGCAAGTGTCCATTCAAATTCCATAGTGATAGAAGTAGTAGAAGTATAAGCAGTAATCGGAGAGATTATGGTTCGAAGAAACTATACAAGTATATCAAGCATGTTATTGAAATAGGTAACTCAAATACGTAGACTGTTTACAATTTTATTAATAAACAATCTCAGAAAATTTTCGTAACAAAGACAGTTGGTTTCGTACGGGGAATGGGATCGCTAAACTCCGATGTCCAACCTTGCACCTCTATCAGAGCTTAAGGACCAGCAGTAAGCGTAGGCGTGCTCTCTAGACGGCGTGCTTATTCTAGATTAACCGAAAAGGATACAGCTGAGAGTTTAGTTCTAATCTTCATCATCATCATCATCATCACCTTTATCTTTCTCTTGCTAAATTTATTTCACTAAATTATACTTCTTGAATCCTATCTTCAAAACCTCAATCTTCTCTATTACTGCCAATAACTTCTACAACCTTTAATACAACAGGATTTGAATTGACGATTGCCCTTTTCTGTGTGCTAATGTGGTATGGCAACCTGAATTAATGTACAAACGTACGAAGTTCAACGTTGTAACTAACTGACCGACCTAGGACTTAGTTGAATAACGTGACCATCATAGATAGTTGTAACATTTTATCAATAAAGTCTTTTATTTTTCACACATTTCAAGTCAGTAGTAATAATTAGTCATTTAAAAGAAAAATAGAATTATGTAATCAATACAAGAGCGGAAGGAAATTCACAAGAATGATGTAAAAAAACTGATGAACAATTCATTATGGTATGTAAAGATTTACAACAGTACCATTTTGAATAGATAAGTTTGGTTTGAGTGAATTAATGGCATTAGCTTCAGGTAAATTTGAAAAAGAACAGAATTATAATTGTCAATCTATCAATTTAATGATGCCTTATATCACAGAGAAGTTTTTCACTAATCAAAGATTAGCGGTTACAACTTTCATGTTGCCTCCATCTCTGTATACATATATGTGTACCCGGGGAAAGCAGTTATATTAGTACAACAGAAAGAGGTGAGTTTACGAGAGCTACAGCCAAAACATCTTTGTATCAAAGGTCATCCAGATCGTCATCATTATTATCGTCTCCGTTAATACTACTCTTAGACAACGAATCAATGATATAAAGATTAATTGGTTGCTTGAATATCTAACGTTTGTATGTCTCATTGGCTGGAAGCAAGCTCATAACGATCTCATCAACCAGAACCCACCCACTCAATTACTTACTTACGACTAGTAATACAGTGCAGCAAAAGCGGTCGACCTGCGCTTTCCAACCTAAGCAAGCCTCAGCCATCTTTTCCACATCTATTCAATTGCCTTCAATTCTCGGAAAAGTATGCTCTTTGATCTTACTCTTTTCCTTTTGTCTTTGAGGATTACAAATGAGAGCTTGTCTTGTGACACAGTTAGATGCTTCCGTATACGTGTTTCCTATACACTTTCAGTTCTGTTTCCTGATTTTTTATTCCTGGTTTGTTCTATCCCACAGTAGGTTGTTGTTGATGGTGTCTGGCCAACGGATCCACAGTATCTTGCGTAGATAACTGTTAATGAACACTTTTATCTTTCAGATGATAGAGTTCGTGGTTTACCAATTTTCAACCCCATTCAACAGAACCGTCTTGACATGTGTATTGAAAATTCGCACCTCCATGTTTGTTGATAGTTGTGTTTGAGTTCTAGACGTTCTTCAGTCGTGGAAATGCTGTCCAAACTTTGCCGATCCACTTCCTTTACATATGCATAAGGTCCACCTTGCTCATCAACGATGCTGCTCAGATATGTATAAGTTTTAACGTCCACCAAGGTATTTCCATCAGGAGCGATTTGATTAGCGTACGTAGTGTTGTATCGTAGAATCTTTTTTTCCCGTTTATGTAAGTTGAGACCTATTGCTGCTGGGGCTGATGCTACACTGGTCGTCTTCTTTTGTATTTGTTGTCACAAGTACGATAGAAGAGCTAGATCATCTGCAAAATTCAGCTCGTCCAGCTGCATCCAAGCTGTCCAATGTATCCCGTGTTTCCCCCACCCAGAAGTGGACATCCTCATAATCAATCCGACCATTCCACCTGAAACCTCTCTAGGATTACTTCCAGTCTCAAAGTCGATGTAAAAGGAGGGCATGGTTGAGCATGACGTTAACGAACTCATCCCGTAAAAAACTAACTAGCAAAAAATACGTTAGTGAGAACAAATAATTCAGGGTTCCCGCCCGCATCCATAACACACTCCACTAAAATTTTAATGATAAAAAAGTTCAGTCGCTCGAAAGATTGTTCAGTTGCACATTTGAAATCATGAATCGATCAAAGTTAGATCACCACTAGTAACCTAGAAGCACTGGAATGCTATTTCGTCTTAGTATGGAACTCATTAGCGGTGTGTGTGGACGATTGATGATTGCAGATAAATAATTCTTACCTCAATACATTTGACATTCATTTGACGTTGACAATAAGTAAATTGTAAAATATGCAACAAAATTGCATCTGTATTCATTTCACTCTTTTTCATACCATCGTCATCATCATCATCGTTACCTTCAGTGATAGTATCGCCGCTGTCTTCAACATTGTTCACCTTCACGCTACTCGTTAGTTTTTGCAATTTTCTTCTCTTAGTCTCCTTCTTCTTATTCTTCGCCGTCTTCGGTGTTTCCTGTCCTTTCTTCACCTGCTCCTCATTCTCAAGTCCAGTTTCATTGCTGTATGCTTTTTGTAAAAGTTGTTTAGCTAAATAACCAGCTGAAATCAAAGCACCAATTGGAATTTTTTTCAATTGATGACAATGTATGGAATATTGTTGTGTTGCAGTAGTAGTAGTACTACTACTACTATTACATTTGTTAGTAGTATGACTTGATAATTTTAATTTTTCATCATGATAATCGGTATGGAATTCCATGAATAATGCGGGATTTTCACAGAGTTCAACATAAAATGCATGAAATTGTATTAAATGTGTACTAATGTGTTCAGGAACGCGAATCGATGTGAATACACGTAATAAATCAATGTGAGATTGCATAATCTATAATAAAAAACAACACAAGGTCAAGCAAAAATCAAGTACTATGGTTTAGCCATATACCAAAGTTATATTAAACAACCTGTGTAATCACACTCATTAATAAAACAAACGAAACTGTAATTTCTATGACCTTCAAAAATCGATAGAAGCAAGATGAGAACTAAACAAGATAACAAAGGAGTTTTATTCACTGAACAATCCCAATGAATCGAGAAGCGGTACACGGCATCTCGGAACGCAAAACAGATGACAACCTAGTTCAGTCCAATTGTCAATGAGTAGTTTATGAACTGATACCGTGTGCAGTATGTGTATAAAGATCTCCGCAGACTTGGAAAAAATCAATTAATCCATTCTTTTTATGTGACGACTGAGTGTGTCGACCGCTTAACTCATCTAGGGAGTCACATCAGTGCTGATTGCGTGGTGTGGGATGAAATCTCAGCACGGATACAGAAGGCTTGATAGGCTTTTGCTAACTTGCGGCACTTATGAAGCAGCCAAGATATCCGTCTGCTAACCGAATAACGGGTATACTGCACATTAGTTCGCTCAGTCTTACTTTATGGCTGCGAAACATGGCCAGTGAGAGTAAAAGATATTCGTAGGTTAGTGGTTTTCGATCATCACAGTCTCCGAGAGATTGCTCATTAATCTTGAGCCTATCGAGTATGTAATGCTGCCGTTAGAAAACGGGTCTTAGGTAGGGATAGCAAATCAATAAATGAAGTGGTGTAACTCTATCATTTGATGTGGTAAGGACATGTTCTACGAATGCCAAAACACAGATTACCCCGTTGAGCGATGCTTTGAGGTGTAGGAGTAGGTTTAAAAGAAAGTTAGGGGCGGCCAAACCGAAACATAGCACAAATCCATGAAGTCATTGACAAGTGGATTGAGTGATTTTAGTAGATGTGGACAACATGGTTGGGGTCCACGAGATGATAGTAACCGATGGTTAGAGACCCTGAATGACATGGCTCAAAACCGTTTGCAATGGCGCCGGTGCATTTAGTCTCTATGTTCTCTCAAATCCTAATCTTCTGCATTCTTCAATCCCTCTAGTTTTGACTTTCGAAACTTTTCTCACTGAATCATATTTCTTGAATAATATCTTCTAATCTTGACCTCTCCGATTACTTCTAATACCTTTACTACCTCTTCTACTATTGGATTTGAATTGACAATTACATGTCTCTGTGCTAATGTGGTTAATGGCAAGATGAACTGATGTACTTATGTACGAAGTTCTAGGTTTAGAAAGTTTAGAAAGTCAAAACTAGAGGTGTTGAAGAATCCAGAATATTAGGATTTGAGAGAACACAAAGAGTGGATGCACCTGTGCCATGGCAAACGATTCTGAGCCATGTCGTCCAAAGTCTCTAACCATCAGTGACTATCATCTCGAGGACCCCAACCAGGTAGCCTACATCTAAAAACATGACTCAGTCCACTTGTCAGTGATTTCATGGATTTCTGCCGTGTTTTGGTTTGGCCGCCCCTAGCTTTCTTCCAACCGACTCCTGCACTGCGAAACATAGATCGTCGAGGCAGTCGGTGGTTAGGCATACGCAACACATTTCCCAACAACCTCAACTGATGAAGTTTCAATACTTCATCTATCGATCTGCCATTCTTACCTAGCACCCGTTTCTAAATAACAGCGTTGCTCACTCGGGTGTCCCAGGATCACATACATTATCGAAAAATATGCATACGTAATTTTCAAAACAATCGATAGATTTAACTTACCGGCTCAGTGAAACAAATTTCTAAGCCACGATTACGCATTGCACGAGATATCCCGGTGGAACTAGTGACACCAACACTGGTCAATTCATCCACAGTTAAAATTAAACGAAAATTAGGATGTGCTTTCAATGTGACAAGTTTACCATTTGCATCGAGACCACGTTCACTAAGTAATAATTCACCGTTTGGTTCAAGAAGACTATTTAAACGATCAAGTACTGAAGGACTTGTTTGTTTTTTGAAGAGAACAAAGCAGACAGAAAAAAGCAACACAGGATAAATGATTAATTGCAAAGAGAATTGTACTTGATATTGCAAAACATTTGTGTTATGTAATGCTTACACTTATGTATATCGAATTTTAGTGTTTAAGAGCAAGTCGAAGAGTGTAACAATGGTAAGTATATTTAAGCTGAAATGTGTTGTGTGAGAAAAAAAAGTTGAGTGAAATAAGCAATGAATAAACAAGTTTGTAACATATTTCTTTTGTCTATGCTACTACTGTGGTGCGCGCTACTTATAAGTAGTATATAACATGAGTGTCAACGTAATGTCTGGCAGAAGAAGATGGGGGAAGATCAAGAAAGGAAGAGTAAGAAGAACACAATGGAATTTGTATGAAACGCATGAATAGTGACAATGGATTGATGTTTTCTGCAACAGGAACAGTCCAGTTCGATATGATGAACTGATATTTTGCAAATTAATGATTTACGATATGGTTGTCCGATTTTACTGAGTAACTCTGTAATTTTCGTTAAATACAATTCGGTTGTCCCACCTGTGTTCTCCTTCACTACACTACTACTAATCAACTTTACTTGGCTAAAGTAAGTACTTTTCGGGCACACATTTGAAATCATCAATCAATCATTGTCAGACCACTATTAGAGGTCGCGCGAAATCCGTAGATCAATCAGAGTTAGACATTAACACCGTTTGATGCCGGCCGGCCCAGTGGTCCGATGATTAGGCGTTCGAGCACAAAGCCGAAGGTCCCGGGTTCGAATCCTGCGAGGTGCTGGAGTCGTGGATGCGCACTGTCGCTGATGAGTCCCATACCAGGATGAAACGGCCATCTTTCAGTGCTTCCAGGTTTCTAATGGTGGTCTAACAATGATTGATGGATGATTTCTAATGTCACAACTCTAAAGGCTGATTTTGGGTCAATTTGATGACCACTCATCATCATTAGATGTTTTGCAATGGATGAGGCTGGGTTTCTTGATCGATCATCTTGAGATGATGGGCAAGGTGGTGGATGAATCATGGATTTGATTAGCCATTTTGGAATATGTTCTCCTATCCTGTCTTCCAATCGGCGATCTGTCCTCCCTAAGTAACTTTCTCCGCAGTTACATGTGAATTGGTAAATACAGTTGGATTTGTACTGAATCGGTCTTGGAGACTTGATTGGGGTAACTGAGATCGATTGGGTTGTTGTGATAAGCCTCAGATTAGCAGCATTGAAGGTCATCAAAACCCACACACACTGAAACTACTCAAACTACTACTTGATTGGTCGGAAAAGTCCAACTTTATGTGTTCAAAAACAACTGTATGTTGACCTTTGTTTACCATGGTTCTAGTGAGTCGATGTCATGCTAAATAAGAAATTTTGACCTTATCTTCAAAACTGTATTTACACACGAATAACATGTTGCTTGTATGTGACTGACAAGAACGCACGAAATGGTACTATCTCACAAAATATGTCTTCTCATTTCTCTATGCAAATAAATAAGTAAGTAGAAAATCAATACCTAGGTATAATTCTTTTAATTATCGTCTGTAATTAATGTATACATCAATTTTTTACCTGCATAATTGTGCATTTTCAATCAGTACCCAATAACCATGAATAATACCCTTGACTAATGGACTATCAATCCATTCAAATAAACCACCAGATTCACGTTGTTCCAATGAACCAAGTAATTCAATTGTATCCGATGTAGGTGATAAACACATTGTTAATAAAGTTTGATTCAGTAGAATTGATGCTAAATGAGTTAGCGTACGTTTGCCTAATATACAAAATATAAAAATTACAAAATACAAACATTGATTTATCTACATAAATTCATTAATTAATAACAATACGTGGTGTACAATGACACTTTTGAGTTCGTAGCGCGTGTTTGCATGCGCTGTTACTGCTAAATACTTCTACTATCACTACGATTATAGGATTTGAATTGACAGTCAACAGGCGATCAGCGCAGATGAAAACTCCCGAGATAAGTGAAGCGTTCAACAGGCCCGACTACTTCACACCCTATCACCTACCACCTAATATTTGAAACAACATTTTGTATTTCGAGAGTGAGAACCGTATCCTGAACATGCTTGCATTGTTGCTTAGGGTAGTCAGAAGACTTTGCATTTTGTTAGCGTCTTCATCGACATATCGTACGTACATACATCAGTTCAAGTTGCCATACCAGCACATTTGTATACAGAGATGAAATTGTCAATTCAAATATAGTAGAAGTATAAGCAGTAATGGAGAAGATTAGGGTTTGAAGATATGATTCAAGAAGTAGAATCTAGTGGAATAAACTTGAAAAGAAAAGGATAAGGGTGATGAGAAACTCCAAAGGTTAGAACTTGAGAGAACACAAAGAATGAATACACCTGCACAATTGCTAACGGTTTTGAGCCATGTCATTCAGAGTCTCTAACCATCGGTGATTTTCGTCTCACTGACCCCAACCACGTAGCCTACATCTGCAAGCAGGTCGAACGTCCAAAAAGCACGCACATGAACAGTGGTCCCCGTTCGGGCACTTATGAATCAGCAAGATCCCTCCACCGATCCACTACCCAAAATCCCCAATCTGCATGAGCGACAAGGCGGGCTTACTCAGCTAGACCTGGCACCCTGAATGGATTACCGAGCCACTCAGCAGTGCACTAACCAGCAGCCATTCTAGCCGCCTGGCCTCCAACTGCCTGGCGCTGTTACAATCGACCGGAGTCCTCAGACCCCACATGAAGCTAAAGATCGAGTTTGTTCCACAAGGTCGGTCGGAACATACACACTCTCATGAGGAAGATGTCATGAACTCAACCAAGTGCAAGCACTCAGCCAAGCGGGGTTAATCCCACAGAAGTGGGCAGATATCATTGGCGTCCAGTACCCCTTGGCACCGGATCACATAACCCAATTCGAGACCCTTGTTTAAGGGGCCTCGGCGCCAGTTTACACACTACACCGAGATGTAGTGTTCGGGATAACCACATAGGGTCGGCGTCTGTAGTCCAGGATTTCTACGGCTGCTTCCCCAAACAGAACGTCCAGGGCCGTCTTCAATCATCTTGGAAAGCTACATCTCTTTTAAGGTATTTTCTACTACGGAATGATAGAGGACAAGACCTCAAACCATTATCCGAATTTACCTACGATCGATGGACGGGATTCAGACTTAGAGACGTTCAGTCCTAATCCCACTGAGTGGCTTACCGCATCCACAGCCTTGCAACCATGAACACGTACCATCATTCCGGACCATGCCAGGCACGGTATCCTAAGCGTTCAGAACAGCTTTTAGCCACAGCACTGCAAACAAATCCACTTTGCCTGACAGGACCACGAAGAGGTAGCCGTCACCACAACCCCCCAAAAAGCTCCATTTATGCGCATCACCTAATATACCCATTCAATTAGATGACGAGGTATTTGGCTACCTTAAGAGAATCATAGTGGATATACAGCAGTATCGTCATGAATTGACTGTCAAACTGAAGAGCGTTGCATTCGAATGGAATGGGAGACAGCTAAGAATACACTTATTTTATGATAAGGTATAAATTTTTTAGTCTACTACACAGAAATTACTCATCTTATATGATATTCTGTCTTATTTCATTTCAACACGATATCATGTAACATCAAAAAGATATTTTAAATTTCCTACTCATTAGAATTACTACAAATAAATTGATTTTATGATTTTTGATAAAAAAACTAATAACCTACCACATCCAGGTGGACCATTCAACATAACCATCCAACCCATTTCAATAACTTTCAAAAAACTCTCCAATACACTTCGATGACAATCCATCAAGATTAAATGTTCAAAATGATTATTGATCATTGAATTATGGATGGACTGATGATGATGACTGAAATTAGCCAATCCACATTGTATCATTGTTGATTTATTAAAAAGACGAATATCGCCACATGGTTCATAATAGAACATTTCAGGCATATTCAAGATTGTATTACATACAGTTGACCATAAATTAACCATCTTGTATTGGGGGATAAAACAAAATAATAATATTTTGATATAAATAGACATGATCAAAGGAAAATTCATAAATAGACAAGTTCAAAGATGTTGATATACTTGAATGGTTTGCTCCGTCTTACTTTATGGCTGTGAAACATGGTCAGTCAGAGTAGAAGATATTCGTAGGTTACTGGTTTTCGATCATAGGTGTCTGCGAAGCATTGCTCGTATATCGTGGGACACCCAAGTGAGTGACGCTGTTATTAGGAATCGTGTGCTAGGTAAGAATGGCAGATCAATAGATGAAGTGGTGAAACTTCATCAGTTGAGGTGGTTGAGACAATTGTTCAGTATGCCTAACCACCGACTGCCTCGAAGAGCTTTGTTTTGTAGTGTAGGAGTAGGCTGGAAGAAAGTTAGGGGTGGCCAAACCAAAACATGGCACAAATCCATGAAGTCATTGACCAGCGGACTTAGCCATGTTGGTAATTGTCGACTACCTGGTTGGGGTCCGCGAGATGATAATAAACGACGGTTAGAGACCCTGAATGACATGGCTCAAAATCGTTTGCAATGGTGCAGGTGCATTCATTCTTTATGTTCTCTCAAATCCTAATCTTTTGGATTCTTCAACACCTCCAGTTTTCTCTTTCTAGACTTTTCTCACTAAATCATACTTCTTGAATAATATCTTCTAATCCTTAGCCTCTCCAATTACTTCTAATACCTTTACTACCTCTACTACTATTGGATTTGAATTGACAAATACATCTGTGTGCTGATGTGGTATGGCGACATGAACTGATGTACCTACGTACGAAGTTCTACGTTGCATCTGACTGCCTGACTGACTGACTGAATGATAGATATTACGAGTTCACCTAAGTCGGTAAATGGAACGAAAGTCAACGATACAGTGATACGATAGACTTTTCTAATCCGTTTGTCCTAGTCCCGGCTAACTAGACTAAGAAGTCTTGATAAGTCTTAGAGAATGTATTCTATAAGCATCCAGAAAATACGACATTGTTAAGTACACAAATCAATCTTACTTAAACAATGATAGAGACGCCCTTCGTGATAGCCACATAAATAGCGTACTGAAATAATCCATCAACCAATGATAGTCAAGGATTTTTTGAGGAGGAAATGTGAGCTGAAAGTCAACTGGCGCGAGAACATGACAATTCAAAATCTCAGAATAAACTTACATAATTAGGACCTTCTGGAGATCTAACGTGCCCAACACATGTCTAGTTTAAGTTGACGATCCACCGAACACAATGGATGGGGTCTCACAATATCGCGGATTGATTTTAAACATTAATATCGTTGAATACTAGCTCAGTAGATTCGAGGTTGTGTTCATGCGCGAGACTAGCGGTCCTGGGTTCAACCCCAGCTGCTTGGGCCGGGCATTCATCTACCAGTTGACGATTTCAGTAACACTCAACACTGTTTACCATAAAAAAGAATTATAGCCAATGAGTATCCACCTCTTGCGCTTGTAGTGCCTCCACATTTATTTGCATCCGCTTACATTTAATTTGCTTAAGCCCTTTCGATTAATTTATTTAACCAAGCCATTCGCTTAGCAACAACTCATATGTACCATTGGTATTTTTTATTATCTGCTTTGTATGAGCTTGTACGACTGAGCATTGCTTACGCTTACGCACTTACTCATCCTATTCGTTTGAATGTTAGTCTCTTAATATCCCTATGAACTCACATGATTTGTATCGCTTGCTTTTGATCTTGTCAATCATTCGTCGCTTTTATTCACGTGTGTGCATATCTATTTCGCTTGTCATATGTCTGTCTTATTTTTATCTGAATTTATATTCTGAGTCATGTTCTATCTGTTTGAGTTGGCTCTTAGCCTTCTCCGATTCGCTTCGCCCATTCGCTCGCATTGTAATCCAAAGAGTTGGCTCTTAGCCTTCTCCAATTCGCTTCTCTACTATCCTTATTGTGGTGTGCTACAATAAACGTATACGATACTTGGAGTTCATCTTCTGATTTATAAACCGAGCTTAAGAACACGCAGTAAATCGGCACACTACACGCTGTTCAAAACCTAAAGTTTCCTGTCTGGACAGTGAACGTTAATTTGAACTGTTACCAACAAACAACACAAATCGTGTAGCTTCTCTCTTGAACTAGATAATGACAATGTACGTCAACAGATTTCTGTGCAGTTCATATGATTCCATTCTAAATAGAAACTTACATTGTTGTTGGAAAACAACAACGACAATATCATACCCATGAAAAATCTGAAAAAAACTTTTGCTTTATATGATATTATACTACTAACAAAGAAAGAAAGTAGATTGATAGTACTTTACAAAATAAATTAATGAAATAGACAATCGAAAATACCTTTTGTTTATCTTGTATAGTACGCATACGATCTGTATACAATAAATGAACATATAAACCAGGATTGAAACCTTCAAAATCCTGGAAAAAATTTAAAAGAAAAGCACAAAAAGATGTATAGATATTTAAGTGAATAGGTAGACAGTAAACATTTGTTAACAGCTGACTATTTCAATGACTGATAAAAAAATATTTTATTAGTGACTAGAGATATAAGTAAAGCACCAAACTGAATCACAAAACAAGCCCTCATTTGGAATCCTTAAGATCAAAAGAGAAGAGGTAACCTGAAGAAATGGAGACAAGCATGAGAAGAATGAGCACCGAGTGGACAGAACAATAAAGGACGACCTACGGAGAATGCAAGTCGGTGGCCTATGTGCTTCACGAGGGGTAGGTTAGTAGAGACATTGGGAAAATGAGGCTGTTTGACTTATGTTCCCCGTTAGTCGGCATTTATTGACATAATATTTGGAATATTTAAAGATTTCCAAACTCTTATCTTAGTCTTATCTTGACAATGGTTGTTTCAAAGCCTTTTACTGTCGTTAGACATATTATATTCAGCTTATTTTTTGTAAAATGTTAGGCTAATTCTTTTAATATTCAGTTATCAACCGAACACAATGGTTGATGTTCATGCAGTATCACAGATCGATTGAAATAAACGCTTAACGCCGACTTATTGATGTAGATGTTAAGCGTTTACGTGCGTAATTGAAGGTTCACGAATTGATTCCAGCGAGCGGGTATCTGTCAGTCAGTCAGTTACAACAGAGAACTTCGTACGTAAGTACATCAGTTCAAGTTACCATACCACATTAACACAGAGATATAATTGTCAATCCAAATCCCATAGTAGTAGAAGTAGTGAATGTATTAGAAGTTATTGGAGAGATGAGAGCTCTAATATGTTATTTCAAGAAGTATGATTCAGTGAGGTAAATTTATAAACAGAAACATGGAAGTGGTGAGGAATTCAGAAGGTTAGGATTTTAGAGAAAACAAAGAGTGAATGCACCTGCGAGTGGGTGTCATGGATGCGCACTGCTGATGAGTCAGTCTCATGACCAGTCAATGCTTCCAGGTTTCGAATAGTTGTCTAACACTGATCAATCGATGTGAATTACTTTACTTTGCCAAATAAGCAATTTTGAATAGAATTTCAGCTGCAATGAATGATAATCTCTCGGCAAACGAGAGCGAAGACAAATGATCCAGTGACACGATTGGCTATTCTAATCCATTGGTCTCCGGCCCGGCTAACTTTATAAAGCAGTCTTAATAAGGCGTAGAAAGTGTACTCTACAGAAAATACGATGTCGACAAGCACACAAATCAAGCTAATTTATATAATGATAGAAACGTCCTTGGGAGAGCCACAAAAATAGCGTACTAAAATACTACATCAACCAATAATAACAGTCAAGCATTTTACCGGTAGTAAAAGTGAGCTCAAGGTCAATTGAGAAACTTATGCGCGAAAACATACAAAACTCAAAAATTAGGACCTTTTGGGGATCTCACATCACCACCAACAATCCAATATCTTGCGTAACAATCTTCCAAGTTTTTTGGATAGTCACTATATGATTTCGATGACTTTTTGTATGCCTTGTTCCCTTTATTTCCAATCATTGCAAGTCTTTCCAATTGGATTTATATGAATGCTAACTTTTCCCGACAGTTTGTCTTGTTCCTAAGTTAGCAGTTTGTCAGTGAATCGTTGGGTATTTATTACCAATATCAAGTTCTTGAAAGAACTAATCGTCGTAGAACAATTCAGTCATTCCTGCATTCACAAATGTCAATAGATCAATTGTAAATCTCAATGGACTATGATTTCTTAGTCCGTCCCGACCGAAGCTGCTACCTTGACGTGGTGGTCTGGCTTGACTATCGTGATGACCCAACCGAGCTATACTGGCTGGAACACATGTTCCTGCAGGTCCTACCATGCCAGGCAGGTCGGTTGGAGAACGATGAGACTAAAAGCAGCTACCCAAGGTCTGAGGGCGAAGTCGTACTGCTGACTGCAGAGGGGTGTGACAGCAGTAAGGTGTTTCCCTCGGACAACCAGCATCTGCAGCGATGCTGCCTTCTCACAAGGAAGGAAGGGTTAGAAAAGGTCGGCCCTAAAAATGTCACACCTCCCCTACCTCACGGATTTCCGTCTCCTTGGGTAAGGGTGCCCACTAAGGGCCTTTAAGAACGGAGCTAATCCTCTAAATACCTCTCATAAAAAGGCCGTGCGTGACCGGCCTGAAGCAGTTGTCCCTTGGACTCTGCGGTCACGCACCAACACTAATCCATCTTCCTTTTCAGGTTCGTCAAGAAACAACCTTCCACGGTGTGGGCAGCCGGGAAGTGATAACCGCCCTCATACCCATAACAGCACACGAGACAAAATTGTTCAAAATCAAATCCTTCCTACATTCCCTAATACCTCTCTTATCTCCACAACTAACTCTTCTCACATTCATTTATTACAGTGCACAGCAAATGCAAACGATGCGAGTTCGCGAAACGTCGTTCCTGGTCTCCTTAAACCCCGTTCCAAACTACATGTTGGAGCATTCAATGTACGGACATTGTGTCAAATAGGGCAACAGGCGTCATTAGCTAGGACTTTAGAATCTCGTTCCATCGATGTGTGCTGCGTCTCGGAAACGCGCATACAGGATCCGAGTAGCATCACTCATTTGACCTCACCATATCAAGATAAAGAAGCAGCTCGATTTACTCTTCGTGTATCCGGTAGCCCTGATGCTGCTTCTAGGGGCCTCGCCGGTGTAGGTATAGCATTGAGTCGTAGGGCAGAACAATCTCTTAACACTCGCGATGCCTAACCACCGACTGCCTCGACGAGCTATGTTTTGTGGTGTAGGAGTAGGTTGGAAGAAAGCTAGGGGCGGCCAGACCAAAACATGGCAGAAATGCATGAAGTCCCTGACAAGTGGACTGAGTCATGTTGGTAGATGTAGACTACCTGGTTGGGGTCCGCGAGACGAAAGTCATCAATGGTTAGAGACCTTGAACGACATGGCTCAAAATCGTTTGCAATGGCGCAAGTGCATCCATTCGTTGTGCTCTCTCAAATCCTAATCTTCTGGATTCGTCAGCACTTCTACCTTTGTCTTTCTAACCTTATCTCACTGAATTATATTTTTTGAATAATATCTTAAACCCTAGTCTTCTTTATTATAACATTAATACCTCTACCATCTTTATCACCATGGGATTTGATTTGACATTTGCGTCTCTGTACTAATAATGTGGTATGGCAACATGAACTTATGTACATACGTACGAAGTTCTACGTTGCAACTGACTCTTAGTCCGTACGCCTGTTATCCGCACAATGAGGTATAGGCCACCGACAAGTTTCTGGTCAGTGATTCTTAACAAGTCACTTTCCTACGAGATGAAGTCGCTCACCACATGCACAACCCTCCTTCCTTTATCCGGGGCTTGGCACCAGCAGTAATCCCAGAGTCGCTCCAGGAGGAGTTCTCACTTGACAATAACTACTTTCATTTAATGAACATATACAATTATACACATTAATCACGTATAAAAAAATAGTGTACTTACTTTGCCTTTCATTAAAAGATCACACCAACGAGTTAAATCACGTAAATTAAACTCCCATGGTCCACCTTGATTACCGAATTCATGTTGAATGTTAATTTGTTCATTAACCTGAAATAGGAATTTAGAAATATATATATACAGTACACTAATTAATTCTGTATAATAATCTACAAACTATTCCGAAAGTTGTAAGAAGAGTTAGTCGGTTAGTCATTTACAGCGTAGAACTTCGTAGGTATGTACGTACATCACAGTTCAAGTTGACATAACACATTAGCACACAAAGATCGAAATGACAATTCAAATCGCATAAGAGTAGAGGTAGTAGAAGTATTAGAGTGATAATCGAAAAGATTACGGGTCGACGGTGTGATTCGTGAAGTATGAGCCAATGAAAGTGATGAGGAATTCCATTCGAAACGTTACAATTTGAAACACGACAAAGAATGGATGCACCTACGCCATTGCAAATGATTTTGAGCCATGTCAGTCAAGGTCTCTAACCATCGATTACTATCAACTCGTGGACCCCAAACAAGTAGTTTACACTTACTAACATGGTTCAGTTCAGTTGTCAATGAATTCATAGATTTGCACCATATTTTGGTTTGAACGCCCCGTGATGGAAATTTTAATACACTATAATTGAACAAGTGGTTTGAATTGATTTATCTGGTTACTGTTTTTTAGTGAGTTAGGTTTTTATAGGGTGGAGCCACCAACCACACGCACAACCCTCCCCTCCTTCATCCAGGCTTGGGACAATCGTAACTCAACGAATGGCTGCACCAAATGCGAAGTGATAGATTCGAAATTATAAATACTAAAAAAGTTCAAATAAATATAATGATGTCACTAGTGTAATAAGGAAAACCAAACAATGAGTGGAAAAGATGGAAGTAAAAGTGTTGTGTTATGCGGTGTCCCAAATTGGAATTTATTACAGGTACTAACCGCACCGCCCGAACGGACGACCTGAGCGAAGAGGTAGGAGTAGAAAAGAAAGTCTATTTACCTAGCGAATCACATTTATAAATACTCATTTAGATTTACATGACCCCCAGTTAGCGGGACATAGATTGGATTAAAGCATGATTGTGTTGTTGCACACTGATTGGTTCTTTCGTATCCACCGATCAGCGCCAGTCGATACTGAGGGAACATTCTAGAATCTTCTCATGCAACAAAATTATAAATATACTAACGTTTTGTACTTCTTTGTCTTCCATTCTAACCCAAGTCATTGGAATATAATCTCTATTTCGTGTTCAATCGTGTTCTGAATTTGGGAGAACGTGTCGAGTGAATTGGCGTCCGAGAATACTACCTAAGCATTAGGAATAGTTGGTTTGTAATAGAGAGAGAATTATAAGAGATATGTATATCTCCGTTTGTCACCAAGGAACCTTGTCCTTCGATCAATTCTAATCAAGTCACTATATCAATGATATGTGAAATATGTATGAAACGTTGTTCAATTATTTGTAATATTGTTATTATGCTGCTACGTATAGCTATTCAAATCCTACCGACGTCCGAATTCAAACATTCCAATACGACCCAAAATGCTATTTCCAAATCTCCTGTATATCAGAACGCAACACCGTGAGATGGAGTTGTTTATTGGGTCGAGTACAGAAGAGAGGTAGGCAGGAAGAAACGCAATCGGAATCATGAAGTCTTACAGATAGTGCGTATTTATACTTTTAGGTCAAATAGGAAACAGCATCAAAGTCTGTAAAACTATTGACAGTTTAAGACGACGACCAATAGGAAAGAACATTTGAAATGACATTGACAGTCCGGATGACCACTAATTAGAAACAACATTGAAGTATTTGACTTTAACAGTTAAAACAACCATATTTTTGACCAATAGGATTATACTTCCAAAAATAGTAGTACTCTTAGGATATTTAGTGACTATCCTAACAAACGTCGAAAAAAGCCTTCTCAAGCCTTTCTATCTACCGAGTTAGGAGAGATTCAGCCCCATCGTATACAATGACCAACTACACCAATAATTTCATAAACCCCATGGGGCCCGAATTGAATCACTGTGTTCGGAATAAGAATCTTCCAACTCTCCTATACAAGGAAGAACCTCCGTATCAACCAATTAAATTTAAGCTCTGGACGAACATTCACTTGCTGTCCAATCAATTTCGCAAAAGATAATAAGTAGAGCTTCCTCCTTCATACATATATATACACATAGCTATAATAGGACACAGCATCTTAATGCATAGTAAGTATATCAAAAATATTAAAAAAGTATATCATCATCCCATCATCAACTTACCAAATCATTAAAAGTAACCATTAAATGAATCACATTCACTGGTATATCAGGATATAACTGAATCAATATAAATTCTTGATCAGATTTACTCAATGGTTTCATATAAACCTTTCATGAAAAGATTATTGGAACAGAAAAAACAGTGAAATACAGAAATAGAAAAAATTTGTTGATTACATCATTACAGAGGTTGTAGAGGTTATTGAATTTCAGTGAAATAATGAATCAACACATTAGAAAATTAGAAGCCAATGGATGGTGTTTATGCTCGTCAATTGATATGCTTGAAGCGAGTACGCGTTCACCTTACTCGGTAAACGACAGCAGTGACATGATAGACTACTCTAATCCGAGGGTCCTAAGGCCCCACTAACTAGATAGAGAGGTCTTGATATGTTACGCCTGCACCTAAACACGTCAACTTGATATACTTGAACTATAGTACGAGTTTATCCCTTAGTCGGAATACGAGAGCGAGGATCGAGGATCTGGTGACACGAGGAAGCAACATTTGCAGTGACATTGATAGTCAGGACAACCAATAAGAAATAAGATTGGAGCACGTGACATTTATATCTAGGACGACCATAAAATTGACCAGTAGAAATAAACCAATAGGAAAACAGAACAAGCTATGGATCAAACGTAGAGAAATTCGAATACTTCACTGATGTAGGAAGTTCATGCTGATGATATTGTTGTTCAGAAGAAGAACAATGAAAGCTCCACAACCGGAGCATCCAACTCAGAGAATGAAACACCACCACCACAATTATCCACCTGAGCTATATATTTTCTCCAGCATACAACTACACCACGAGGCAAATACATTATCACATAGAATGCTCAAGGTAAAAAGGAAAACAGGATTCCTCAAATAACACACCCCACTGCAGAATAAAGGTGGAAATAAGAGCCCATGACAGAGTTAGTTGGAGAATCCTGATCGAGCGATCGGTCTGTCTACGCTCCATGAGGGTTAATAAGCATAGGTAAGTATATGTTCAGTTTTATCTTTTTGAGATGCTTGAGAAAATTTGTAGCTCAGATGAATGAGATTGTGGTGGTGTTTCGTACGCTGAGCTCGATGTTTTATCTACAAATCTCGCGGGAATCATTGATTTCCGTTATAGGCGTTCACCTACAATACTGAAGGTCCTGAGTTCAAATCCTGCGGGGTGCAGGAGTCGTGGATGCGCAATGCTGAGGAGTCCCATACCAGGACGAAACGGCCATCCAGTGCTTCCAGGTTTCTAATGGTGATATCACATTTGTGTAAAAATGAATGAACAAATAAATTAATCGAATCATAGAAAAAGTGAACATTTCCCATTAACTCACCTGTGTGAAACGATTTAAAAATGATCGTGGCAAACCTTTACGACCACCACCTTCATGTAATGGATTTTGACAAGCAAATAAACGTGTAGTTTGTGTATTGACATGAAATGTAGCATTTAATTCCGGTATGAATATTTCACCACGATGATCTAAGCAAGCATTTAATGATTCTAGTACAGATTGTGAAGCTAAATTCATCTGTGTTAAGGAAAAACAAGGAGCGAATAGAATTACGTGCAAAATATTAGTATATATAAAAGTGAATACATTCTAAGATTACGTAATCTGCTTCGACATGCGATGTGTTTGTGATGTGTATGGGTAGACTGGAGGAAATCTAGCAGTAGCCAAAGCAAAGTCAGTCAGTCAGTTGCAACGTAGAACTTCGTACGTACGTACATCAGTTCAGGTTGCCATACCACATAACCACAGAGACGCAAATTTCAAATCAAATCCCATAGTGGTAGTAGAGACAGTAGAGGTATTAATGTTAATGAAGAAGACCAGGGTTTGAAGATATTATTCAAGAAGTATAATTCAGTGAGATAAGGAGGTTAGAAAGACAAAGGTAGAAGTGCTGACGAATCCAGAAGATTAGGATTTGAGAGAACACAATGAATGGATGCACCTGTTGTGCTGAGAAGACTGAGGCAGGCTCAATAGATTGTATTTGGGAAATTTACACTCTTAGTCAATTAAAAACGATAACATTACATTGAATACTCCATTTGCACACCATCTTTGAGTCCTGACTTCCAACGCTCCAGCCTTCCTCCATTCCTGCTGTTGCTTCCTTTACTTCCTGTCGGTGCCCTAAATCTTTCTTGCTTTTGCTCTATTTGCTTTCCGTTTTCCTCTTCTGACCGTAAGACATCTTCTTTCACGTCCATTCTTATACTACTTATATCGTTCGTATAAGTAGCACACACCACACTCGTCCCCCCTTTAACAAGTCGCCCTCTCAGCCTTTCTGATCTCCGTACAGCCGTCTTCTTTATCAGTGTTTGTGGCTCACCCTCTTGGCGCACTTGGAACCACCTTTGGAGTTCACTGGCATTCACGCGTTTCTGTTTGTTTCCTTTCTGGATTGTATACACTGCGCCGCGCCTCTCGGTTACTACGTACGGTCCCTCCCACTTCGGGATCAGTTTACCTGACCCTGGCCCTCTTCCTGTGGTACATTTCCGTTCTCTACACTTCACTTGGTCTCCCACTTCAAACGGTCTCCAGTTCTTTCTCTCCTGTTCTGACTTCTGCATGTCTGATGTTTGTTTCTCTCTCACATTCCTGATTGCTTGTCTCCGCTCTGTTCTCAATCTTGTTGTATTCCATCTCTGTTGTTGCGGCCAGGTTTTATCATGCGTTGGTAGTCTCGGCCGTCTGCCATACATCAGCTGGAACGGTGACTTCCTGGTTGTTCCCTGTGCCGAGGCACGATGTGCCAGCAAGATTAATGGTAATTCTTTCTCCCAGTCACCCCCTTTAGATGCTAGCCATTCCTTTAGCGTTCGGTTATTCCTTTCCGTTAACCCATTCGTCTGTGGATGATACGGCGTTGTTCGTACTCTCTTTATACCTAACTGCTTTAGACGGGACTTGAACTCATCACTCTCGAAACAGGGACCTTGATCGGTTAATATTATCTTTGGTATCCCATGGTCCGCCACAATGTGCCGCATTACCGCTTCCGTCACCGTTCTTGCACGTTGGTCCGCCATCGGCACGGCATTTACCCATCGTGTGGCATGCTCAGTCATCACCAGCAGGTACTGGTTACCACTTGTCATCTGTGGGAACGGTCCCATAATATCTACTGACCACAAATCACCAACTGCTGTTACTGGAATTGACTGCAATGGCGGTCGTATGCATCGATCCCCTTTCATTAGTTGACATCGCTGGCACGCTAATACATATCGTGCAACATCGTCTTTCATACCTGGCCAGTACGCACTTTGTCGCAGCAAATCAGTTGTCCGTGCAATACCTGTGTGCGCTACCTGGTGACATTCACGAATCATGTCCTGGCGCAGATCTTTTGGGATTATTGCTACCCAATTCTCGTCATCATCCCGCCAGGTCAAGGCTCCGTATCCGTTCACTCTCAGTCTCTCCTTCTGCCTCAGCAACATTGTTAATTCTTTATCTGTTCCACTCTTGTCAACATCTTCTCCCTCTTTTATCACTCTGATTACCTCCCGAAGGTTAGGGTCGGCTTTCTGATGTCGGACGAGTTCTAGGGGGTCTCCCTCTAGGCCGTTAACTGCACACGCTATCTCTGGAAGTTCGGCTTCGGTGTCCGGTCTTGACAAATAATCTGCCATTACATTTTCCTCCCCTGGCACATGCCCGATACTAAAATCATACTCCTGCAGACGTAGCATCCATCGAGCCAACTTCCCCCGAGGGTCTTTTGCTGTTTTCAACCATTGTAGGGGCTTATGATCCGTCTCGATGTGAAATCGCCGACCCAGTAGATACGGTCTCCATTTGTCTACCGCCCATACAATCGCTAAACACTCTTTTTCTACTGTGGAATACTTCTGTTCTGTCGGCGTAAGGACACGGCTGGCATACTCCACCACTCTGTCAGACTGCCTCAAGACCGCACCTATACCGTGATCGCTCGCATCAGTGGTCACTGTAAATGGCTTCTCGGGTTCCGGTAGTCTCAGCGTCATTTGGCGGTCATCTAACAGCTCTTTGATTCGGTCGAAAGTTTGTTGAGCGGTCTCTGTCCACGTAAACTTCGCATTGCTTAGCACTTTATATAGAGGTGCTGCTATATCGTTGAAGTTCTTCACGAATCTGCTGTAGAACGCCGCTCTTCCCAGGAACTGTCTTAACTTCCTTTTTGAGTTGGGAACTGCAACATTCTTTATCGTTAGAATCTTCTCCGGCAGTGGTTTTATTTCTCCATTGCCTACTTTATGCCCCAGCAACGTGACGCTTCTTTTCGCTATCTAAGACTTGTCTTTGTGAATTCGTAAACCAAACTCATCAATTCGCCTTAGGACCGCCTCCACGTGCCTCACATGTTCTGCCTCTGTACGACTATATACGACCAAATCATCGCCATAAACTTCGACATTCTCCAGGTTTCTGAGCAGCAATGTCATTAGTCTTCGAAACGTAAAGGGTGCGCCCGCCAATCCAAAGGGCATTCGTTTAAATTGATACTGCTTCTCCCGTACGATAAATGCCGTTTTGCTGCGATCACTGTCTTTTATTGGTAGCTGCCAATAGCCCGACCGTAAATCTAACACTGTGAACACCGTTGCACTCTGTAGACGATCTAATGTCTCCGCTATTGTTGGCATTGCACATGGTTTTATTTCTGTCACGTTATTCAGTTCTCTAAAGTCAACACAGAATCTATACTTTCCATTTGGCTTCTTTACCAAAAGTACCGGTGAGCTGTACGGGCTATCTGCTTCTTCAATTATACCTGCTTTTAACATCTCCTGTACCTGCTGGTTTATCTCAGCTTCCAAATGTACGGGGACCCGTCGTGTTGTGAAGATGGTTACTTCTTCGTTCTTTATCGGAATTTCATGTTTGACTTTATTACAAAACCCGTACGGTTCTCCGTCTCCCGTGAACAACTTCTTATATTTTGTGAGCACCCCGTTAATGTTCTGTTTTTTTCCAATGTCCTCTTTTGCTACTCTAACCTCAGCCACCTCGCTGCTTTCATGTATTGTCAGTGTGCCGTACTTTGTAATCACCTTTTTACTTCTTGTATCAATAATCGCTCCTACTTCTCTCAAGAAATCTGCTCCTAGTATTGGTCTCGACAAGTTCGTAGTCACTACAAAGGGAAACTGTATTTTCGAACTGCCGATTTTCACGATATCATTTGAGACTCCGAGGATTTTTAACACGTGGCCGCCGATGGTGTTAACAACTAATGCACTCGGCCTGATACCTCTACACCGCTCTTTGTCTATTAACGAAACTGCCGCCCCTGTATCAATCAGGCAAACTACCTCTCGCTCGTTTATCCCTACTCTCGCATAGACCGCCCCCTTATCTACTAATGCCGAGACCCCCAGTTTCGAAAGACATAAAGAACAACTTGTGTATGGTCTAAAATATTTACGTCTTCGTCTTGTTGGGCAATTCCTCTTCCAATGTCCGGTTCCTCCGCAAATGTAGCATTTATTATTTCTTTCACCCTTTATTCGTAAAGCTGCCACCTCTCGTTGTAATTCTTCTATCTTCTTCACGACATCATCAGCCTGTCTCTCACACGCCACTGAGGCGACTGTTGAGTTCATCAGTTGTCTTGTTACTTTCGCCAACTCGGTGACGTCCATTGGTTGTGCCGCGTTCACCAGTCTCAACTGTTGGCCAATCTCTGCAGGCACACTTTCAATGAATTGCGAGGCTAGCAGCTGTGCCTGCGACTCCTCGTCCAAATTCGGCAGACCCCGGCGCAGCAATCTTGTCAGCTCCACGGCCAGCACGAGTGGGTCGCCGTCCACCGACAGCCGCGCCTCCCGGAACTTCTGCAGCGCGTCCTGCCTATCCGCCGGGCTGTCGAACTCCAACAGCAGCCTTTCCGTCACCGCCTTCCAGTCAGCGTCCTCCACACTATCGTACACCGCTCTCGCCCTGCCTCTTAGTAGAGTCCCCAGCACCACCGCCTTCGCCTTCCGTTCCTTGACTCCGACCAGCTCCGCCACAGCCTCGAACTCCTTCAAGAAGCTCCTCACATCTCCGTCTTCAAACTCCCGAGGCCATGGTATCTTCATCCTGTGTGGAGGCAGCGACACCAATTGAGAAGACTGAGGCAGGCTCAATAGATTGTATTTGGGAAATTTACACTCTTAGTCAATTAAAAACGATAACATTACATTGAATACTCCATTTGCACACCATCTTTGAGTCCTGACTTCCAACGCTCCAGCCTTCCTCCATTCCTGCTGTTGCTTCCTTTACTTCCTGTCGGTGCCCTAAATCTTTCTTGCTTTTGCTCTATTTGCTTTCCGTTTTCCTCTTCTGACCGTAAGACATCTTCTTTCACGTCCATTCTTATACTACTTATATCGTTCGTATAAGTAGCACACACCACAGTGCCATTGCAAACGATTTTGAGTGATGTCGTTCAAGGTCTCTAACCATTGGTGACTTTCGTCTCGTGGACCCCAACTAGGTAGTCTACATCTACCACCAATATGACTCACTCCATTTGAAGCAAGCAAAACATGATATCAGTGCATGAAGTCACTGGACAAATGAACTGAGCTATGTTAGTAGATGTAGACTACCATCGATGGTAGGCGACTTTTAATGACATGGCTCACATAGTGCAAATACATTCATTCTTTGTCTTCTCTCAAATTCTAATCTTATGAAGTTGTTCAACTTTTTTTAATCTTTTTTCGTTCTATTATGGGACTCATCAGCAGTGTGCATCCACGACCCAGCTAGCGAGACACAAACACAGGACTTTCGATCTCGTACATGGTCGCTTAACCTCTAGACCAATGCATTATAATCTTAAGGTGTTAATGTCTAGCTTCAGACAATCCACAATATTGCGCGACTATCATCCATTGTCGTCGGTAAGTAACTGCCTCACACATGACCATAGTTGAACTCCACTAGTTATGAATTCTCACTAGAACACTGAGAATCTACCTTCTTTCTTTTAAATATCAGAACGAATATTGACGGAATGCTAACTCTGGGGGAACTATGTTATAAAATTATTAGGTTATGAAATAACTGGGTCGCTATGTCTAAACATCATGTTCATCATAATCTTTTGTTTAAATATGATTCAACTATCATTATGACTATCCTTATTTTATTGCCGACCACCTCCTTGCACAGTTTGCTCTCCGAACAGCTACTTTTCACTTGTTAATACTTGTGTCCTTAGAATAAAAGCGCATTCAAAAGAAAAGAGTATTGTACATACTTCATCTAATATAATCCAATGACCTTCACATAGACCTTGTAAAAATGGACCAGATTTCCATGCGAAGACACCAGCTTCAGCACCTTCCACTGGAAGATCACAACCAAATAAATCACTAACTTCCTGAAATAGAAACAAATAAGTGGATGATAGGAAGTGACAGCAACAGACAAACAGGCATGAAAAAAGAACAACACAGAACAGTTGTCGTTAACGATGTTTAATATGTCGAAATAGCTAAAACTTCATTTCGCACTCCGTTATACCATACCATTTTGAATTACATAGACTATTCGGTATACATCAACATGAAAAGTTCAAAAAGTTCATCTTTTGGTCAACAGACTAAAATCTCAACTAAGTCATAAGTGACGAGCGATGGGGTTCTCAAGAAAAGTGAAGCGGTTATCAATACGTTCAACTACTTCCCTCCCTATCACTATTTCCCATGCCGATACAAGCCAAACCTGAAGTGACATTTTACATTTAGACGGGGAGAATCACATGCTTGTATGATTGCTTTAGGTGGTCAGAAAACTCTGCAAAATGATAAGTGAAATTCTAGTCGATATGAATTAAATATTCACAATAATATAAATCAACCTTCTATTGTCTGGGGCAGTTTTACATTGGTTACGCAGGAGAATCAAGGAGACTACCCACGTGTTAACACTACAACGTGAATAGAACGGCTCAATCCCGTGATGCAACCACACTGGTACCTGACATCGCGGTGGACCATTCACACCACTGATATACACTAGTACATATATAGTGAATATTTCCGATCCATGATCGCTTTGTCAATCAATATGCAACGCATGACACAGGCCAATCCGACTCATCCCACTTACATGACTGTCAAACTCATTATTATTATTAGCAATACAGCACCCCTATGACAATGGCCCTCCAAAATGTTGCAAAACAACCACCACTAGTATCAATGAAATCGGTCTCCCTGCTAACCGAATTTGTATATGGACTGTGAGTATGTGAAGCGAGCTACTTATAAGTAGTATATGACGTGAGTGTCAACGTAATGTCTGACAGCAGAAGATGGGGGAAGATAAAGAAAGGAAGAGTTAGAAAACAATGGAATTTGTATGAAACGCATGAATAGTAGTGACAATGGATTGATGTTTTGCAACAGAAACAGTCCAGTTCAATATGATGGACTGATATTATGCAAATTAACGATTTACTAAATGGTTTTCCAATTTTACTGAATAACTCTGTACTTTTCGTTAAATACAATCCGGTTGCCCCACCTGCGTTCTCGTTCACTACAGTATAACTTGCCAAAAAATGTCAAACCATCCACAATATACACTGAAAACCTCTAGTCTCATAGGAGACCTTCAGCTCTATATAGCAGTATAGCATATATTGGCGTAGGATAGTAGAAGAGGCAGCCCAGCTTACTGCACTTCTATTAATTACACTTTGTCTCATGTCGTGCAATGATTTTTTCGCGTTTCCGAAATTTTCATTTTTCGACTATATGAGACGTGAGTGAGTTAGGGATAGTATCCCTATAATACATACAGAGTAAGAGCATGTGCAAAGCGCAAAATATGAATGTCAAGACATATAAACGTGTTATATATCATTCGATAGGAGATGATGAGAGTAGTGCAAGGAAACAAATTTCATTGAAAAATATTACTCCTATCAAATGTTGTGCCCCGACATCCATATTATTCACTGCAAACCTCTAGTCTCATAGGAGACGTTCAGCAGTATAGCATATGGTATACACATATGATGGCCTAGGATAGTATAGAAGAGGCAGCCCAGCTTGATGCAAATAGGCCCAAATACTTTTATTACCCATTGTCTCATGTCGGGCAATGATTTTTCTTCGCATTTCCTACCATATGAGACCTGACTGAGTTAGGGGTTAGTTATCCCTCGATATTAATTAGCATTTTAAAAACAGTAGAAAAACACCACAAAAATATATAAATTACTCAGGGTTAATTACAAAATGTTAAAAAAAACACCAATACACTTACAGTTGCTTCAGATAAATTGATACGTATCACTTTATGACCAGATGCTTTAGCTAAAGCTAAAACCAGTGTAGTTTTTCCAACACCTGGACTACCTTCTAACAGTAAAGCTCTACCAGGTAATTGCATAGCTCTAAGTAAACGTTTTAAATTGGATGCCGGTGTTGGAGCGTCAAAAATGAAATTTGTATTTGTGAAAGAATTTAAAAATGGACCTGTGACAAAAAAAACAACACAAAAATACAACCATTGATCAACAAATCGAATGTATGACAAGCATATATTTCGAATATGTAATAACAAGTTTTTGTAGTGAAAAAATCAATGATACACCTGTGGTGCTGTGGTGCGAGCTACTTATAAGTAGTATATGACGTAAGTGTCAACGTAATGTCTGGCAGCAGAAGAGAAGATGGGCGAAGATCAAGAAAGGAAGAGTTAGAAAACAATGGACTTTGTATCAAACGCATGAATAGTGACAATGGATTGATGTTTGGCAACAGAAACAGTCCAGTTCCATAGGATGAACTGATCTTTTGCAAATGAACGATTTACGATATGGTTTTCCGATTTTACTGAGTAACTCTGTAATTTTCGTTAAATACAATTCGGTTGCTCCACCTGTGTTCTCCTTCACTACATACCTATTTAAAAGTTATATGAATATATGTATAACTAGCTATTGCTTCGTATGTCCAACCACCAACTGCCTAGACAAGCGATGTTTTATGGTGTAGGAGTAGGTTGGAAGAAAGTTAGGAGCGGCCAAACCAAAACATGACGACAATCCATGATCTCGTTGATAAGTGGACTAAAAGATGTTGATAAGTGTAGACTTTCTGTTTGGAGTCTGTGAGATAATCGTAACTGATGGTTGTAGACCCTGAATACCGTTTTGCAATGGCGAAGCTGCATCCACTCGTTGTGTTCCGTCGAATCCTAACCTTCGGAATTTCTCATCACCTTTGTCTTTTTAAGTTTATTTTACTAGATAGATCCTACTTCTTGAATAATATCGTCGAACACTAATCTCTCTGATTACTGCTAATACTTTTAACTACCCCTACAACTAAGGGATTTAAATTGACAATTAAATCTCTGTGCTAATGTGGTATAGCAAGCTGAACTGATGTACGTACGTATGTAGTTCGACGTTGCAGTTGACTTGACTTGTAAATGAATGTATCTGCCTCCTAGTGTTGATGTTTTTATATCGTAACTGGAACACAGTACTGTATTTAATGAAAAAGCTGTCTAGAAGAGTAACTACTTCAAGTTTTTAATTAAAAAAAATATACTTGGAAGGAATAAGATTCAATAAAGATAACATTCAATCACCAAAAAATGGTCCAATGACTGGTAAGCAGATATTATACCAAGAATTCAGGTATATATAATATGTTTTTCAAGACATTAACTCCGCCTGGAGCTCTTCTAGGGTTACTGCCGGTCAAAAGCTCGAATAAAGGAGGAGGGTTAGGCAAGGGGAGTTGGCGATCCAAACCCGTCAAAATCCGACTGGCCAAAAAGACGCTAACCAGAATAATTATGCACTGGTTGGCGGCCTATGTTCTATTAGGGGTAACAGACGTAAGTCAGTAAGTCGTCAAGATATCTGAAAACACAGAAAATGTTGTCTGGTATACAAGATAGGTGAAACAAAGCTAGAAGATGCTAAACCAAAACACATGACATCTCTTCACAAATCCATTGTGCTGTAAACTACTTGTTCAGAATTCATCTGATCATTATTGACTAACGATTAGAGAGTTTGAGTAGCATGGATCAGAATCATTTTCAATGCTATAATTTTACTCACCGTGAGTATTTTCTTATAAACATTATCTTGAAATCTTATTATACCTTTTACATCCCCTTCTTGTTCCACTACAGCTATTGAAACTGTTGCTGAATCGAACTATCCTGGGTTTTGTTTTGTAAACACGTAGCAATGGCAACTTGAATCGATGAAGCTTTTTGTGGAATTCTACATTGTATATGACCGAAACATGGCGAAAATCCATGAGATCAGCCATGTTGGTAAGTGTAGGCTACCTGGTTGGGGTCCGCGAGACCGATGGTTAGAGACCTTGAATGACATGGCTAAGAATCGTTTGCAGTGGCGCAAGTGGATACACTTTTTGTGTTCTCTCAAACTCCAACCTTCTGAAGTCCTAATAATTTCTATCATTCTCCTTCTAAATTTATCTTACTGAACTAAACTTCTTGAATAATATCTTCGAATCTCTAACATTCTCCATTACCAGTAATTCTTCTACTATCTCCACTAGTGGGATTTGAACTGACAGTGGCGTCTCTGTGCTAATGTGTTATAGCTACCTCAACTGATGTACTTACGAACAAAGTTCTACGTTGTAACTGACTGATTTACTCTTATACCGCAAAACAATAGCTCATATATATACTGACTACCCTATAACAAAACGCAATCATAACATCATAACCTACCTGTTGATATGAAAAATGGTTCACAACCAAATAATTCATTATTTTTCTCTAATATAAATTTTTCATCTAAATCATTTGTAAACCGATCATACATTTCATTACTGGAATTTGGAATTGACAATTGAATTTGTTTGAATAAAATATCCTTATTCTTTATGGAATATAATTGATCAATTAAAAATCGTAATGCTTTCGAATAGAAATGATGATTATCATCTGATGATTGTACAATGGAACCAGAAGAGAAAAATAAAACAAACAAAGAAACCAAAAGAGATTGATTTAACAAAAAAAATTCAATAGTCAATATATAGTTATGGAAATTGTTGAGGTTCATTGAAATCATTGTTAGACAATGTTAGCATATTCGCCAAATATCCTAAGAGTAATTACTATTTTTGGAAGTATAATCTTATTGGTCGATTTCTATTGGTCAAAATTATGATCGTTTTAACTGTCAAAGTCAAATACTTCAATTTTGTCTCTGATTGGTCTTCCGGATTGTCAATGTCATTTTAAATCTTCTTTCCTATTGGTTGTCGTCCTAAACTGTCAATGTCACAGACTTTGATGCTGTTTCTTATTCGACTTTAATGTATAAATACGCACTATCTGTAAGACTTCATGATTCCGATTCCGTTCCTTCCTGCCTACCTTTCTTCTGTACTCGATCCAATAAACAACTCCATCCCACTGTGTTGCGTTTTAATATATAGGAGATTTGGAAATAGCAGTTTAGGTCGTATTGGGATATTTGAATTGGACGCCGCTAGGACTGAACAACTATATGTAGCAGCATTATAACAGACAACCCATTCGAAATCTGGAAGTACTGGACAGCCGTTTCATCCTAGTATGAGATTCATCGGCAATGCGCAATCACGACCCCCGCTAGCAGGAATCGAACGCAAGATCATTGGCCTCGCTAGCGAACGCTTAACCTCTAGACAATTGGGCCGGCATTCAATGGTGTTCATGTCTAAGTTTGATGACGAAATGGCTGTATAGTGCTTTCAGGTTTCTACCAGAGGAAAGTCTAACAATGAGCGATTCATGACTCGCGCCACACAAATAATTGAATTTGCATGTGGAATGTGATACTATCCGTTTTTTTTGTGGGGGGGGGGCACTACTTGGTTATTTGACAATCAGCTGTGATCCCCAATAAAGCAACGTTAAAAGATGCAGTCCCATAGTGGCGTGTTATCAACAGTACATTAGTACACTATTTTTTTCTCAGGAACCTAAAATCTGTATAAACCATTAGTTTGGAAGGGGAGTTTTCCGACCCAACTGGATGGATCCTTTGTATCCACCGAATCGGTCACTGAGCCGGAGAATCATTTATCGTCTTCTCAATTTCGTAAACAACACTTCCAAAAACGAAAAGGCAGTAAGACTTCCTAGGAGGTAGCAACATTCTCGTGGCCATTTCAAGAGAGAGAGCAAACGCTCCTCACTAGCGACCGTACAAATACATTTGATGCTTGTTAATGTTAAGGACTCAATATAATCAGGCTGTTTTAACATATGTGCACCCTGAGATGATCGTCTCATGTGTTCATTTAAGTTGCGTTCTCACTAGCAGTGCAATAGAGAATGAGTGTTTGCTCCAATAGAAAACTTATCAGCTGGTTACACTACATTTTAGTATATAGATATCTTAAGATAACACAACAGTGAATTCGAGTCCCAATGCAAGTATCAACACGTGTAAGTGATACATATAACTGACAAGTTCACAATAAGCGCAAACGCCTATACTACATTTCACTAGCATGCCATAACTCAACCGTAAATCTCATTTATTTGTATTAACAATTATGCTTGCTGATTAACACAGACGCACACACACACACACACAAACACGCATACAAGTTGATATAAATAAAAAACGAACAACTTACCTTTAGATTTTCTGCTACACCCACTATCATGATCAATCACATCCAAGAAGACTAAACATGCACCATGTATACAAGCACTGAATAAATCTAGTTTAGCAGTTGAATTCATCTTATGTAATGGTGTAATGACACTTTGAATAAATTCAATCCAAACAATTATATCACGAATAGTTGGTGGTGGTCTATGTAAATTTAATCGATAAAGAGAGTGTAGGCAAAGATTTTTTCAAAAAAGGAAAGCCATTACACAGTAAAATAAAATTATATTCTAAGGTCTTTTAGTTTGTCCGTCATTCAGTCAGTCAGTCACTCAACAACAACAACAACATAGAACTTCGTACATGTACGTACATCCGTTCAAGTTGCCATACCACATTAGCACAGAGATGTCAATGTGACTTTAAATCCCATAGTAGTAGTGTGGTGCGATCTACTTATAAGTAGTATATGAAGCGAGTGTAAACGTAATGTCTGGCAGCAGAAGATGGGGGGGAAGATCAAGAAAGGAAGAGTTAGAAGAACACAATGGAATTTGTATGAAACGCATGAATAGTAGTGACAATGGATTGTTGATGTTTTGCAACAGGAACAGTCCAGTTCGATATGATGATGAACTGATATTTTGCAAATGAACGATTTACGATATGGTTTTCCGATTTTACTGAGTAACTCTGTAATTTTCGTTAAATACAATTTAGTTGCCCCACCTGTGTTCTCCTTCACCACAGTAGAAGTGTTAGCTGTAATCGGAGAGATTAGGGTTCGACGATATTATTGAAGAAGGCACCTGCACCATTGCAAACGGTTTCGAGCCATGTCATTCAAAGTCTCTAACCATCGATTACTATCATCCATCAGTAATTATAAAAACTCATTGATTAGATATAAATTCATGTACGCTGATAAAAAAAGGTCGTTATTTTGTATGGACTGGGTTAAATCGCCGTAGAATCAAGGCAAAAGTAGTAGAAACACGTGTTGTGTAATAGTTGAATGTCAAAAATATCTTATAGATTGAAATTAGACCTTGGATGCCGACTCAGAGTATGGGCGTTCCTGTGTGAGATCAAAACGATCCAGAGTTCGAACATCGTATGTAGAAGTCGTGGATACGCACAGACGATGAGTCCTATATACAGCGCTTCTAGTAGTGACGTAGTTTGTTTAATTTCATGATTTTCGCTATGAACATAATACCATCTCCACAATTCGTCTTAATTGATAAAATCAAATACTTAAAACTACAGTTTACAATTGGTCATAATAAATATTTGGGCATAGTTCAATCCCAAGACCCCTTCTATACATCGACAAGGGAAATGGAGTGAAATTTAAGAGCTCTCATCGAAGAATGGTTTATATAAAAGAAAATTGAGTGTCAAATACAACCACAGCCTTTTAGAACTTTCTGATAGTATGTTAATTAGAGTAACATACTATGTGTTATTAGCTAACTAAAAGTATGACACGCTATCCTTAATTATACTAGATATTTCTGATAAGAGTCTGTTCAGTGCTGATTAGATGAAACATTTCCAGGCGTTTTCTGGGCTTCCAAAGACTTTGAAGATATGATATCAGTTTAAAGGTTTGATTTTTAGAGTCTACTACCACAATGTACTTGTATAATTCACAAACTAGCCTTCGGATAGAGTTAAATGACTCAGTGATGTGACAATTGCGACATTTCGACCACCTTATTAAATTGGTTTTCTCATAGAAAATTATGACCTCCAGTAACAGCACTTTTTATATTTACGTCTTTGTAATCCTACACTTATACGTCTTGTGTCCATATGTCTAACACTCAGCATTTTATTCACTACCTATCTCCTTGTGATACTACACATTATCTACATTTAGCCATATATCAAAGTATAGAAGAAGTGGCAAACATTCCTTCTCCGGTTCGCTTCGTTTCGCCTCTTTTCATTCTTGTGTCTGTTTACATACGCTAGTGTAAGAAATAAAAAGCTCGTTCAACTGAATTCATCTTTCAACATTATATTAGCTCCGAGTCAAATCACCAAACACAGCCTGGAGACCTTTCTAGGACTACTACCCTACTGTCCTACGGCCTAATAAAAGAGGAGAGTTAGCGATCCCACCAACCAGAAAAATAACTCGGCAGTCGGTAGCCTATGCTACATTAGGGATAGCTAACGTACGTAAGCAAATAAATCAAATCACCGAGGTTAACCTACCAGTGTAACTATGCAGAAATATATATATATTCACAATTACAACAAATCGAAATTTCTATTGTTACTTCAAAGGACAAACTTTTTCCCACAAATAATAATAATAATAATAATATTAATCCTACCTTTGACATAATGCATTGAAACCATTCAATTTATAATCATTTTGTGTCAAAGCAAACCAATGCATAAAATGCATCATTTTTTGTGAAAATTCTTGCACAAACTCATCATCATCAACAGTAGTAGTAGTCAGTCCTTGAAAATAACTAGACATTTTCAATTGTAAATTATGCATGATAATTTGTTGACAATCATTGAATGATGTAGTGGTGGCGGTGCTGGTGCTGGTGTTGCCGCCGCAGCCCGATAAAGGCAAGTCATTGCTCATAAATATCGCTGGTGATGGACACCAAATTTCAGTGAATCGATTACGTAATGCTGGTGATAATTCTTTCTTACCATAATCACCACCTGGATTCATTGTAGCAATAAAACGAAACTTAGGATGAGCTGTTAACAATTGTGTATGTGTTGTTGTGGTTGCGGTTGGTGTCGTTAATGTACCACCGTCAGTGCCTTCGTCGTCGACGTCATCATGATGATTATTATTCCCCATGATAATAAATTCTTCTGTACATTCAGTTAAATGTAATTGTCGTTCCGGTTCCAGTAAACTATTCAATCGTTCCAGCACGGCATCATCAGCTAGCGAAATTTCATCCAATAGAAATAGATCACCATTTAACATGGCAGTGACTAATGGACCATTAATCCATTCGAATAGACGACAATCATTTTGAGTGGACTGAAGATAGAAATTTAAAAAGAGGATTAAACTATGTGTGTATGTACAAGTATGGTGGTGCGCGCTACTTATAAGTAGTATATGAAGCGAGTGTAAACGTAATGTCTGGCAGAAGAGAAGATGGGGGAAGATCAACAAGAAAGGAAGAGAGGGGGGAACACTATGGAATTTGTATGAAACGCATAAATAGTGAGTGAAATGTCACACAATGGATTGATGATGGATTGAAGATTTGCAAATTAACCGTTTACGATATGGCTTTCATATTTTACTGAGTAACTCGGTTATTTTTCGTTAAATACAATTTGGTTGCTCTCACCTGTGTTCTCCTTCACTACAGTATCTATTAAAAAATTGTCTACGCAAAATACTTCAGACCTGCCAGTCAGAAATTATCATTAACAACCTACTATGAGGGAGAAATCAGGAATAAGCGCTAGAAATGAATAGGATACACATTGGGAGAAGTGTTGGGCAATGTTAGATCCACAGAACTTGCTTGATAAATGCCTTAATTTTGGATTTCACGTTTGCCAGCATGGGCTGATCAGTTGACCTTGAGATTTCATTTCCCACCAAGGAAAATACATGGCTGTGATTGGTTACTGTGTTATTTTAGTGTGCTCTTTTCTTAACTGTCCCAAGGATGTTTCTATGATGTATAAATAAACGAGAGTTATGAGCTTGATTGTGTTGTGTGACTGCTGAGTGTTTGTGGAATATACTTTCTACGCTTACAAAGACTTCTGTTTTACAGCTTGGGATTCAAGGTAGCCTATCTGGACGCTGGTTCATTGTCTCGTTCGCGTTCTACCGACTAAGGTGAACTCATAATAGCTTCAAGCGTACCTAGTAACGAACATAACGAAAAGCACACGACTACGTCACAAGACAAGCCCTCGCTTGGAACCCTCAAGGTAAAAATAAAATAGTAAAGCCAAGTAAAAACATTACGCCGAAAGTCGGAGACAGACATGAGAAGAATGAACAAAAATTTCATGGAACTGGAAAGGCAGGCCCAGGACAGAGTAAATTGGAGAATACTAGTCGGAGGCTTATGCTCCATTGAGGATAACAGGTGAAAGTAACTAAGTAAGTTTTCAATCATTAATGGTCACAGATTCTAATACTTTTCAATGTTATATGATAAAACTAGCCTTTATTAGAAAAAATTTGACAACAAATACAGATATGAAGTTAGGACATTAAACATCACTAGATCCCAGCTCCAAGGTTAATAGCTTAAGCATTCGTGCACGATATCAATGCTCCTGAGCTTGATTTTCACTAGTGGGGTTGTGGGCGCGTACATCTACCGACGAGTCTCATACTAGGATGCAACGACCAGTCAATGCTTTTATGCTTATAATGTTGGTCTGACAATGATCAGTTCATAATAGTGTTGCATCGAATTCGGCGTCCGACTCACCATTTTGGAGGCCCATGATCGAAGATGCCATGAAATAAATCTTCCCATCATTTTCCGCATATTATCATATTTAGGCAAGCCCCGTTTGTGGGACGGCGGTAATAAAAAGCCAAATATGGATTCGGTTTGATGAGTTTATGTCAGACAATCGTTCATGCAGACAAGATAATGAAAAGCATACAAGCAAAGTGAAGCGGAGAAGGTAAGTGAGCCAACTCAATTCGATGAAACACAACTAGGCATATATGTAGTGAGATAAAGTAAGCCAGATATGTAATATGCAAGGCAGGCGTGTACACACACACGAATAAATTCAACGAAGATATGACCGAATGACTGACAAGATCAAAAGACCAGTGGGCTTATTGATTTGTCCAAAAGCTGAGACATGCCCTGCGCGCTAGACATAGAATCCCTCACTCAATAGCAATCGAATTTTCCTCTCAGCACAATGAATGATGAAAAACTAATAGCTGCGCCATATGTAATGCATTATTCATCAATGCTAGGGACTGGTTGAAAAAAACTGACAGATGGTCAGTGTTTGGCCTAATATCGCTAAAGGAAAGAAAGCTGTACAGCTCTTGCATCTCTTGGTCCTTCATGACTCCATCGTTAAGGTCCCAGAAATGGTACCAATCAGTAACTTGAGATGTTATCAGATATGTCTGAGAATAGAAGCCAGTGGTGGTCCTACAGTAACTTTCGTTAAATTTATACTGTTGATTAAGACCCAGTAATTACATAATCTATTTCACAAACTAAACTATAAAATAATTACAAAAGCAGATTTCCGATATAAATAAGAAGAATAGAACATACTTCGCCTTCATTTGATTCTGATGAATGTCGAACTGGACGTAGTCCACCTAGAAAATCTGAAGCTTCAGTGCATTGATGACAATTTACACAATGCAAGCGTTGATTATGCAATGCAGCAATCAATTGACAAATTGTTGTTTTACCACAACTAAAACGAATGCGAGAGAGAGAAAAGCAGAAAAAGCAGTGTTAGGATATCCACCAAATATCTTAGGAAGAATTATTTTGTAAGTGTAAATTCTATTGGTTGACTCCTATTGGTCAATATTATGGTCGTCGCAACTATCAATGTCACGTACTTGAATGTTGTTTCTGATTGGTCGTCCTGACTATCAATATGACTCAAATGTTGTTTCCTATTGGTCGTCCTAACTGTCAATGTCACAGACTTCGATGCTCTTTCCTATAAATACGCATTATCTGTAACGTTTTATGACCCGAACACGAACCCAGATCCCTAGTCCGGGATCCTGATTCTCTTCTGGACTCAGACCTCGTAATTTCTGGATGTTTGTAGAATACAAGTTCTACTTCATATCAAGTCTTCTTCTTTTACTCGATGGGGTTTTGGGACGCTCGGATTAGAGTAGCATGTCGTGTCGCCGGATCCTCGATACTCGCTATCGTTTCCTGACTAAGATGAACACTCGTAATAGTTCAAGCATATGAGATTGACATGTTTACGTGCATGCGTACAAAGCAGTACGATAAAAAGAAACAGATAGAATCTAGTGAAAAGTTATATCATTTACCATATTGGTACATCAGACTCTCCAAACGGCTGACAGTATGGGCAGACCGTTGTCTCTGGAACTGCTGTTTTATGGTCATCAATTTATATCCACTGACACGGCGCAGGTGCATTTGTTCATTGTGTTCTCTCAAATTCTAACCCCTAGGATTCCTCGTCATCTTTCTCTTACTAAACTTATCTCACTGAATAACACTTCTCGATTCATATCTTCGAACCTTAATCTTCTTCATTACTGCCAATACTTCTACTATCTCTACCACTATGGGATTTGAACTAACAGTTGCGTCTCTATGCTGATGCGGTATGGCGACCTGAACTTATGTATTCACATGTACAAAGATCTCGGTTGTAACTGACTGACTAACTGACAGGGAAATCGTATATAGTGCCTTCTCGTGGCAGGGGAGTTGTTCAAAAAATTGACAGTACGAAATACGACTACCCGATCGGAACATACGAAGTATCCACTAAGGAGATTTGTAAGAACCTCTGATTCCAAACTAACGTCCGCATGCCATACAACAAATAGGCAGTTGAAATCCCATACTAGTAGAAGTAGTAGAAGTATTACAGGTAATGGAGAAGATTAGGGTTCGAAGATATTATTCAAGAAGTATAATTCAGTTTAATAAATTTAAACAGATAAGGATGAAGGTCATGAGGAATTCAAAAGATTAGAATTTGAGCGACGATAAAGAATGGATGCACCTGCGACACTGCAAGCGATTTCAAACCACATCATTCAAACTCTTCAAACATCGGTTACCATTGTTAATATCTGTGTTCAGAAGTGGAATGTTCAATACTACATTTTACTGTAATCCTCATTAGGTCGATATTCACCAAATAGAAAACAAGACTCCATGCATCATAAAGTGGTCTGATTACTTGCATTTTCATTGTACTATTAGCATTGCTTAAGTATTGTGGGACAGCCGAGTAAGCAATGCTGTTGTTAAGAAACGGGTGTTAGGTAAGGATGGCAGGTCAGTAGATGAAGCATTGAAACTTCATCAGTTGAGGTGGTTGGGATATGTGTTACGTATATCCAACCCCCAACTGCCTCGTCGAGCTATATTTTGCGGTGTAGGAATAGGTTGGACGAAAGCTAAGGGCGGTCAAACCAAAACATGGCAGAAATCCATGAAGTCACTGAAAAGTGAATTGAGTCATGTCGGTAGGTGTCAACTACCCAGTTGGGGTCCACGAGATGTTAAGTAATCGATGGTTAGAGACCCTGAATGACAACATGGCTTAAAACCGTTTGCAATGGTGCAGGTGCATCCAATCTTTGTGTTCTGAGTTCCTCAACACCCTTATCTTTTTCTTTTTAAGTTTATTTCATTAGATTCTACTTCTTGAATACCATCTTCAAACCCTAATCTCTCCGATTACTTCTAATACTTTTACTACCTTTTACTACTATGGGATTTAAATTGACATTCGAAATCAACACACCCACACATCCACACACACACACAAGAAAACTTACCCTGTTTCACCAACCAATAATATTGGCTCTTCATATTTCAATGCATTACCAATAAGAACTAATAAACGTCGTAAATCTTTTGTCCAAACAATATGCTTAAAGTTATCATCATCATCATCACCACCAGTAATAGAATGAATTTTTTCATTGGATAGAACAGGTTGTAGAAATTCATAAACAACCGGTGATGTACTTTCATTGAAATCAAATAATCTAAACAATTAAAAAGGATAACAATTTTTTAAAAAAACCCATTGAGTTCATCAATAATGATGATGTGAATGACAATGACAATGATGAGATAAGTTGAAATAGACGTACAGCTTGTCTTTTATTCTGTGGAAAAGTGTCTTTATAATCTCATTACAATTTAGTGATGAATTAAACCCGACCGTAGCTGCTACTTTGACGTGATGGTCGGGCTTGACTATCGTGATGACCCAACAGAGCTATACTGGCTGGAACATATGTTCATGAAGGTTCTACCATGCCAGGCAGGTCGAATGGAGAACGATGAAACTAAAAGCAGCTACTCAAGATCTGAGAGCGAAGTTGTACTGCTGACTGACTGTGGAGGGGTGTGACAGCAGTAAGTGGTTTCCCTCGGACAACAAGCATCTGCAGCGATGCTGCCTTCACACAAGGAAGGAAGGGTTAGAAAAGGTCGACCCTGAAAATGTCACACCTCACTGTACCTCACGGATTTCCGTCTCCGACGGTAAGGGTGCCCACTAAGGGCTTTAAAGAGCGGGGCTAATCCTCAAAAACCTTTCATCATAAAACCGTGCGTGACCGGCCTCAAGCAGTTGTCCCTTGGGCTCTGCGGTCACACTCCCAGGTCTCCAAGACCAACACAAATCTATCTTAATTTTCAGGTCCCTCAAAATACACCCTTCCACGGTGTGGGCAGCCGGGAAGTGACAACCGTCCTCATACCCGTAACAACACACGAGACCAAATTGGTCAGAATCAAATCCTTCCTACACCCCCTAATACATCTCTTCTCTCCACAACGAACTCTACTCACAGTCCTTTTTCTCACTGCACTCTGTGCTGATAAGGTATTGCAACATGAACTGATGTACTTACGTACAAAGTTCTACATTGCATCTGACTGACTGACTGACTGAATTAAATGGTTTAAACTGAAGACAGAGATTACTATACTATACTGTTAAATTGATTATAATTGAAAAGGCGAAGCCCATGATACCATGCAGACCTACTCAATACATTACTCAAGCGATTACATCACATCCTATTGCATTTATCAGTTTACAAGGAACGACATGAGAATAATGAACAAACATTGGACAGAACTGGAGAGAGAAGCCCAGGAGTTTATGGAACATGTTAACATCAAATGGCTCGATAAACGTGGGAATAAAATAGGAAACCATGTACATTGATAGCAAAACACATAATCGAGATGGGGTATAGGATTGATATCAAGACAACCCTTTCAAGAGTTGTATAGATATGTTTAAAGATGAATCGTAGGATTTAGAGAAGCCTTGGTTATTCTTAAATTTAAACCTTCCTTATGTGTGTACAGAAACGATTTGTCGTAAACTTTGAATTGAACTTGGTAATTTTTAAGTTAATTGCATGGCCTAAGAGTAATGTGACAATTTCTATTCTCCTTTATTCCTACAATGAACACATTATGCTTTCTTTGAACTTGCCTTGACAAGTGTATATGTACGTGACGTACGTACACCAAACAAAGACTGATTACTACTATGGTTTGGTAAATTTAACATAAAATTAGAACAGTTTTTAAGAGCATAAAACCACAACCAAACTCGAACTGACAGAAAATTTTAAAAAATTACCGTGATTCAGTGACTTTACGTTTAAAAACACTTTCAATAACATCGGCAACAATTTGCACTTCTGCTGGATTACGTACACGACCAGCTAATAATAAATAACCTTGATCAGCGAGATATGCATCCCAATCGAAAAAGACGGTTTGTGGTTCAGTGATTTTCTGATTAGTAGTAGTAGTAGTCGTAGTAGTAGTTTGTTTCATTGTCAATTTATCACATGTAGCTAATCGATAACGTTCAGCCCAACGGAATAAATCACGCAGTGTAATAAAACTATCTTTACCTTGAAATAAATTTGAACTACAACGAGCAAGCTAAGAATAGGAATGATTTAGTTGGGGAGAAAAAAACAAACAGACAGACAGTTAGTTGATCATTGAAATCAATCAGGAAACAAGAATTGAGTCAATCAATGCCAAAAACACAATGATATTTTGACGATTCATCCTATATATCTAATTGAAATCATGAATTGATCAGTGTTAGACCACCATTAGAAACCTGAAAGCACTGGCTGACGGCAGTTACGTCCTGGTATAGGACTCATCGTCAGTGAGCAATGACAACTCCTGCACCTCGCTGGGTTCAAACTCAGGACCTTACGTCTTGCGCGCGAACGCCTAAACTCTGGACCACTGAGCCGGTCGGTATCTAACGGTGTTAATGTCTAACTTCGATCAATTCACGGAGTTGCGCAACTTCATAAACTGTCTTCGATAGTTAATGTTTACACCCAAACAAGATGAAATTCATTGATCACGACTTCCCACTAGAACTCGGAGAACATTCCTCACGAAGCTAGTCACTAGTGAGCACAGGTAATTGCATTACGAGGATGTGAAGACTAAGTTACACATTTGAAATCATGAATCAATCAATTTTAGACCACCATTAGAAACCTGGAAGTACTGGACAGCCGTTTCGTCCCGGTATGGGACTCATCAGCAGTGCGCATTTATTGTATACATGATGTAATTTGTTTCACTACATGAAACTGTATTCAAAGAAAAAATATGTTTTTATCATTGTGATCATCATGATTTCCGTAGGGCACTACAGTCTGAGCCTTTGACCCAAATGGCTAATCCACAAGACAATGGAGCAATACCAGGATAACCAGTTCCATGACAGCCGGTCACTGACAATATATTCATAAGGCATTCAGCTTATCAGGATAGTTGATTCATGTGCACAATTAACTCGAAATAAATGTTATTCAACACCCTTTTATTAGATTGCTCCCATCAACTTGGTTGTTCGGCCACTCAATTGCGTCAGTCAGTCAGTCAGTTGCAACGTGGAACTTCGTACGTATGTACATAAGTTCATGTTGCCATACCACATTATTAGCACAGAGACGCAAATGTCAAATCAAATCCCATAGTGATAAAGATAGTAGAGGTATTAATGTTATAATAAAGAAGACTAGGGTTTAAGATATTATTCAAAAAATATAATTCAGTGAGATAAGGTTAGAAAGACAAAGGTAGAAGTGCTGGCTAATCCAGAAGATTAGGATTTGAGAGAGCTCAAAGAGTGGATGCACCTGCGCCATTGCAAACGATTTTGAGCCATATCGTTCAAGGTCTCTAACCATTGATGACTTTCGTCTCTCGGACCCCAACCAGGTAGCCTACATCTACCAACATGACTCAGTCCACTTGTCAGTGACTTCATGGATTTCTGCCATGTTTTGGTCTGGCCGCCCCTAACTTTCTTCCAACCTACTCCTACACCACAAAACATAGCTCGTCGAGGCAGTCGGTGGTTAGGCATACGTAACACATGTCCCAACCACCTCAACTGATGAAGTTTCACCACTTCATCTATTGATCTGCCATCCTTACCTAGTACTCGTTTCCTAACGACAGCATTGCTTACTCGGCCGTCCCACGGTATACGAGCAATCCTTCTTAAACATCTATGATCGAATACTAGTAACCTACGAACATCTTCTACTCTTAACGGCCATGTTTCACAGCCATATAAGAGAACGGAACGAACTGCTGCGCAGTACACCCGCCCTTTGGTTAGCGAACGGATATCACGCCTACGCCATAAGTGACGCAGGTTCGCAAAAGCCAATCGAGCTTTCTGTATCCGAGCTGAGATTTCGTCAGTCACCAGACCGTCAGCACTGATCAGACTCCCCAGATAAGTGAAGTGATCTACACGCTCGACTACTTCACTCCCTATCACTAGTTCAGGTGCCGAAGCAACCCAGTCTTGAAGCAACATTTTGCATTTCGAGGGGGAAAACCGCATCCCGAACATGCTCGCATTGTTGCTTATGGTAGTCAGAAGACTCTGCATTTTGTCAGCGTCTTCACCGAACAGAACTATGTCATCGGCATATTCTAGATCAGTAAGCGACTTTCCTGGTAGAAGGTCAACCCCTGAAAAATCTGACGAGCTTAATGTTAACTCTAAGAGGATGTCTACGACAAAGTTGAACAAGAATGGAGAGAGAGGACATCCCTGACGGACACCACTTGATGTAGAGAATTCAGATGACAGTTCGCCATATGCTCTCACCCGACCAGTGGTGTTCGAGTAGAGTGCTTGTATAAGGTTAATGTACTTCTTTGGTACACCTTTCAATGACAGACACTGCCACAGAACCTCACGATCCACTGAGTCGAATGCCGCCTTAAGGTCCAGGAACACGACTATTGTAGGACGTCTAAATGTGTGTCTGTGTTCCAGGACCTGTCGTAGTGTGAAGATGTGGTCTATACAACCACGTCCAGGTCGAAAACCAGATTGGTTTTCTCGAGTCTGCTCTTCGCGAGCTCTAGTTAGACGTCTAAGTATAATCGAGGCTAACAATTTAGAAACTATATTAGTTAGACTTATTCCCCTGTGATTGTCACAAGAGGACTTCTGTCCTTTCTTGTAGATTGGAACAATTAGTGACTGAGACCAGTCAGATGGGATTACGTCCATTTCCCAGATTCTACCTAGGATCTCGGTCAGTCTAACCGTTAAAACTGGACCACCATCCTTAAACATCTCAGGGGTAAGCCTATCGGGACCTGCCGCTCTACCTCTCCTTAGATTTCCTATAGCTTTCTCAACTTCATGTAAACTGGGAGGACTTAAATCGATTTGCCATTCGAGATGACTGGAGATCGTGGGCAACCGAAGAGCGGCTGAAGGCCAGTTGAACTGATCCCTAAAGTGTTCTGCCCATCGGTCCAGCCTCCTAGATTGAGAATGGATAATAAGACCATCCTTTTCCGAGATAGTCTCACTTACATTCGGGTTCCTAATACCGGTTTCTTTGATAAGGCGGAAAAGTTGTCTAGTGTTGCCGATCGCCGCTGCCTTCTCCATCGCTTTTGCTTTCGCCACCCACCACTGTTCACGGTCGTTACGTAGGCTTTTTATAAGTCTGCGCCTAAGCTGACTACGCTCTTCATCATGTTCAGAGTCAGGTGGGATGCGTTTTCGAGCATCCATCAGTTCCGTGGATGCGACTGAAATCCACGGCTTCATCCTAGCCTTATGGTTTACCTTGCTAGCAGATATCACTGCTGTTTCCACAGCATTCTTTATATCATTCCAACCTGACTCCGGATGGGAATCACTTGCATGATCGCCCAACTGTTTTTCTAGTTCCTCCTGAAATATTTTCTTAGCTTGATTATCATCAAGTAAAGCCCTAAGAGGCTTCCTTACGGTGTCTTTCCTACGTCCAGCAAGCCTCAAACAGATACGAGCTCGCACTAGGGCATGATCTGAATCTAAACATGTGCCCCAGAACGAGCGACAGTCCTCTATCGAACCCCTCCATCGGTGGCTGATGGCGATATGATCTAGTTGTGTCCAACGTTGAGACGACTTCGGGGGTCGCCAGGTCAAAAGGTGTTTTTCCTTATGCTTAAAATTAGTGTTTGCTAGAAATAGTTGGTTATCTGAGCACAGTTGCAACAGACGGTCGCCATTGTCTGTTCTTTGAGCCGCGAGACCGTAACATCCACCTAGGTGTCTTTCATTTTCACTTAGTCTACCTACTTGTGCATTGAAGTCACCAGCCATTATAACTATATCAGAGCGCTTAACTTTTTGGAGGAGGTCCGAAAGCTTTCTGTAAAACTCATCTTTTACATCATCTGGGCTGCAGTCAGTGGGGGCGTAGGCTGATATGACGAAGAGGCAACGGCGAGTGTCCCTATCTTTCCGAGTCCTTACTGTCCCGTTTAGTCGGACGGCGCACAAGCGACTATCTACAGGGATCCAGTCAAGGAGAGATTGTTCTGCCCTACGACTCAATGCTATACCTACACCGGCGAGGCCCCTAGAAGCAGCATCAGGGCTACCGGATACACGAAGGGTAAATCGAGCTGCTTCTTTATCTTGACATGGTGTGGCCAAGTGTATGACGCGACTCGGATCCTGTATGCGCGTTTCCGAGACGCAGCACACATCGATGGAACGAGATTCTAAAGTCCTAGCTAATGACGCCTGTTGCCCTATTTGACACAATGTCCGTACATTGAATGCTCCAACATGTAGTTTGGAACGGGGTTTAAGGAGACCAGGAACGACGTTTCGCAAACTCGCATCGTTTGCATTAGCTGTGCACTGTAATAAATGAATGTGAGAAGAGTTAGTTGTGGAGATAAGAGAGGTATTAGGGAATGTAGGAAGGATTTGATTTTGAACAATTTGGTCTCGTGTACTGTTGCGGGTATGAGGGCGGTTATCACTTCCCGGCTGCCCACACCGTGGAAGGTTGTTTCTTGACGAACCTGAAAAGGAAGATGGATTAGTGTTGGTGCGTGACCGCAGAGTCCAAGGGACAACTGCTTCAGGCCGGTCACGCACGGCCTTTTTATGAGAGGTATTTAGAGGATTAGCTCCGTTCTTAAAGGCCCTAGTGGGCACCCTTACCCAAGGAGACGGAAATCCGTGAGGTAGGGGAGGTGTGACATTTTTAGGGCCGACCTTTTCTAACCCTTCCTTCCTTGTGAGAAGGCAGCATCGCTGCAGATGCTGGTTGTCCGAGGGAAACACCTTACTGCTGTCACACCCCTCTGCAGTCAGCAGTACGACTTCGCCCTCAGACCTTGGGTAGCTGCTTTTAGTCTCATCGTTCTCCAATCGACCTGCCTGGCATGGTAGGACCTGCAGGAACATGTGTTCCAGCCAGTATAGCTCGGTTGGGTCATCACGATAGGCAAGCCCGACCACCACGTCAAGGTAGCAGCTTCGGTCGGGACTCAATTGCGTAAACAACATTTCTATCACAAGAAGGTAGAGAGTTTAGTCAACATGGAATGAATAGTTTATTGATATTAGAAAGCTTTAAACAATAAAACATTATAAAACAGGATTCAAGCCTAATCACTACCTCATAATGAATAATATTGAATCAACAGAAGTTTTCAACTCATTAACATTAGTCACCGTAAGTGTCAGAGAGAGAATATTCCATTTCTGAAACTGGGATTCCCAAAGAGTAAAGCGTGATTTCGGAGTGCAATAATTAAATGCCCGTCTAGTCATTCATGAAGTCATTGACAAGTGGACTTAGCCATGTCGGTAATTGTCGACTACCTGGTTGGGGTCCGCGAGATGATAATAATCGATGGTTAGGGACCCTGAATGACATGGCTCTAAACCGTTTGCAATCGCACAGGTGCATTTATTCTCTGTGTTTTCTCAAATCCTAATCTTCTGGATTCTTCAACACCTCTAGATTTAACTTTCTAAACTTTTCTCACTGAATCATACTTCTTGAGTAATATCTTCTAATCCTAATCTCTTCGATTACTTCTGATACCTTTACTACCTCTTCTACTATTGGATTTAAATTGACAATTACATCTCTGTGCTGATGTGATATGGCAACATGAACTGATGTACTTATGTACGAAGTTCTACATTGCATCTGACTGACCGACTGACTGACTGACTGAGTCATTCGTTGCATTAACCTAATCATTTCAGTTGTGTAGAGAAAACTAGAACATCAAAACAGAAAAAAAACCAATATTCAAGAGCGAAAATTAAAAATAATTTTTACCTGAAGACGATGCATTACTTCAACAAGACGTTGTGCCCTGCTAGACGGTAGTAAACACTTTTTCTCTAAAATGATTACCAATTCATCACGAGGTATTGTATCAAAATGCAATTCAATGAAACGATTACGCAATGCACGTGAAAGCATCTTCAGCGAAGGAAAGCCACAAAATATAAAATGGAAAAAACAATGCATGCTTGAATTATATTTTTTTAAAAAACTTTTTAGCGTACTTGTTAGGATATTCGCCAAATATCCTAAGAGTACTATTTTTGGAAGTATAATCCTATTGGTCGAAAATATGGTCGTTTTAACTGTCAAAGTCAAATACTTCAATGTTGTCTCTGATTGGTAGTCATTCGGACAGTCAATGTCATTTCAAATGTTCTTTCCTATTGGTTGTCGTCCTAAACTGTCAATGTCACAGAATTTGATGCTCTTTCCTATTCGACCTAAATGTATAGATACGCACTATCTGTAAGACTTCATGATTCCGATTCCGTTTCTTCCTGTCTACCTCTTTTCTGTACTCGACCCAATAAACAACTCCATCCAACGGTGTTGCGTTCTGATATATGGGAGATTTAGGGATAGAATTTGGGTCGTACTGGAATATTTGAATTCGGCCGTCGATAGGATTTGAAAAGCTACGTAGCAGCATTATAACAGTACTGTGTTAAATCAGAATGGAAATTGAGATGGATGGGAACTCTTAGAATTAATCAATGGTCTATCAGTATGTGACATTTTATTTTTCTAAAATTATCAAGTAACGAGATTATTATTATTATTTTTCATTATAGAATTATCGAGATTAGTGTTTTCCGCACATTGAAATCATCAATCAATCATTATTAGACCATCACTATGAGAAACCTGGAAGCACTGGTTGACGGCCATTTCGTCATCGGTAGCAGTACGCACACACAACTCCTGCATCTCGCAGGATTCGAACCCAGGACCTTCGGTCTTGCGCGCAAACGCCTAACCTCTGGACCACTCGGCCGGCATCCACTGAATCATAAAATGGATCGCCTGATAAGTTTTGTCTTAAGTAATGAAATCGATTGAAACAATGCAACAAACTTCGGGTAAACTTATAGCCCACTAATACTTCTACTACATCTATCACTATACGATTTGAATTGACAATTGCATCTCTGTGTGTGTGGTAATGTGATATACAGCAACTTAAACTAATGTACGTATGTACGAAGTTCTAAGCTGTTGCTGACTGATTGTTTGAAACTAATAGTCCAACGAAAATGCAAGTAATCAGATCAGAGTAAAACGATATATTTCTATTGAAAAAATAGAAATCAGTACGAAATAAAATAACTCCGACTGCAGTCCCCTCTGGGGCTACTGCCGATCCCAAGCCTGGGATAAAGGAGAAGGGTTAGGCGTAGGGGTTAGCCACCCCATCTCGTAGAAAACAAATTCGCAAAAAAAACCGCTAACCAGAAGAAAATAATTCAACCGAAAATTATGTATGATAAGAAATCCCTTTCTGTTAGTGGGACATAGATGGAATTAAAGCATGACTACGTTGCTGCGTGCTGATTGGCTAATTTCCTATCCGATCAGCGCCTGATCGAATCTTTGAGAACAGGGTAGAAGATTCTCGTATTGATAGATGCGTGGTGATTGGTTAAATATAATACAGTCGATCACGTGAATTTTTATCCAGAAGCTTTCCATGTAAATGCTATAAATAGACTAACGTTGTATCTACTTTTGCGTTTGCCTTCGCCTTCGCCATCACCTCTGGCTTCTTATTCCATTTAACCTTACTATTTGGAATATAATCTTTTCCTGTTCTACCGTGTTTTTGATTCTTGGGAACTTGTCCAGTGTATTGTGTGGTCAGAGAATACTAAGCAATAGGATTTAGCTGCGAATTATCTAAGCAAGCGTTACAACTTTCAAACATATACCACTTACAAAGCAATAAAATTGAACAGTTTAACTATCGAAACTTTATACTTGAAACATAGTAAAACAATACTAGTCTGTAAAACACAATTTGATTATGTCACCCACTAACTACAACACTTAAATCAATCAATTAAACTAAGACAATTCTGATAGATTGATATATAGTTTCACCTAGAATCACATCAAAAGTTTAACATAATCCAACTTTAAAATAAATCGTATATTGAGTAAATCATCAAGTTTGAAAATAACATACCTTTCGACCAGCATAAAGACCTGGTGGATTTTGTGTAGCAAATAATCGAAAATGTGGATGTGCTTTCACTGTTTCTTGTGTTTCAGTGATAAATACAGAACGATTGTCATCTAAAACCTAGAATACAACATATATAAGAATATATGAGTAGTAATTACTAAAATACTAAAGGATAAATCAACAACCACAGAGTGTGCAAGAAACTGCACTACAAATATACAGTGAATTATTTCTAACAACGATTCATTGAATATCGACAAAAGACAATTCCTTAGAGTCGATATGGACCTGGAACAGAGTGCAAACTAGCTAGCTTTAGGAACTGACGTGAGAAGGGGGGAATGGACTGAGGATTACATCACCTAGAATATCCTCATTATAAGGTTGTGGAGATTGTTGAGTTATTTTGAAATAAAGAGTCGATTAATGTTAGACCACTATTAGAAACCTGGAAGTACTGGTTGACTGTTTGGTTACAGTATGGAACTCGTCAGTAGCAAGCATTAACGAACCTCGCTTTCAAGAATCGAACCCACGACTATAGGTCATTAGCGTGAATGCTTAAAATCCTGTTAGTGGGACATAGATGGAATTAAAGCATGACTACGTTGCTGCGTGCTGATTGGCTAATTTCCTATCCAATCAGCGCCTGATCGAATCTTGGAGAACAGGGTAGAAGATTCTCGTATTGTTAGCTGCGTGCTGATTGGTTAAATCTGATCCAGTCGATCACGTGAATTTTTATCCAGAAGCTTTCCATGTAAATGCTATAAATAGACTAACGTTGTATCTACTTTTTGTCTTCGCCTTCGCCATCACCTCTGGCTTCTTATTTCCATTTAACCTTACTATTTGGAATATAATCTTTTCCTGTTCTACCGTGTTTTTGATTCTTGGGAACTTGTCCAGTGTATTGTGGTCAGAGAATACTAAGCAATAAGATTTAGCTGCGAATTATCTAAGCAAGCGTTACAACAAATCCAGACTATTAAACCAGCATCCGATGATCTGAATGTCCAACTTCGATCAATTCACAATCATGTGTAAACTCATCATCAATGAATAGTTTTTAAAGTTATGAAACCTGTTATCTGGTCAGATGAATAACATACTATAAATTTCATTTTGATGTAGAAAGGGATAATGAACTCTTCTAGACAGCTCTAAAATAATTGAATTACAGAAATGAATCTTTTGTTATATTCAATCTGTTGGGGACGTTAGATCCCCAGATCTCACTTGATAGAGGTCCTGATCGGTTGACCTTGAGATTACAATTCCCACTCGGAAAATCCTTGACTGTCATTGGTTGATGTTTCATTTTAGTAAGCTATTTTGTGGCTCTCCCAAAAAACTTTCTATCATGCATAAATAAACTTAATTTGTCAACCTTGATTTTCTGAGTGCATGTAGAATACACTTTCTATGTCTTGTCAAGACTTCTTCATCTACTTATTTGGGTCCGTGGGACACTCAGATTAGAGTAGACTATCGTGTCACTAGATCATTTATCTTCGCTGTCATTTACCGACTAAAGTGAACTCGTAATAGTTTCAAGCAAATCAATTGATGAGTATAACACAATCATTTAAAACAAACACAGGGCTAACCATCTCTCCTCTAAGGTATCCATAATCAAAAAAATATTATATCAAGCTCTACAACAAGTGACACTTTTTTGACATCACAATTATGTACTAGAATTTAAAACGGTGCTTAATAAATAATTACAGCAATTAATCATAACATTATAACCTGACAATTAGCTGCTTTACAAATTTAGTAGAACTTGGTTAGTTTATCATCCGGGATAGTTAGGCCATATGTTACATAAGTTCAACTAGCACCTGCCTTGATGAGAGTGACTTAGTTTTCGTGTACGACAGGAGGCTGGAAGGAGCTGCTGAAACCAAAACATGATACCAGTTCATGAAGTCACTGATAATTTAACTAAACCATCTTCTCACGTGCAGATTACATGAATAGGGGCATGCATGATGATTGTAACAAGTGGCTAGCGACTTTGAATAACATCGCTCCAAATTATTTGTAATGGTGAAAGATGCATCCATACGTTGTTTTTTCCCCACAAATTCTGAACTAATCAAAACCTTCTATTAATTCAGTGATCTAACTATTCTACTATCACTAATGCTGTTAATACCACTACTACTCTGAGATTTCACTGGACTACTTCATCTCTCTATGTAAATTGAAGAATACCAAATTAAACTCATGCACGTACTTACAAACGTACAATACTCTAGTGAGTTACTGTCAGTCAGTCAGTCAGTTAGTCAGTCAGATGCAACGTAGAACTTTGTACGTAAGTACATCAGTTCATGTTGTCATACCACATCAGCACAGAAACATGTAATTGTCAACTCAAATTCAGTAGTAGAATAGTTAGTAAAGGTATTAGGAGTAATCGGAGAGGTTAGGATTAGAACATATTATTCAAGAAATATGATTCAGTGAGAAAAGTTTAGAAAGTCAAAACTAGAAGTGTTGAAGACCCCAGAAGATTAGGATTTGAGAGAACACATAGCATAAATGCACCGGCGCCACTGCAAACAATTCTGAGCAATGTCATTCAAGGTCTCTAACCATCGATTACTTCCATCTCGCGCACCCCAACCAGGTAGTCGACAACTACCGACATGACTCAGTCCACTCGTCAATGACTTCATGGATTTCTGCCATGTTTTGGTTTGGCCGCCCCTAGCTTTCTTCCAACCTAAGTTTGCACTAACTTAATTGCTGTTCAACATTTAGAAACAAAAATTAAGATAATAGTTTCAACACAGTCAGAGATACACCAGTCAGTCAGTCAGTCAACCAATTATGCTCAATCTACCCATTTCCACAAAAATCAACTTACCCTATTTAAAGCTTCCAATATTTCTGTTGGTGCTAAATTCAATTCATCTAATATTATCCAATAACCGTGACGCATAGCTTTTACTAATAGACCATCTTTGAAAACTAGCGGTGTACATGTTTTATTCAATGTTTTATCATGATTATCAGTATTTGTGGTTGTTGTACATGCAGCTGATGCAACTGTATATGTTCCTAAATAGGTTTGTTGATCTGTATGTTCATGATTATTAATACGAAAACAGACTTGACCAACACGTTTAGCTAAATATGTTATAAGTGATGTTTTACCAACAGATGTTTCACCTTGTAATAAAACTGGAAGACCACCACTAATTGACAATGGGAGGAAATATATATATATATATATAGATTGAAATAAATATTATTAGAAACAATATTGAGATTTAAAAATTAAACAGAACAAGGGTATATATAAGTTAGGGCTTTAGCGCATTGAATCAGAAATATAGTGGAATCGATAAGTTTATCACTTGATTTTTCTATAAACTAGTTATACTACTTATAAATTATCAGTAGTTTGAATTATCTTAAGTCATTTTGGTGACGTGAACATATGTCATACCTATCACAACTCATATGTGATTCTTTCGATTTGAAAATGATGTATTTCTACCGCTTAAGTTATAATCTTCCCTTCTGTATACTATCACCTTTTTTATGAATTATACTTTACTTTTGATATTTTGTTGTACATGGTTTCAGTGTTTCATCAATCAAACAACACAATTATGTGCAGTCTTCTAATTTATGAGACAGATACGTAATCGGTGTGAGTATACAGTCTCTTTGATTGATCCTAAAATGGGTTTAATTGACTGATGGTTTGAACATTTTTATTATTTAGCGTTTTTTCAAATCTCAGTGATTATTAGTATTCTTTTTTTTATCAAGATACAGGATGATAACATATAATCCAAGTCTATTGAGGTTTGAGATTTTAATTATATTGCATTGATCAATTGATAATCTTTAGGTGATACAATAAAGGCGTAAATAACCTTGGAACACTCTATTTTGGCGAGACGAAAAGTCCTAGACGCGAATTCTGAGTACGAGGTCAGTCAGTCAGTCAATTGTAATGTAGAACTTCGTACGCCAGTCAGTCAGTTGCACCGTAGAACTTCGTACGTATGTACATAAGTTCATGTTGCCAAACCACATTAGCACAGAGATGTAAATGTCAAATCAAATCCCATAGTGATAAAGACAGTAGAGATATTAATGGTAATGAAGAAGACTATGGTTTGAAGATATTATTCAGTGAGATAAGGTTAGAAAGACAAAGGTAGAGGTGCTGACGATTCCAGAAGATTAGGATTTGAGAGAGCACAACAAATCGATGCACTTGCGCCAATGCAAACGATTCTGAGCCATGTCACTCAAGGTCTCTAACCATCGGTGACTATCGTCTGGCGGACCTCAACCAGATGGCCTACATCTCCCAACATGACTCAGTCCACTTGTCAGTGACTTCATGGATTTCTGCCATGTTTTTGGTTTGTTGGCCGCCCCTAGCTATCTTCCAACCTACTCCTACACCACAAAACATAGCTCGACGAGGCAGTCGATGGTTAGACATACGCAACACATGTCCCAACCACCTCAACTGATGAAGTTTCAATACTTCATCTATTGATTTGTCATCGCTGCTTAGTACTCGTTTCTTAACTATAGCATTGCTTACTCGCTTGTCCCAGAATATATGAGCAATGCTTCGAAGATATCTATAATCGAATACTAATAACCTGCGAATAAGTTCTACTCTGACTGGTCATGTAGAAGTGCGAGGTCATGGATGATTACCGCTGAGAAGACTTACACTAAATCGCTTCAATGTTTCCAATGACAGTGTATGGCAAATACTAATGCACAATTTCAACTGTGAAAATAATATCAAATTTAATTCATGTAGTAATGAGAAAAGAAGATTTATGTCACAAAATTTACACTGTACCCATTGATTAAAATAACAATAACAAATTCAAACAGAGATGAACATACCCTGCAGAGACAACACGTGCTAAATCTTTTAAATTCAATTGAACACTTGGTGTTAAAATATAATTCCCAGGTAATTCATCTTTATTCTCAATCGATATTGGTTGTTGTGAACCTTTCGGTAACCAATATCCTTCAACATTGACAAAATAATCTGTGGAACATTGATTAGTTGAATTTTTAGCGTTATCATTAATACTAACTAGAACATTGTTTAATTGAGGTATAGGCAATGGTGTGTTCAGTAAATGTATTAAAGATGACAAATCTTTATTCCAACCAGTGCATAAATAACGTTGAATTAAATTATCTAAAATTGGACGTGATGTTCGACAGATTTGTGAACCGAAACTGAAAAGTAAACCCTGTAACGCAAGAAAAAACAAACAAAGATCAATTGTTGTAAAGATCAAAATATATTTCATCGAACTTATGAACTGATTAATGTTAGACTATCATCATAGAAACCTGAAAGCAATGAATGGATGTTTCGTTCTAGTATGGGACTCATCAGCAGTGTACACTGACGAACGCCGCACGCCGTCACTTCAGCTCTAGGTCACCAAGCCGGTATTCCACGATGTGCATGGCTAACCTCGACATCACTGACTGGTTGAAGTTAGATATTCACATCGTCTGACGCCGGCTCAATGGTCTAAATATTAAGCGTTCATGCACAAGATCGAAAGATCTGTGTTTGATCACTGCTTGCAAGATAGTGGTGGATGAGTACTGGTCAGTCAGTCAGTCAGATGCAACGTAGACCTTCGTACATAAGTACATCAGTTCATGTTGCCATACCACATCAGCACAGAGAAGTAATCGTCAATTCAAATCCAATAGTAGAAGAGGTAGTAAGGGAATTAGAAATAATCGGAGAGGTTAGGATTAGAAGATATTATTCAAGCAGTATGATTCAGTGAGATAAGTTTAGAAAGTAAAAACTTGAGGTGTTGAAGAATCCAGAAGATTAGGATTTGAGAGAACACAGAGAATAAATGCACCGGCGCCATTGCGAACGATTTTGAGCCATGTCATTCAAGGTCTCTAACCATCGATTATTACCATCTCGCGGACCCCAACCAGGTAGTCGACAATTACCAACATGGCTCAGTCCACTAGTCAATGACTTCATGGATTTCTGCCATGTTTTGGTTTGGCCGCCCCTAACTTTCTTCCAACCTATTCCTACACTACAAAACAAGGCTCGACGAGGCAGCCGGTGGTTCGGCATACGCAACACAAGTCCCAACCACCTCAACTGGTGAAGTTTCAATACTTCATCTATCGATCTGCCATTCTTACCTAGCACCCGATTCCTAATAACAGCGTTGCTCACTCGGGTGTCCCACGATATACGAGCAATGCTTCGAAGACACCTATGATCGAAAACCATTAACCTACGAATATCTTCTACTCTCACTGGCCATGTTTCACAGCCATAAAGTAAGACGGAGCGAACTACTGCGCAGTACACTCGTCCTTTAGTCAGCAAACGGATATCTCGCCTACGCCATAAGTGACGCAGGTTGGCAAAAGCCAATCGAGCCTTCTGTATCCGTGCTGAGATTTCGTCAGTCACCAGGCCATCGGCACTGATGAGACTCCCAAGATAAGTGAAGCGGTCTACACGTTCGACTACTTCACTCCCTATCATTAGTTCAGGTGCCGATGCAACCCAGTCTTGAAGCAACATTTTGCATTTCGAGGGGGAAAATCGCAACCCGAACATGCTTGCATTGTTGCTTAGGGTAGTCAGAAGACTCTGCATTTTGTCAGCGTCTTCACCAAGTAGGACAATGTCATCGGCATATTCTAAGTCAATCAGCGAGCCACCTGGTAGAAGTTCTACTCCTGAAAATTCAGACGAGGATAATGTTATGTCTAGGAGCATGTCTATGATAAAATTAAACAAGAATGGAGAAAGTGGACATCCCTGACGGACACCACTTGATGTAGAGAATTCCGTTGACAGTTCGCCATAAGCCCTCACTCGACCAGTGGTGTTCGAGTAAAGAGCTTGTATAAGGTTAATGTACTTCTGTGGTACACCTTTCAATGACAGACACTGCCACAGAACCTCACGATCCACTGAGTCAAATGCAGCCTTAAGGTCTAGGAAAACAACTATTGTAGGACGCCTAAATGTGTGTCTATGTTCCAGGACCTGTCTGAGTGTGAAAATGTGGTCTGTACAGCCACGTTTAGGTCGAAAACCAGATTGGTTTTCTCGAGTCTGCTCTTCCCGAGCTTTCGTTAAGCGTCGAAGTATTATTGAGGCCAGTATTTTAGATACTATATTAGTTAGACTTATTCCCCTGTGATTGTCACAAGAAGACTTTTGTCCTTTCTTATAGATTGGGATAATCAGTGATTGAGACCAGTCGGATGGGATTACGTCCAGTTCCCAGATTCTACCTAAGATCTCAGTCAACCTAGCTGCTAAAACTGGACCACCATCCTTAAATATCTCAGGGGTCAGTCTATCAGGACCTGCAGCTCGTCCTCGTTTCAGATTTCCTAACGCTTTCTCAACGTCATCAAGACTAGGGGGACTTAGGTCGATTTGCCATTCAGGATGACTGGAGATCGTGGGTAACCGAAGAGTGGCTCGTGGCCAGTTGAACTGATCCCTAAAGTGTTCTGCCCATCGATCCAGTCTCCTGGATTGAGAATGGATAATAAGACCATCCTTTTCCGAGATAGTCTCACTCACATTCGGGTTCTTAATACCAGTTTCTTTAATAAGGCGGAAAAGTTGTCTACTGTTGCCGATCGCCGCTGCCTTTTCCATCGCTTTTGCTTTCGCCACCCACCACTGTTCGCGGTCGTTACGCAGACTTTTTATAAGTCTACGCCTAAGCTGACTACGCTCTTCATCATGCTCAGAGTCAGGTGGGATGCGTTTTCGAGCATCCATCAGTTCGGTGGATGCGACTGATATCCACGGCTTCATCTTAGCCTTATGGTTTACCTTACTAGCAGATATCACTGCTGTTTCCACAGCCTTTTTGATATCATACCAACCTGCTTCTGGATGGGAATCACTTACATCGTTGCATAACTCTCTTCCTAGTTCCTCCTGAAATATTTTCTTGGTTTGATTATCATTAAGTAAAACCCTGAGAGGCTTTCTTACGGTGTCTTTCCTACGCCCAGTAAGCCTTAAACAGATACGAGCTCGCACTAGAGCATGATCTGAATCCAAACATGTGCCCCAGAACGAGCGACAGTCTTCTATCGAACCACTCCATCGGTGACTGATGGCGATGTGATCTAGTTGAGTCCAACGTTGAGACGACTTTGGAGGTCGCCAGGTCAGCAGATGCTTTTCCTTATGCCTAAAGTTGGTGTTCGCTAAGAATAGGCGGTTATCTGAGCATAGTTGCAACAGACGGTCTCCATTGTCTGTTCTCTCAGTCGCTACACCATAACATCCACCAAGATGTCTTTCCTTTTCACCTAGTCTACCTACTTGAGCATTAAAGTCACCAGCCATTATTACTATATCAGAGCGCCTAGCTTTTTGGAGGAGGTCCGAAAGCTTTCTGTAAAACTCATCTTTAACCTCGTCTGCACTGCAGTCAGTGGGGGCATAGGCAGATATGACGAAGAGGCAACGGCGAGTGTCCCTATCCTTACGAGTCCTTACTGTCCCGTTTAGTCGGACAGCGCACAAACGACTATCTACTGGGATCCAGTCTAGGAGAGATAATTCTGCCCTAGGACTCAACGCTATGCCTACCCCAGCAAGACCCCTGGAAGCAGCATCAGGGCTACCGGATACACGAAGAGTAAATCGAGCTGCTTCTACGTTTTGACAAGGTGAAATCAGGTTAATGACTTTACTAGGATCCTGTATGCGCGTTTCCGAGACGCAGCATACATCGATGGCACGAGATTCTAAAGTCCTAGCTAATGATGCCTGTTGCCCTATTTGACACAATGTCCGTACATTAAAAGCTCCAATATGTAGTCTAGAACGGGGTTTCAAGAGACCAGGAACGACGTTTCGTGATCTCACTTCGTCTGCATTAGCGGTGCAGTGAGAAAAGGGAGTGTGAGTAGAGTTAGTCGTAGAGATAAGAGAGACATTAGGGGGTGTAGGAAGGATTTGATTTTGACCAATTTGGTCTCGCGTGCTGGTACGGGTATGAGGGCGGTTGTCACTTCCCGGCTGCCCACACCGTGGAAGGTTGTTTCTTGAGGGACCTGAAAAGGAAGATGGATTAGTGTTGGTGCGTGACCGCAGAGTCCAAGGGACAACTGCTTGAGGCCGGTCACGCACGGCCTTTTGATGAAAGGTATTTTGAGGATTAGCTCCGTTCTTAAAGGCCCTTAGTGGGCACCCTTACCCAGGGAGACGGAAATCCGTGAGTTAGGGGGAGTGTGACATTTTTAGGGCCGACCTTTTCTAACCCTTCCTTCCTTGTGAGAAGGCAGCATCGCTGCAGATGCTGGTTGTCCGAGGGAAACACCTTACTGCTGTCACACCCCTCTGCAGTCAGCAGTACGACTTCGCCCTCAGACCTTGGGTAGCTGCTTTTAGTCTCATCGTTCTCCAATCGACCTGCCTGGCATGGTAGGACCTGCAGGAACATATGTTCCAGCCAGTATAGCTCGGTTGGGTCATGACGATAGGCAAGCCCGACCACCACGTCAAGGTAGCAGCTTCGGTCGGGGGATGAGTACTGGCATCCAATGCTTCCAGGTTTCTAATGGTAGCCTAACACTGATCGATTCATAATTCCATTGAGAAATTATTCCAAAACGAATTTAGCGAGTGTTTATTGTGTTGTGTGATATAAGTGATTTTGATACCGATAAACAAGCTTCCTTATTCACAATTCAAATCCATTAATCACGTGAGAAAGAAGCTTTCATTAACCAACCGAATCAATCATTAATCGTACATTTTATACATGTACATACAAATATGTATAGGTCTCTTAGAGAGGCAAACCATATTTTGGCCCAATAGGATGTATCACATCCGCTAGAAAAGAATGTTGACTTTTGACCAATCACATACCTTCATAAGTTAGCTGATATTTGATTGGCCTATTTATTATATCACTCTCCTTAACAACTTAGGCTTCCTATGAGAATATGATCACCGTGTAAATGAAAAGATTATTTGTTGAACAGAAATCAAAAAAACTAATAATAATAACTCACTTCATACAAGGAACGTAAAATACTTCCATGATAACCACGACCAGCTTCAATCAAAGCTCGACACAATGTTCGAAGACTGCAGAGAGACAGTGTGAAACCAAAAAGGAGAAAAAGATGATACGATTATTACCGATAAATGAAGAGGAGAGAGTCTCTAGATTTGAAAGCATTTCATTTCATGTACGAAATTCAATTGGATAAACGTCAAATCACTATGATTTATACACAAAGTATTGTTAGAAGTAATACGATCTACGTTACATGTATGTGTAAAAGCCATATGATACTGTCTAGTCATAAGGAATTGAGGTTGAAATATCCAACCACAGTATGGTAACCATTGTGATTTACTTACTTACTTACACCTGTTACCCCCAATCGAGGAGCATAGGCCGCCCACCAGTATTCTCCAACCAACTCTGTCCTGGGCTTCCTTCTCCAGTTCTGTACAATGTTTGTTCATTCCTCTCATATCTTTCTCTATTTCTCGGCGTAATGTGTTCCTTGGCCTTCCTCTTTTCCTTTTTCCTTGAGGGTTCCGAGTGAGGGCTTATCTTAAGACTCAGTTGGGTGCTTTCCGCAGTGTGTGTCCTATCCACTTCCAGCGCTTCTTCCTGATTTCCTCCTCTACTGCAATCTGGTTTGTTCTTTCCCACAGTACGTTGTTGCTGATGGTGTCTGGCCAAGGAATCTGAAGTATTTTGCGTAGACAACTGTTAATAAACACTTGTATCTTCTGGATGATGACTTTGGTAGTTCTTCAAGTTTCCGCTCCATACAGTAGAACTGTCTTCACATTTGTATTGAAAATCCTGATTTTGGTTTTGGTTGAAAGTTGTTTGGAGTTCCAGATATTTTTCAACTGTAGAAACGCAGCCCTCGCTTTGCCAATCCGCACCCTCACATCTGCATCGGATCCACCTTGGTTGTCGATGATGCTGCCCAGATATGTAAAGGTGTTAACGTCCTCCAAGGCATCTCCATCAAGAGTGATTTGTTTGGTGCATGTTGTGCTCTATCGGAGAATTTCGCTTTTTCCTCCATGTATGTTGAGACCTGCTGCTGCAGAGGCTGCTGCCACATTGTTCTTGTTCTCTTGCATATGTGGCTGCGTGTTTCGATAGTTTAGCCAAGTCACCAGCGAAGTCCAGATCATCCATCTGCATTCTTGCTGTCCATTTGATACCATGCTTCTTTCTAGATGTCGACGTCTTCATAATCCAATCGATCACCGGGAGAAAGAGAAAGGGTGAGAGTAAGAAATCTTGCCTGACACCGGTCTTCACCTCGAACGAGTCTGTTAGCTGTCCTCCGTGCACGATTTTGCAGTTGAATCCATCATAAGAATTCCGTATGATGTTAACTATTTTCTCAGGCACACCATATTGTCGAAGAAGCCTCCATAGTGTTTTCCTATCCACGCTATCAAATGCTTTCTCGTAGTCGATGAAGTTGATGTAGAATGGTGAGTTTCATTCAATTGAATGTTCCACAATGATACGTAATGTAGCAATTTGGTCAGTACACGATCGATCCTTACGAAATCCGGCCTGTTGATCTCGAAGTTGGACGTCTACGAAGTCCTTCATTCTGTTTAACAATACCCTGTTGAAGACTTTGCCTGGTATTGAAAGAAGAGTGATGCCTTTGTAGTTCTCACACTTGCTGAGATCGCCTTTGTTTGGTATTTTGATCAGGTATCCTTCTTTCCAATCTGATGGTACTTGTTACTCATCCCAAATCTTCTTGAAGAGGATATGAAATATTTTCGCATTTGCTTCTACATCTGCTTTCATTGCTTCTGCTGGAATGTTGTCTGGTCCTGCTGCTTTGCCGCTCTTGATTTGTCTGATCTCCTCAATCGTAGGTGCGCCAATATGAATTGGGAGGTCCGTGGATGCTGCTTCGATGTTGGGTATTGTGATTTACTACTACTCAGTAAAAAATAAAAGATATAAGCGACGATATAATAAAAAATCTCACCTAAAATGTGGCCTTTGACCTACACCATCCACTAAACCTTCCAGAGCAGCTTGTCTTAATGCTGAATACAAACGTACAATAGTTGATAATTGTGATGGAGTTGGATTTAATGCAATTAGATAAGAACGAGCTAAAATAATTAAATCTTCACAATTATTTGAGCGTAACATTTCCAAATGACGTGTAGAATCTAAATTCACCATCATTAATGTTTCCGATTTATTCACATCAATACCAGGATCTAATTCAGGAATATAGAATTCTGTGAAACGATTACGCAATCCAACAGGTAATTCACGTTTACCAACATCAGTAGCTGGATTCATTGCAGCGAATAAATGAAAATCGGAATGACGTTTCAATGGTTCAGTGTCACTAAAAATGCAAAATGGAGAGAATAAATTGAATAGGGGGATAAACGATTCTTCCGGACCATCCAATTAAATGCGATAAATGTATAAATATACTACTGACGATCTTGAATGAATCAGTCTCCGTTAAGAGACTGTGAAATATAAAGTGCGGCGATAGGTAACCCGTATGTTATGAATAACTTCTAACTCCCAGGGCAGAGTTCAAATGATCTGAATTAATTTTTCTGGTTGCTGACCCCATACCCAACCCTCATTTATCCGAGTTTGGGACCAGCACTAGCCCCAGAGGGGTTCCATCAGCAACAACCTACTATGGGAGAGAACAAATCAGATTCCAGTGGAGAAGGAAATCAGGAAGAAGCATTGGGAGTGGATAGGACACATATTGCGGAAAGCATCCAACTGCCGCACAAGACAAGTCCTCACTAGGAACCCTCAACGTCAAAGGAAAGGCCATATGTAATAAATACCCTAACCATCTCAATTGACTACCTTCTTAACCAGTTAACCACTTTTGGTAAGTACCCAGTATCTACCATCAATATTGCTCACTCGATCATTTCACCAAACGTAAGCAACGCTTTTTGATATAGTCGACCAATCAGAAATGGTCGAATAAAGCCATTTAGTGTCCTGAAGAACGAATGAACATCACTGGCCAAAAGATGGATTCATTTTTCCAGGGGGAAGAAATACATACATATAAGTATTTATATGTATAACTCGGTAGTCAAATAAACTTTCTGTTTTACTCATCCCTTCTCACCCCAATAACCACTTTGAAGAGTTAAGACCTGTTGTGTTTACACATTTGGGACACAGTACATCATAACACTTTGAAGACGCTTATGATCGAAAACTTTCAACACACAGATGATCAGGGATGATGTTCTTTCTAAACAACATGATTAGAATGGTTAACCTGTCAGTATTTACATACCTACACATACCGTAGGGGGGCACTAATAATCATTTTAATTAGTAGTATTGTGGTGCGCGCTACTTATAAGTAGCATATGACGTGAGTGTCAACGTAATGTCTAGCAGCAGAAGATGGGGGAAGATCAAGAAAGGAAGAAGAGTGGGAACACAATAGAATTTGTAGGAAACGCATGAATGGTGAAATGTCAGACAATGGATTGATGATGGATTGAAGATTTGCAAATTAACCGTTTACGATATGGTTTTCCTATTTTACTGAGTAACTCTGTAATTTTCGTTAAATACAATTCGGTTGCCCTTACTTGTGTTCTCCTTCACTACAGTATTAGTCATAGGTTGATTTCAGTTGAATAACAATTACAAATCAGAGAGCATTGGGCAACTGTTTCGTCTTACTATGTGACTTTTCAACAGGTGTGTACATACCAGCCCTCCTGAGATCAAACTTAGAATACGCGCTAAACACACTTGACCATCAGAACCACTGAGTCGGCATCCGGTGGAACAATTTTAATTCAAGTCAATTTGCAATTTAGAGTGATGATTATTTAACATCATGGGCAAAAATATGTTTCACCCACGCTATGTTTGAACTCCCACCAGTTATAACTTCTCAAAAGAACCAATCTACACACACACACACATTCCCACTGCCGAAAAACGGACTTACCCACGTTCTGTCAAAACAAGACTACCATATTCCGAATCTAATAGACCACTTAGTGAATCTAGCATTTCAGCTGGTGCTAAATTAATTTCATCTAATAAAATCCAATCACCATCTTGTACTGCACGAACAAGTGCACCTTCAATAAAAGCAAATCCTAAGCTAGGTTTATTTGATTTTGTTATATTTTCTAAACGTTTTTCTAAAATTGTTAAATCCCGCAGAAATTTAATCCATTCAGAGGTGTCTACCGGTGATGAATCACGTTGAACTGCTACACGAGCTGGATGACGCATTAAAGTGATTAAATCAAGCCAACGTTCAGATTGAAAACAAGTCTATGAAAGAATAATATGCATTGATAGAATCATTAAAAATATATATATATAACAGGATACATCATTAATATATGAGTAGAATGACACAGATTCTGCATGGAATCATTGGGAGAATCAAGTAAGCAATGCTGTCGTTAGGAAACGAGTACTAAGTAAGGATGGCAAATCAATTGATGAAGTAGTGAGTCTTTATCAGTTGACATTGTTAGGGCATGTGTTACGGTATGCCCACACACAGACTGCTTCGACGAGTGATGTTTTGTAATGTAGAGGTAGGTTGGAAGAAACTTAGCAGTGGCCAAAGAAAAACATGACACCAGTGCATGGAGTCAGTGACAACTGGACTGGGAGCCATGTTATTAAATGTAGACTACCCGGTTGGAGTCACGAGATAATAGTAACCGATGCTTAGAGACGTACGAAGTTTTACGTTGTAAATGACCTACTGAATGGCTGACTTTGGATAAGCGATCTATAATATTAAACTACAAAAAAGTACGTGGCATTTCTTGTCTCGGTTTTCAAATTGTTTTGATTGGATTTTGTGCATTTGTAATACTGGCCAACAGTTCTTACCATTCAATGTAATACATTGAGGTGTATTGTATAAATTTACCGGTACTTCAGTTTTTCTCCCTCTTAAAGATAGTTTTCATCTTGAAGGTGGTTGTGCTTATGTGCTGTGATAACCCAGCCGAACTATATTCGGTGAAAAGCTTGTGTCATAAGGTATCTGCTGTGTTAGGATATTCATCCAATATATCAAGAGAATTATTGGTCAATTCATATTGGTTAATTCCTACTGGTCAATTTTATGGTCGTCCTAGATATCAATGTCACGTGCTCCAATGTTGTTTCTTATTGGTTGTCCTGACTATTAATGTCACTTCAAATGTTGCTTCCTATTGGTCGTCTTAACTGTCAATGTCACAAACTTCGATGCTGTTTCCTGTTCGACCAAAATGTATAAATATGCATTATTTGTAACGTTTTATGACCACGACCAGGACCAGGGCTCGGTCCCGGATACCTAGTCCGGGATCCTGATTCTCTTCTGAACTTGGACCCCGTACTTTCTGGATGCTTGTAGAATACAGGTTCTACTTCATATCACATCTCCTTATTTTTACTAAATATGGGGGTTGGGATAATCGGATTTGTGTAGCATGTCGTGTCACCAGGTCCTTGATCCTCGCTCTCGTTTCCTGACTAGGTAAACCCGCAATAGCTCAAGTATATCAGATTGTGTGAAGTTAACCTAAAGTAGTTGTATCCGGTGTCACGTCCTCAAATCAAAAAGACCTTTATCATTAGCCTGATTTATCTGTTGAGCTCTACAGGAGGAGATATCATTTCCCGACTTGTGAGGCTTGCATTATCGGTGATAGAACTCTTCAGCAGTACACACTTATAACCCCGCATGTGATAGTCGAACCCAGGACGTTTGATCTTGTGCTCAAATGCTTAATCTCTAGATCACTGAGTCAAACCTGCATCTATTGATATTTGAGACGTACACAGTAGAATTAACATATATCCTCATTATAATAAATAATTCTTAAAAAACAGACAGACAGACAGACAGATTATATAATTGCATAAACACTTACATTGACATGTCCAAGAAAAGTTAAATTATTATCTAATTTAAATGTACACGTAAAAAGTGATTCGAATTTTTCACGTAATGGTCGAACGAAAATTTGAAAATCTACAGGTTTAAATCTAAAATTTACAAAAGAAAAAACCAGAGTAATTGTTAGGATATTCACCAAATATCCTAAGTGTACTACTATTTTTGGAAGTATAATCCTATTGGTCCATTTCTATTGGTCAAAATTATGTCAAAGTCAAATACTTCAATGTTGTCCCTGATTGGTCGTCCTAAATTGTCAATGTCATTTCAAATGTTCTTTCCTATTGGTCGTCGTCCTAAACTGTCAATGTCACAGACTTTGATGCTCTTTCCTATTCGACCTTAATGTATAAATAAGCACTATCTGTAAGACTTCATGATTCCGATTCTGTTTCTTCCTGCCTACCTCTCTTCTGTACTCGACCCATTATTAAACAACTCCATCCAACGGTGTTGCGTTCTGATATATAGAAGATTTGGAAATAGTATTTTGGGTCGTATTGCGATAATTGAATTTCGACGCCGCTAGGACTGAATAGCTAGCTATAAGTAGCAGCATCAGAACAGTAATAATGAGAATATATATATATGAGAAAGCAATGTGAAAGTGTCATCTTTGAAAATATGGAAATAAGTTTTTTTAAGGCAAACTGCACATCTTTTATTTTGAACAGAGGAAAAATGAAAGAGAAGGCACTTACCCTCCCATGAGATCAACACTATCCGATTGTTGATTCAAATTGATCACTCTTAAACGATGACCGGTGAGATAGGCAAGTCGTTGAATTGTAGATGTTTTACCAGTTCCTGTTTCACCGACAAGTAGTACAGGTTCTTTGTGTTGTACAGCAACAGCTAATCGTTCCAATAGAGAAGATGATAAACGTGTGGAAGCAAATGGCCAAATGAAATCATTGGAACTTTGAAGCATAGAATTCCCGCTTGGCAAACAAGACAAATGAAGAGAGAGAGAGATAAAAAAAAGTAATCAATAATGTTACAGCTAATATCAAAATTAATTAATCTAGGATGTATGAATCAGATCCGGTGGGAACAGTATGAAATTATAGGCGACACCTGACAATCGATGTCTGGATATAGTGATAAAAACGTAGTTAAAACAACATCTCCGGTGGCTTGTCAGATACAAAGTTCTAACAATGAAGGCTCCAATATGTAGTTTAAGTGCGGTCTTAAGAGATCTGGGAGAGTATTTTATAAAGTTGAATCGTTAGCAAATGGTGGAGCATGTCGAAGAAATCTAAGACAGAGAAGGATCAACGATAGAAACAGAAATAATTTCAGGTGATGAAGACAGGGTTCATGTATGAACAAGGCGATGTTGTGTATTGTTATAGGTGAGGGCAGTTTTCATTCATTCAGCTACAACGTAGAATTTAGTACGTACGTACATCAACTCAAGTTTCCACACCACATTAGCATGCAGAGATTGAATTGTCAATACAAATCCCATAACAGTAGAGGTAGTAGAAGTATTAGCAGTCAGAAGATCACGATTTGAGAGAACACAAAAAATGGATGCGTCTGAGCCACCGCTAATGATTTTCAGCCATATCAATCAAAGTTGCCGTTTCTCAGCTACCTACACCATAGGATACGTTTTACACAAGGCTTCTCAACGCCCTTCAAACTGAATCGTACTTCTTAATGCCGTGGTGGTAGCTAGTTTAGGACATAATGCTGTCAGAAAGAATTATCAGTGCATAAACATGGAACCTGATGATCTTTGACGATTTCCGGAATGGAATCCGAGGGATCATGCAACATTCAATGGCATAAAAAACTATCAATCATGACGCAGAATCAAAGTGTGTGGCTGTCTCGCTACATTACTGTAACACACCTTTAATTAAAGCAAGGTGGGATTTTTAAAAAATATAATTTTTTATGTCCGCATTTTTAGTTAAGCTATACCTACGGTTTTCCTCCTCTCGATTTCGTGTATAACACCTCTGCTACGAGGTAGTGAGTAAGACTTCTTTGGTAGTGGTTACAAACGCGTGACCATGTGAGAGCCCTTAAAGAGGGAGAGCGATCACCCCAACCCACTATCGATTGTACTATTGTCTAATTGCCAGTGAGATTACCATTCGAAAGTCAGCAACTAATGACTACAATCATTGCGATGAAATCATAAATGACTTTTCTTTTACAAAAAAAAGTGGGTATTCTTTTTCAATCCTATTCAAAACCCAATTGCAATAATATTAAATCGAAGAAAGAATACACAGAACACATAGATTATAGTGTCATAGACTTCCATATCGATCGACTACTCTTTCATCTTTCTAGCCATCCATATCACTAACAATATATAATTTTTTACACATTTGAAATCATCAATCAATCATTGTTAGACCACCATTGGAAACCTGGAAGCACTGGACGACGGCCGTTTCGTCCTAGTATGGGACTCCTCAGCAGTGCGCATCCACGACTCCTGCACCTCGCAGGATTCGAACCCGGGACCTTTGGCATTGTAGGCGAACGCCTTACTATCGGACCACTGGGCCGGCATCCAACGGTGTTAATGTCTAACTCTGATTGATCTAGGGATTCTGCGCGACCTTACCCATTTGTCTTTGGTAGTTACTGCGTTCATCCGACAACGTTGAACTCCATTGGTCACGTCTTCTCAACTAGAACTCCGATCATTTCCTCACGAAGCTACTAGTCACTAGTGAGCACTGTTACGATATTTCGGGGTACAGTTTTGGAGGTTTGCGTTTTTACACATTTGAAATCATCAATATTAATTTGAAGATGATTGGAAATCCAAAGATCATAATAGAGACAGTTAGTTGTTATCTTTTCAATTCGAGGAGGCGTTAGCACTGCATATATACTGAAGATATTATTCCAAAAGGAAGAAAATTGTGTACATTATCACAATCTCTTGCAAACTGTTAAATTTAGGGAACTAATTGACAAAACGAAGTATAAGCATGAACAAATCAAATTAGGCGTAAACTATTCAGCCTATCACAGTTTTATGTTTTTAAACATAAGAAAAACTTACCCAGACACTTTAATTTCCCATTCTGGAGTTCTTCGACATGGTAGAATAGTACGACCAGCTTTTAAAATACTTTGTTGAGGATGTAAGCTAATTTCAACTGATCGACAACATAAAATATTTCTTGCCTAAAAATGATTAGAATAAATGTTAGAATTTCAATTTAAAAAACTGTTATACAAGTGTGTATCCTTTCATGCATTAGGCTATAAGAAACACATGTAATGCCGAGAACTATAAAAACCATCAGAGTGAAGTCATGAATAGTCAGTCGGTCAGTCAATTACAATGTAGAACTTCGTACGTAAGTATATCAGTTCATGTTGCCATACCGAATCAGCACAGAGATAGAACTGTCAGTTCAAATCCTTTAGTGGTAGCGATAGAATAACTATTAGCAGTAATGGAGAAGATCAGGGTTCGAAGATATGATTCGAGAAATATAATTCGGTGAGATAACTTAAGAAAGAGAAAGATAGAGATGATGAGGAATTCAGAAGGTTAGAATTTGAGAGAACACAAAGAGTGGATGCACATACGCCATGGCAAACGATTCTGAGCCATGTCATTCAAGGTCTCTAACCATTGGTGATTTTCGTCTCGCGGACCCCGACCAGGTAGCCTACATCTGCCTACATGACGCAGTCCACTTGTTAGCGATTTTATCGATTTCTGCCATGTTTCGGTCTGGTCACCACTAGCTTTCTTCCAACCTACTCCTATACCACAAAACATTGTTCGTCGAGGCAGTTGGTGGTTAGGCATACCTTTACACATGTCCTCACCACCTCAAATGATGGATTTTCACTACTTTATCTATTGATCTGCTATCCCTGCCTAGTACTGGTTTCCTAACGATAGCATTACTTACTCGGTTGTCCAAGGATATACGAGCAATGTTTTGAAGACATCTATTATCAAATACTAATAACCCACAAATATCCTCAACTTTTACCGGTCAGGTTTCGCATCCATATAGAAGGACGGATGCTTGCGTTATTGCTTAGAGTTGTCAGAAGACTGCATTTTGTCGGTGTCTGAACCAAGTACAACTATATCATCAGCATACTCTAATTCAGCAAGCATGTCTCCTGGTAGAAGGTCCACCCCCAAAAAAGTCAGACGATGATAATGTTAACTGTAAAAGCATGTCTACGACAAAGTTAAACAAGAATGGAGAGAGAGGACAGCCCTGACAGACACCACTTGATGTAGAGAATTCCGGTGACAGTTCGCCATAAGCCCTCACTCGACCAATGGTGATCGAGTAGAGAGCTTGTATAAGGTTAATGTACTTCTTTGGTACACCTTTCAATGACAGACACTGCCATAGAACTTCACGATCAACAGAGTCGAATGCTGCCTTAAAGTCGAGAAATACTGCTATTGTGGGGCGTTTGAATGTGTGTTTGTGTTCCAGGACCTGTCGTAGAGTGAAAATGTGGTTCATACATCCAGCCTGGTTTTTCTCCTGTCTGCTCTTCACGAGCTTTTGTTAAGCGTCGGAGTATTAGTGAGACCAATATTTTCGATACCATTTTAGGTAGACTTATTCCCCCGTGATTGTCACAAGAAGACTTTTATCCTTTCTTATATATTGGGACAATCAGTGATTGAGACCAGTCAGATGGTTTTTACGCCCAGTTCCCAGATTCTACGCAAGATCTCAGTTAATGTAACCGTTAGATCTGGACCACCATTCTTAAAAATCTCAGGAGTTAGCCTATCAGAACCTGCTGCTCTACCTCGCTTCAGATTTCCCAAAGCTTTCTCAACTTCATAAAGACTAGGAGGACTTAAGTCGATTTGTCATTTCGGATGACTGGAGATCGTGGGCAACCGAAGACTGGCTCGAGGCCAGTTAAATTGATCACCAGAGTGTTCTGCCCATCGATTCAATCTCCTAGATTGAGAATGAATGATACAATCATCCTTTTCTAAGATAGTTTCGCTAACAAATGGATTTCTAATCCATAATCGAGTATACGAAACTATACTTCACTTTAACTACAAGTTAAAGTGAACATGTTACGAAAAATACAACAATAATAATCATCATCATGAAAGTAACTTCAAAAACATAAATAAATCCAACTTACATTTTCCACGGATAAATTTAATTCACCAGCTAATCGACAAGCTAATTCAAGTTGTCTTATACAATTACACATGGAACATAAGAAACAATCCACAGCATTTAACAATAATAATTCAGAGAAATTTTCTTTTTCAGTTAGTGATGATATACGTGAACAAAATTTTAACAAATCTCTAACTGATACTACTCGTAGTCTGGTTGAATTTAAAGTACTCTGTACAGTAATAGTAGTAGTAGTAGTACTATCATTTTGATATGAGGATTCAACAATAAATGTATAAATATTCATGATACGATCAATAAAAGGAATAAGTGTTGGATATTGGTGACTAATAAGCTAGAAAAAAAAAAGAAGATTGATCAATTACTGAAGCGTTAAAAAATATTTTTGTTTTAAAAAATGGAAACACTTAGAAAAAATCTAGATGTGTATTATCAGTTATTTTATTTTCCTGATGTTTGAAATACGCTCCAATGCATCCCAAACTGTATAGACTAATCTAAGATTTGCATGTCGCCTTCACGTAACCTGATATGGCTGAAAGTGGCGAAAGTCTTCTCATCTACTCCAAATACATTAATATGAATAAGCATATATAGCAGCTACCAAGGAAGTCCAAGTCACTGCCTTCTTGTAGAAGAGGTGGTATTCACAAAATTGAGAGGATGAGAAGCAAATGTTCGATTGAGACTTAAACTTAGTTGGTGGATACAAAGGGTCTAATCATAGGAGTAGAAAAACTAGTTCTAAACCAGTTGTGTTCATGGGCTCCAGGATTCTGATGGAATAAATGACGTACAAACCTACTGTTGGTCACTGGCTACCATGGGACTGGATCCCTTGACGTTGGTTCAGTGGGTCAGAAGCCCGGGAAGTAATCTTTTAAGAAAACCACCTCGTTTAATTTGGACATCTGGGGAGTATCTCACAAATTCAAAGATTTGTGACGCACATAAATATTTAGGTGTCCTTCTGTACAAATAATTATGTTTAAATAAATAATGTACATTCTCTTATATGATCACAAATATACACTGAACACTATTTCATTTACAAAATCTTTTAACTTATCAATGAAGAGTAAATATTCACTAATAAAACTATAGTACAAAATAAACAATTCAACTTACTAGGTTTATTTCATCTTTAGAAAAATTCGGCAGTGATACTACAAAACAATAACGATCCAGAAATTCAGCCAATGCATTTCCAGCTTCTTGGCGAAAATCTCCACCATAACATGGAATAAGACGTCTGGTCATAAACAAGCGGAAATTAGGATGATCTGAGACTGGATTACCAGTAACAGGATCCAACAGTATATCATTATTTGAATTGATTGAATAATCTTTTAACTTTCGTAATATAGATGTAATTAACAGTTGTAATTCAGGAGAGCCATGATCAATATCTTCCAGGACTAATCCATGACCTTGTTCTATTGCTGAAACTAAGGGACCTGGACGCCATATAAACTGTCCTGGTGTTTCAGTACAACAGTAAGCTCCTAAAAGAGTCTGGAGAAATAATTAAAATTTCATGACATCTAGAATAAAATGGTCAGGACTTTGACAGATGACTTTGTTCAAGTTAGCTAAACCAATATACGTGAATGTACACAATTATTTTGAAATGTATATCTTGGTACTAGGTTTAGCATTTATGAGTGCCTGTTATCGATACTCGACAACAAATTAGTTAAGGAATACAAAGATAATTCCATAAAAATGATGAGGTAGCCACGCACAACTTGCTCCTAGCCTAAACTACCAACTTCGAAATTCAAAATATTAGTCTCTGGTTTGATTGAAGAGGTTGGCTAAGATTTTTCTAACTTTAATTGTTCAGAAAATCACTGATGATCAGTGGATTTGAAATTTAACTAACTAACCTATAAGAGTTAGCACTGAAACCTATTGAAACGCATCTTTCGTAGTCGCTTAGTTGAAAGCATCCCTTGAGAATCTCAAAGCCCAAAACAAAGTAACACAGTGATATTTTGTGCGAAAAACCAGTCCATAATTATCCTTACCAAAAGTGGCTCTTAACAAGATGTTGACTACACTAATAGAAATGAATACAATATTACGGTGACGGTGAACGACTATGTTTTCACAGTTTGAATAAATGAAATAATGGTTAGTGAAGTTTATACAGTACAATACAGGAAAAGAAAGGATAGATAGTCTCATAATTTATTGTGATCAGTAGGTGAGTTATGAACTATTTGGAGAACTGCACTTACCTTTGCATCTGTATGCTCACTTATCTGAATAGTACGCACTACATCACAATATTCTTTGGCAAGTTTATTAGCAAATGATGACTTTCCACAGCCAACAGGACCCACAACAAGAATAGGTTCACATCTCTCCAGGGACAGTTTGACAGTAGTTTCAGCTTCAACAAGACGCGGAAATAATACAAGCGAATTTTTCTTGCTGTTGGACATCAGAATATAACAAAAACTTTTAATTACCATTCATGAGTTGTATCATATATAACTTTGGAACTCCTAGCCGCAGGTTTTTGTTCGCATATGGCAACTGATTTTAATTTGCGTTTATGTCTACTAGTAATGTTTAACATCAACAGAAACAACATACCTCTTGCCCATGCTGATTGTCAGTCGAAAGTTGCGCTAGATATCAATCTGTATTCCTATTGGTAGATTGCTAAGAGCATTTTGGTTGGATGCTGATGCATGCAAACTTCCATCCATGTGTGGTCGAATTGCGGTACATTGCATTGTATAGGTGTGTAATTATTCCAGAGCACTTGCATTTCAGACGATTCATCATAAACCAGTTGATTTCTTTCCGCCCAATTCTTGTTCTTTCGGCACGGTCCCAGGTGTTTGGTAATGTCCAATGGATGGGGGTCTAGCCACTAGACTTCACTAATTCTAGTAGGTTGGCAGTTGTTTTTGAGTTTGTATATCACGTGATTTGAATGACTAAGTTTGTTTCAAGGCAAAGGGTTTCTGGATACCGGCAACTATCACATTACCAGACCGGAGACCAGTTAGTTGCAATGTGGGAATAATAAGTAGAAAATTCTAGTGCTAATTAGAAGATTTCAAAACTCAGTAAATAAATGGATAACTTAGTCTATAAATTGGTAGTGGCAATTGTGCGATAGGACCGAAGTGTATGCAAGGGAGAGGAAACAGAGATAATCGACGGGATAGATTGAGTTAGTGATCTGGGGAGAAGGCAATAATAACAACTAGCAGGTCTCAAGACGTGTATCAGGCACAGCTTATCCAAGCGGGAGATGATAATCCCCCTGTGAGTGTGTGTTTATCAAGTCTCTCCCTAAAGCTGTCCACTGAGGGGGCCCTGGACACCGCTGGGAGAGCATTCCAATTTACAACGACTCTTAATAAGAAAACGTGTGCACGAACCTGTGTGTTCACTTTTAGATGAACGATTTTTCGAGGATTGCCTCGAAGGATGTGATAGTGATGCATCGGTAAGATGCTCACATCGGGATGGTTTGGCTTGCTTGATATGTTGTACGCTACAATCAGGTCACCTATGATTCTCCTGTAACTCAGTGAGAATAATCCCAAGTGCTGGAGTCTATCTTCGTAAGTTTTTTCAACCCTATCGCCTATTTTGTTGCTCGTCTCTGTACTCGATCCAAGAGATTTATTTTTCTTTCAAGAAAGAAGGTCTCTCTTAACGACTGGTGGTGCGCCGACGTTATGAACCTCAGTGTGTGCAGTTGTGTCTTAAACAGAGCTAAGAGTAATTCATGGGTGATAGCATCAAGTTATCTTCGAATAAACTGCAGTTTTGTCTCAGTCTTGGTCGCGTCCTCTAAATAGTTCGGACTGTTGTGGAGGTTTTCAATGGTTGTTAAACCGAGATCGCTCTCTGAGGAGGCACTTGGTAGTGGACTTGCGCTGAGGGTGTAATTCTTTCGCACTTTGTGGTACAGAATGTAAATAACGTGACATTTCGACTGGTTTCGTTTTAAATCGTTTTTCACTTTCTTGCCTTAAAATCGCTGTTGCAGCGTTATAACTCCATCTCTTCTTTACAAACCCAATAAATCAGGACTTGTTACATTGTGCAAACAATTAGTATTAGGTAATGTTCCATCATCGGATCCTTTCGAATGTTCTGTATCTTCATAGGCCAGTGACCTATCAAAATTCATTCGTCGAGCAGTTCGGTGAGTAATAAACAATCTACCAAACGTAGTTAAGATCGAAGACAACAAGCACTCATTGGTCAGTCGCATGCCACGCATAGGGGCATGTAGCAGTGGTGCCTCATCTTACTTCTGCTAACTGTTAATACTAACATATGTTGTCACCTATTCAAAATATTTGATAAATCGCGTCACCTGGTTGTCACGATAACAATGTCCAAGTTAAGTATCAGCTGCAAAGCATGATGCAACCCAGGAGATAAAAATATTCTGGTCGAACTCGGGTAAGCACCAAAATATCGATTCAGATTACTGACATTGGTATGTATGTATGTTCGGTAGTTACAAGCTAGCCGAAAACATCATACTGAAATTAAAGCATTATATCTAAAACATATTCACTTTCTTACTATTTTAAGGCACTATTTTGAATGTTTAAAGGTCTGTATGTTTGAAAATAGCCTCTCCTCTCCTATGTATTGCTGAACAATACCTACTATGAACACCTTGCCGGCTTTTAATATAAGGAGGGTTGATGTCAAGTGTTAACATTACTGGGCCTTCACTTTTACACATATTATTATTTAGTTTTGCATAAAGCTAACCTGTCTGACCAATTCACCAGTACTGAAGCATAGCGAAACAGGTAGGAGGAGTACTCAGTGGTACTAGCTCCACTGAACCCATCTAATATAGAAACACATCCGCTGACCTCCTAATCAATGTTGGCCCGCCTACCACAAAGCACACTTGACAGTGAAGCTTTGCAAGATGTAAAGGCGTCTACAAATTTGTGCAGCAGCACTGACAAGCAAGGAGGATTTGAAGCAGATGTAAAAGCGCGGATCAGCGAAACAAGGGTAATATATTTACGAATGATGTATATTTGGAACTCCATACAGCTTTCAACCTACACAAAAGTCATAATTTTCATTATAAGCGTCGAAACAGTTCTACTGTATGGTGTCGAAATTCGGAAAACTACCAAAGCCATCATTCAGAAGACACAAATGTTTGTTAACAGTTTTTTACGCAAGACATTGCTTTCCCGCCGGTCAGACGCCATCAGTGGCAATCTACTGTGGGAGGGAATAAGCCAGATTCCAGTAGAGAAGGAAATCAGGAAGAAGTGGTGGAATTGAATAGGACACACATTGCCTCAAAAGACTAGTCCTCTCCTGGAATACTCAAGGTCAGCGGAAAGAAGGAAGGCCAAGGAACACATTACGTCGAGAAACGGAGACAGACATGAAAAGAATAAACAACAACTGGACAGAACTAGAAAGGAAGGCCCAGGACACAGAGTGCTGGTCGGCGGCTTATGCTCCGTCGGGGTTAACAAGCGAAGGTAAATACATAGGTACATCAAAGGCTACTCTTCAAATTGAAGTCATCTGAAATGAGTAATCCACTATACTCGTGGCTAGTTTCATTCCTAAGTGGATTCCCATAACTACTAAAGTATGATGATTACCTTTCATCACCAGTTGGTTTATTCAGGAAAGTGCATTAGGTTCGTCTTTGTTTCCTTTGTACATAAACAGTACTCGTAAAACTATTAAATTCAGAAGGTCATATCTATTTGCGGGTGATCTGAAAGTAATATACAGCTATAAACCTGAAGATGTTAACGAAACTATAGACAGGGTTCAAAGTGAACGTGACAACTTATCGACCTGAGGCAAAACATGGCAGCTACCTTTAAACTACAACAAGTGTGACATCATGCATTTTATCAAGCTTCACCATGAAATATCATTCTATTTACAAACATTTAGGGTTCAGACACTTGTATCAGAGCATGATTTGGCTATTCAATACTCCAGAAGCCTAAAACTTGAAAAACATGCCTCTTCTATTATCTCTAAAGCTAGACGGCTAATGGGGTTTATGAATAAGAACTTCTTGACAAATGAGGCCTAGCTTACACTCTTCAAAATGTTTACAACACCATCCCTCGATTACTGCTCACTGATCCTTTCAAACATAAATATCATATACAAGATACGAGCAGAAAATGTCCAAAGAGACTTAACACTGTGACTGCTAAGACGGGACCATAATCTCGACTACAAAGAAAGGTGCAGATATGTTTTCCTAGGACCTCTATGGCGCCCTCGGTTGAAAAATAACCCAATACACCCATATAAAATAATATATGACCTCTCGTTTGTAACATCCCACGAAATGATGAACAATGACCCTTCTTACAGACTTAGAAACAACGCATATACTCTGCTAACGGCGAAACACAAAAACCATTGAGTCGTAATTTCTTTGCAACAGGCTGAAGTCTATTGGGGACAGACTACCAATTTCTATCTGTAACTGTGACACAATCACCGAATTCAAGAACCTAGTAACGCTGTTGTGAGAGTGTGAAGAGATTTACCAACAATTTTTAGGACTCACACCTAGTCCCTTTTTCATGGTCCACCTAATATTTAAACTAACCCTAGAAACTATTATCACACAATGAGTATATTGCACCTCTATAACCACTCGAGCAAGTATCTCAAAATGACAGACACATTCCCCTAATCCTATTAACTGCAGTAGGTTACGTCTTTACGCTGCTAACCCTAAAAATTTGCGTTTCGTTAATATTTAAATTTGCATCATTATTTTCTTATCTTCCGCAGAACTTTTAATTTTTATTTCTAGTAGACAGGTAAACTAAAAAGACTTAAGATGCTGCTCAGATACTGTCGATCACAAGATAGCCAAACTAACTGTATCATTGTAAGTTCCTTATAGTTCACTTATTGCCAGTTAAATAAAATTTTATTTCCCCTATTCATTAACGTCCAAACAGCTTGATTTCGTGCCTGTTTATCGCCCTAATCATGAATTTTTAACACTATTTTTCCTGTTTTTCTTTCTTCAGCTGCCTATCCTTCTTATCGTTAAACTACCTATTAAATGACCCATATCTCATAACTTATACCAATAATTAAAGATCAATGCAATATGCTGCACGGATCTTTAGTTCAACATATAGAAGCCAAAGTTGTCGGGTTAGCTTGTCATGTATAGCTAGTAGGAAAAGTGTATACCGACAAGCTGTACAAAAAATACAGCCAGATTAAAACATTCATAAAAACATAACACGAAAAGTAAGAGAACCGAAAATCAACAAGGAGGGAGGGTAGTGTATTTGACCAGCAATCATGACGGTGGGGCGACAACCTAATTAACCTATGTCTGGGGGTAAAACGTTTTGTTTTCTTAGGGCACCTTACGATACTGCAGGATGCAACTTACTAATCATATTGATGTTACCTTTCTATGTCGAAGGCGTCTGCGGGTCATGTCCTTAACTTTGCATTTCTCAACAAGGAACTGAATGCATCACTTACTTACCTACTTACTTACTTACTTACGCCTGTTACCCCCAATAGAGGAGCATAGGCCGCCCACCAGTTTTCTCCAACCAACTCTGTCCTGGGCTTCCTTCTCCAGTTCTGTCCAATGTTTGTTCATTCCTCTCATATCTTTCTCTATTTCTCGGCGTAATGTATTCTTTGGCCTTCCTCTTTTCCTTTTGCCTTGAGGGTTCCATGTGAGGGCTTGTCTCGTGGCGCAGTTAGGTGCTTTCCGCAATGTGTGTCCTATCCACTTCCACCACTTCTTCCTGATTTCCTCCTCCACGGGAATCTGGTTTGTTCTCTCCCACAGTTCGTTGTTGCTGATGGTGTCTGGCCAACGAATACGAAGTATTTTGCGTAGACAACTGTTAATAAACACTTGTATCTTCTGGATGATGGCTTTCGTAGTTCTCCAAGTTTCCGCTCCATACAGTAGAACTGTCTTGACATTTGTATTGAAAATCCTGATTCTGGTATTGTTTGAAAGTTGTTTGGAGTTCTAGATATTTTTCAACTGTAGAAATGCAGCCCTTGCTTTGACAATCCGTGCCCTCACATCTGCATCCGATCCACCTTTCTCGTCGATGATGCTGCCCAGATATGTAAAGGTGTTAACGTCCTCCAAGGCATCTCCATCAAGAGTGATTTGATTGGTGCATGTTGTGTTGCATCGGAGAATTTTGCTTTTTCCTTTATGTATGTTGAGACCTACTGCTGCAGAGGCTGCTGCTACACTGGTCGTCTTCTCTTGCATTTGTTGTTGAGTGTGCGATAGAAGAGCCAGGTCATCTGCGAAGTCCAGATCGTCCAGCTGCGTCCTAACTGTCCAGTTGATACCGTGCTCCCCTTCAGATGTTGACGTTTTCATAATCCAGTCGATGACCAGGAGAAAGAGAAAGGGTGAGAGTAAGTAGCCTTGCCTGACACCACCGGTCTTCACCTCGAAAGAGTCTGTTAGCTGACCTTCGTGTACGATTTTGCAGTTGAATTCATCATAAGAATTCCGTATGATGTTGACTATTTTCTCAGGCACCCCGTAGTGTCGAAGAAGCCTCCATAGTGTTTTCCTGTCCGCACTTTCGAATGCTTTCTCGTAGTCGATGAAGTTGATGTAGAGTGGTGAGTTCCATTCAATTGATTGTTCCACAATGATCCGTAATGTAGCAATTTGGTCAGTACACGATCGATCCTTACAAAATCCGGCCTGTTGATCTCGAAGTTGGGCGTCTACGAAGTTCTTCATTCTGTTTAACAATACCCTGTTGAAGGCTTTGCCTGGTATTGAAAGAAGAGTGATGCCTGTGTAGTTCTCACACTTGCTGAGATCACCTTTCTTTGGTATTTTGATCAGGTATCCTTCTTTCCAATCTGATGGTACTTGTTCCTCATCCCAAATCTTCTTGAAGAGGATGTGAAGTATTTTCGCAGTTGCTTCTACATCTGCTTTCATTGCCTCTGCTGGAATGTTGTCTGGTCCTACTGATTTGCCGTTCTTGATTTGTCTGATGGCCATACTGATCTCCTCAATCGTAGGTGCGCCAATATTAATTGGGAGGTCCGTGGATGCTGCTTCGATGTTGGGTGTGTTCAGAGGAGCTGGTCGATTTAGGAGTTCATTAAAGTGCTCTACCCACCTATTTCGCTGTTGTTCAGTGTTGCTGATTACTTTGCCTTCCTTGCTTTTCACTGGTCGTTCTGGTTTACGATAGTTCCCGGCCAGCTTCTTTGTAGTTTCGTACAATTGTCTCAAGTTTCCGTCTCTTGCAGCCTTTTCCGCCGTCATTGCTAGATCTTCCACATATTTTCGTTTGTCAGCTCTAATGCTCTTCTTCACTTCCCTGTTTGCTTCTGTGTATGCAGCTTGTGCGGTAACTTTCTCTGTTCTTGTTCGGCTGACATTGATTGCTGCTTTCTTGTTCCTCCTTTCTTCAATTTTTGCGAGAGTATCAACGGAGATCCATTCCTTGTGATGGTGCTTCTTGCGACCAAGGACCTCCTGACATGTTGAAGTGATTGCCTCCTTAATCCCTTTCCAATTGTTCTCCAATGTTGCGTCCTCTCCATTGAGTAGATCCTGAAAGGCCTGGAACCTATTGGTGAGGGCTATCTTGAATTCATTGAGTTTTACGGTATCCCGAAGAAAGGCTGTATTAAACTTCTGTGATGTTGTCTGTCCCGTTGTCCAGTGCTTCTTTAGCTTCAGTTTCATTTTGGCGATTAGCAAATGGTGATCTGAGGCTACATCAGCTCCTCTCCTGGTTCTCACATCCTCCATAGTCCTTCTGAACGTTTTGTTGATACAGATATGATCAATCGTGGTTTTGAGTAGTGTGATCCGGTGAAATACATGTAGCTTTGTGTATGCGTTTGTGCGGGAATATTGTGCCACCGATGACCAGTTTGTTGAAGGCACATAGGTTTGCAAATCTCTCACCGTTTTCGTTCCTTTCTCCCAGTCCATGTGGTCCCATGATGTCTTCATATCCAGTGTTGTCCATGCCAACCTTGGCATTCAGGTCTCCCATAAGAATCGTCAAATCCTTTGGTGAACATTTCTCGACGATTGACTGCAGCCTTTCGTAGAATTGATCTTTATCGTCGTCATTGTAGTCGTTGGTAGGTGCATAACATTGGATGACGTTCATTGTAATGTTCTCTTTCTTTGTTTTGAAAGATGCTTTAATGATCCTCGGTCCATGAGATTCCCATCCTATCAGTGCCTTTTGTGCATGTTTGAGCAGCATCAATGCAACTCCTTGTGTATGTGAAGCATTTTCCTCTTCATGACCAGAGTATAACAGCAGTTCCCTTGAAGCTAGTCTCAGTTGTCCTACTTGTGTCCAATGTGTTTCACTGATTCCAAGCACCTCGAGGTTGTATCTTTTCATTTCTGCCGCAACTTGAAATAGTCTTCCAGTCTCCCACAATGTACGAACGTTCCATGTACCTAAAAAAATGGTTGCTCTGGTTGTCAGAAGAGGCATCAGCCCCGTGACTTCCGAGGGAACTCGGCTTTCATCACGAGGCGTCATAATTCTTCTTCCAACTCCCAGGGCAGAGTTAAAATGGTTTGAATTATTTTTTCTGGTTAGCGTTTTTTTGGCAAGTTAGTTTTTGACGGAATGGGGTCGCCAACCCCATGTCCAACCCTCCTCCTTTACCCGGGCTTGGGACCGGCAGTAGCCCATAAGGTTCTACTGGCGGAGTTTGAATGCATCAGGAAGATCAAAATAAATTTACCTCATCAATTCTTGTTACATACAGACCTGAATTCAACTGGCATTGGTTCCTAATCAGTAGTGGTTCTTTGTAACCCAAACAATATAAAAAGCCAGTGAATGTTGTGGAATATTAGCGATGTTAACATTTTGACCTTGCCTGTGAGTTGTCATGCCTTTTGTGACACATTGTTACTTCAGAATAAATTATTATCATATACATAGTGGAGAATAGTGTGTGGTATGCATGCGGCGGTTTATTTGAACGATTTTACCTTGAAATGTTTGCTACTAATAAACTGGAAATAGTTTTGTCTCCATCTACTTTCTAAGCCTTGGTGCTATAGGCTGTCAACTTAACCTTGAGACTAGCAGCATATAAGTTCGGTTATACCCAAAAATCCTTGGCAGATTGCAGAAGGATATCACAGCACTAGATAGGCTAGCATGCCAGCGACAGAAGCTAATCACACTAAGCACTGTTCAATTCAATCCATTTTTAATATGAGGAAAAACACATGAATAAACAAATACTTTGAAAGACCAAAGTACACAAGGACGTGGAAAAATACAGCTCCGCCCGAAAACAGAGTGTGGAGTTTACTTCTAATTTACAGTAATTCTACACTGAAACAGTTTGACAATGGTTCATACATCAACCAAAACTATAAGATTCACAGAATAAGATAGAAACGAAATTATTTTCTATTATTTAGAAAACTTTGAATTATGTACGATAGTATCTCCTAGATAGGCTACTATATCTGTCACTGTCCCTTGTTTCCCTCTTCATTATAATGGCCTACTAAATATAGGATCACTTAGTCATTAAATGTATTCACAACATGGGCCTGAAAATATTTGCCTGACTCAAATAGGTTTCCAATCCGATTAAGTGAGGGATTAACCTTACCCTTTATTTTCTCAAAGATTTTTAAATTTATATTTATTTTAGTGACTTTTTAAGTAGGCTAAATTTTTTAGCACAGTTTTATCTTTTTAATGCTGCAAAATCATTGATGTTAACTGCATTTTATCCATTCCTACTAAAAGCTTTCTGCCCATCGCTCATGATTTATATTCATTTTTTGACAATAATTAAGTCATCGGTTTGATCTACGAGCGTAGTTTAAGAGTAGTGCTGATGTCGAAATCTGTATTTCTTAAGCACATTGCTTTACTTAGGTTTTCTTGGTTTTATAGGCCGATACTGTAACTTAGCTTGTGTCCGAAATAATTTCCAACTGTCTATCCATCAAAAGTTACATGAGAAGCTGACTCATTCTCTTTACGAACAACTTTAAACTCCTTACTACAACGTATATGCTAATATCAAGCTAACTATTCGCATGGTCCATTAGAATCTGATAATTTCATAAGGCCTAACAATTACGACCAGTTTAAAAACCAAAAGTTTAGTATTTTTACTTAATTTTGCGTTCTTAATTAGCATTCCTGCTCAGCGGATGCTTTTTGTAACCCAGCTTACAATCAAATTATGAAATGCTTTCATTAAAGGCTCATACATGGTCAGGAGTTCAATCAAGTTGTTCATGCATCAAACTCGTTGCAGGGTGATATTGGTATATCATTTTTGAGTGACGACCTGTTTTGATGCACATAAGTTCACAAGACATCCACATAGCTCTCATCTGTTCTCAGTTTTATTCCTCAGGATACGCATGTGTCTTGTGAACAAGTTATTACTCGTAACTTTCATTTTTGAATCTATCTCTTTCAAAAACAATGCAGAGATTCTTCGGTTTTTTATTATCCATGTATATTTTAGTGTTATGATCTTGCTAACTCTTTCTGTTCAATATTTTGGTACTCCGTTGGACCCAATTTGAGATATTAATATTTGTATTTTGTTATATTTCCTATTTTCTGTACTTGAGTTTATATGTTTCCTTCTGAACCGTAAGTTTTTTGATTAAACTGATACTTAATATGGCTACGGCCGTATCGGATTTGTTGCCTTTGCGGTAACTTCGTATTCTTGACTGGAAGGACGCATTCTTCCAGAATTGGAAACCTATTGTGTTCAGTTTGGATTGGGACAGTATAATATTGTTTAGGTAATTGTCTCTATTCCTTTTTTGATGGATAATAGAACCGTTCTTACCCAGAAAACTTGCATTTTGACTTTGGACTGGGCAAGGCGCGTATATGCTTCATACTGCCTCCGAAACCAAAACTCACTGAAGTGAATTTTTCTATAGTAACAGCCTGGATTACGTAGTTATGGACCAGCCGAAAACAACCTGTTGAAATTAAAACAGTATATCCAAAGTAGTTATTCACTTCCCTACTTTGCGAAGGCATCATATTTTGAATGTACAGAGGTCTGTTTGTTTGAAAAATAAATTCTCCGCTCCACTGTGTTGCTGAACAAGATCTGAGTAAAGACCTACCATGACTACTGCTGGCTTTTGATACACATATATATATTGTGTAGTAGACAGTAAGTTTTAACAGAAGCTATAGGAACACGTTCCTGGCTTTCACTATATATAAACAAGTTAACTTTCGGTGTACCAGAGAATATTATTTAAAGCCGTAGCTGAGTGTTGTGAAGATGACGACAGGTTAGTGTAGGAATTTGGGTCCGTTCACTGTCACTTACTATTTTTCTAGACAAATGAGCATAAACGAATAAATTCAAATCTCCATAAAGTGGGTTCCTAATCCATATGATTTCACGTTCAAGTCACACCTTTATCTCTACTGACTCGCAGTAACTTTATAATCAGAAAGGGTTTTTTATAAAAATCCTTGGACAATGAAAAAAAAGGACAGCAGAACCAAGTATTTAACATAAATACGAAGCAGGTGCCTGCACTGAATATTCTTAGTGGCTGATCTCTGCATTCCGCTGTCATTCAAGAGCGGAAATTCATTTTATTTTCGAAAGTTAGTGGTGAGGCGTGAAAGTGACGGCAATTTTAGTGGATGGTACTGCTGACTGTGCTGCACACGTCGTTTACCTTTCTCTTACTGCACCGACGTTCATCCAGGTCATAAAAATTCTATCACTTAGCATTCAAAGTAAAAAGATTGATCCCTATGTCTTGAGGGTGGAAATTCCTCTGTAGTTACTTAACATCACTGTTCTGCAGAACGTCTAGTGTTTTGAGGAAAAAACCGAGGGGACCTAATGAGTAACGAAAATCCTTCATGCCTTAGTAATTTGAGATTCTTATCGAAAATGTTCAGAAAAATAAATGGTTGTATTTCGACGTTTTTGGGTTACATAACCTTCGAAATTTCCGGTGATCGAGATTTTTCAGTCTTCTGTAAACTATGTTAGGCGTAACAGTTAGCAGATAAGGTATCTGAAAGCGGTTTTTCGCAGGATCTAGTGTTAGAGCATCCTCTACTCTGATTTTGGGAATAATCCTCCTCTGGGAACTGTTTCAAAGTTATATATTCTAACGATGTTCATCCTTGGGTGGAAGTTCATAAACAAAAGAACAGGTCAGAACCTTAAGGCGTTTTTGTTTGATCTTTCAACAGTGGACTAATTTTAAAATTTGGAAATTTCGGAGTAGCTTATCTGCACCTCGTATACAAACTGAATAGTTCCGCATTAGACATATCCTTAGTAGAAGCGACTGATATAATTTGGCTCCCTATTACTCAAAATCATGTGCTGTCAAGAAGGTATCTTTTTTGAAAAATTTGAAAATCACCAAGTGAAAGCGTGATGAAAAGTTGAAAGAGAGATCACCATAGCACACAATTGATAATCGGTTTGTGTAAACAAATACCTACGTAAACCAATGAAGAGAACGGTATTCACAATAATAATCTATATTTAATAAGGTAATGTGAGTTTTTTCAATGACAGATAATAATAAATTTAAGATAACTATGCGTAGTTTAATTTGGACTAACTCTGCTTGTGAAGTTATAGTGTTTCCTCTATCGTTCTATAAGAATGAAAAATGAATTGACAAGTGATCACTTAAAAGACCACTCCAAATCCTGCCGGAAATATCCAGAAATACTGTATTCATTCTCTCTAGAACCACAGAGCCGACCTAATAGTAATATTCTACACTAGAAACAACACATGGAAACCTATGTGGTTCGTTTCTAACACAACCGTGTGAGGAAATAATCGCTAGTTTGATGTGAAGCGTAGTACTTTCGATTACTGTCATGGTATTCATTCTTTAAGTGTACACAAACCTACACATTGCCAACAGTCTGAAAAATGGAAAGATGTTTGTTACTCCATCGAAGTAACTTCTGCGTATCCGTAGGAAACAAGGACAGGATATTTTATTGACCTGCGGATGTTAGTCAGATGTTGTTGAACTTGAGTGGTTTGACTGGTAAACTAGTGTTATCCTACGTCGAAACCTCATCGTGAAGTGATTGCCTAACCTGGTTCATCATAATTTGCAAACAGGTTTATTTGCTTCTTCAGTTCAACAAGGAAGTAAGTGTTTTTCTGACGATATAACTGTTTAAGAAGTGGAATGGATCTCAAGCAATTAATGTACATATTTCTTGATAAAGCTGACTAAACAGTCTGGTTGTACCGTTTGTGACTTTGATGAGGTTCACCAGACCATTTCGCGCCCAATGGTCAGCCTTCTTTAGTACGGAAGAATACAATGTGTAATATATTTTGACCATGTCTCAGGGATATTTCACTGTTATTTAAGAAATCAGCTAGTCGAACTTGTTTTATGTATGTAAACCCTTATATAAGGACAGATTTGATCCATTGGTCCTAGGAATATAAAACGTTTGGGCATGAATGTCTCCTATATTTTTCATAATCATGTGAATTACTTGAGTGTTTCTTATTTTAGTTCACTGTATACACAGTATGATATATTTCTGAAAATAATCCATCAAGTTGATGTTTTAGAGCAGAATTATCTGCACTAAGCCAAGTTTTTATTGAGGAGATTATAAACAAATTCATTTTTAATAAACGTTTCTCATCAGGCATATTGAATATTGAAACTTCCACCACACATTGTTTTGTCATTCCCCAGTTTTAATATTTCGCGCGTGATGTCTGCTCCGGAGGACGTAATTCTGCCAGATGGCCGTAAGATCGGCGACCTAAAGGTTGCTGATCTCCGCACTCAACTCGAAATAAGAGGTCTTAGTCGTTCAGGTGTGAAGAAAGATTTGTGTGCCCGACTCTCAGGGGCTGTGGATGTGGAATTGCGTCAGGAAAGAGAAGTAAGTAAACACAAGTGCGCGTTTCCAAGACATTTCACTTTTTTACACTAATTTTCATTAAGATTAGTTGTGTTGTCGTTTATTCTAGTGATTTTAAGAGTGCATACCATTGGTTAGCAGGTCATTTATGAACAAAGTCCCATACGAGTAAAAACCGTAGATGTATTGATTATTAATGTAGTGTTCATCTGGGAGCAATCGCAAAGGCATATTAAGTGGAAAAATGCATCAACCTCAGGAATCTATGACATCATGTCGAGCTTGAAAAGCAGTGTTAGACATTATTGCCTATTACATGCTATTTGAATCATAATCAGGATGAGCTGTCTACCTAGTTAAATACAGCTGGATGAATATTGCTCACTTTCATGATCATAAGAAAATGTGTTGCTGTATCGGCGCATAAAAACATCCTTCATATGTATTGTTGGCCCCTCAACCTGATAATCTTTAAAATTCTATGGACCACATTTTTGATCTATAGATGCGTTTTGAATGTGATGAATGCTCGAGTTATCCTAAGGCACTACTTATTCCTATTCATTTTAGAAGTCTGAAACTTTTGATAAGCCTGTAGAATCAGATGGCTCTCTTATTGGTACTAATAATGTGCAAAACGAAGATACTTTAGAAATCGATGCAGTTGCATCAGATGAGGAAATTACCGAAGTGTCTGCATCTGTCGATGTAACCGAGGTCAAGTAAGAGCAAATAGATACCTAAATTTTTGTTCGGTTTTTAATGTATTATTGTCTTCAATAAGATTTCAGTGTTGGATCTGCCATTAATTTTAAATAATTTATTTTCCGCATCACGTCTACCACGCAAAAGTCAAGACTCAGAATAAAATATGATCCCACAAGCATTGTAACTATTGACACGTGAACTGTAGTCTAGAAAGAACTAGTTGGTATATAAGGTTGAAAAAGTTGAGAATGTTAGTTAACTGAAAATCTTGAAGGAAATGATTTAATGTGACATTATCCAATGCTCTCAGTCATTAGCTGCGACCATTGTGTTGATTCTAATCAGATTGTCTTTGCCTTTTGAAGCACATATTCTCATAAGTCGTGGACTATCAAGTAATTGAAAGAGGACATCTAGTAGAGTTCATAAAGTGCCTTCAATTTACGTCGTACGACGACTACTTGTTGGGGTTAAAGAAGTTAGTTCAAGAAATCATGATCAACGGGGTCTTCTATAAATATCGAGCTTGGTGCCAAAAGAATATATAATCTATTCCATAAAGTGCCTGTATTTTTAAAAAATAACAGTTAACACAAAACATCGAAATTGTTCAATATTGAGGTGTGACTGTGTGTCTTTACTGATTAGCTTGCTGCGCATTGTTGCCCACATTTGAATGGAAAGTTCAAGTAACATTATCATGTTTATTTGAACACATGTTAATCGAACAGTGTCGAATTACAATCTACGTCGTTGGAACGAACCTGTGGAAAGGAAAAATTTTTTATCAAGAATTACTATATCTTTTAGCAATGATTTACTAGTCATTTCTGTCTATTAGCTAATGGGTCTTACGGTATATGGTAACTAGACGATATAATCGATGACTTACATATACGAACCGCTAAATGCCTCGAGCTAAAATAATTTCTTTGTTTTTCCTGTTTGTTTACTACCTATTCTGTTTACTTCATGAACGTTGATCTGAAACTTTATCTGGTTTGAATACGCAATGGCATCTCATAAGACGCCATAGCGAAGACAATACTTAACGACCGGTTCCTCATTCACAGTTGACTATGTGCCGTTAGGTTAGGGCCCGTAAATTACCTAACCCAGGTGGCTTACTTCCGGTTCTTTGTAACGATTGTGGCAACGTTTTTGTTCAGAGATTGACTTAGTTGCTTGCAAAGCATGGCTATACATCGCACCGATGAGGGCAACCTAACTCTTCGGTTGTGAAAACTGGCCTAACCCTTGTTGCTAAGCTTACAAAGACTAACTACATTAAGCGAACATAGTATCTTAACTTGAACTATAGTGCTTTTGTGGAAGCAGTTTGTGTATTTTCCTCTGGAAAAATTTAGTTTCGAGGTAAACAATGAATCATAAAACCTGATTGAATATTGTTATAACACTGTACTTTGTTCTTATTACTGTTAGAGAGATCATTTCATTTTGTTTTCAGTGTTGAAATTCCCGTAAGTTTCATTATTGATTTGAATAAGTGTTATGTGGTTGATTTATTTATACTTATAGCGTTAGGGAATGTTAGTTGTAGTATAATCATGTATAGATGTGTGTTTATGTATTTAGTGCTTTCATAGGATTGAATAGTCAGTGGATTTATGATATAATAATTATTTTATTTTATTGTTAACTATACTAATAACTACTTAAATCCTTCCTTCTTTATCCTTCGTCACTGGTGTTTGTTTTAACTTGTTTTGGACTTGCCTAAATGTACTCCTTGTTCCTGTTTATACTCGCTAGTCGTTCACACATGAGATGGTGGCACTCCGTACTGCGCGTTTATTAGCCCAGCACGTTTCACTGATGTCTTTCATCTAATCAGTCAATTTGGTGGCAACCTATATGGCCTTTGATTAGAATATCGATTATATTTTGCAAAATTCAAACCTGTGACATTTTCTACTGTGCTGGTCGTATATTGTAAATGATTTATATTGAAAAAACCTTCATGTTTTGAAAACTCGTTACTGATTATCATCACAATCGGTGTTGCAATACAGAATTTTT
>OX103975.1:19732069-19824768 GCA_944470395.2 Schistosoma turkestanicum | reverse complement strand
GCTCTTGTATCATATGTCTAAACTGAGTAGACCAGTTGTTAACAGTTAAGGTGCTTGACTCTCTGCGAATGCGTCTTCGATTCAAACCTTGTTAGGCTTTCAATTTGAAGAACCGGATGGTGTCATTAACCCATCCTACACTTACAATGTATGCATACATAAGTAGTTGGTGAATTAGTCAAGTATTTTCATATTGTTTTTAATGTCTAAACTAAACTTCTTTCTGTGGAGTGAGTTAGACAAAATTATCTCCAACCTAAATGCAAAAATACTGATGTTTTCATTTTGAACATTGACACGTGTATGCTATCCAATCAACCCCTTTAAACAGTGGATGAGTAGTATTTGTGTGAAAGTTGAAACCATCGATTTAGCAATGCTGAAATCAGAATTTAGGTAATTAGCGATAATGGCGAATCGCTTGATGACGTAATGAGCCCAACAAACTACTTACCTTGATGCACGGTGCTTGGTAATTTTGGAGTACTTCGGCGAAAAGCTGTGACAACCAATTTTAAACATGACATCAATCCATCAAACCATGAACGTTTATTACAATCTATGTCGGTAGATACAAACTACTTGACCAGGGTCCACACGAAAACCGTTTTAATGAACCAGAAACTTAACGTTTTACTTATGCCTTCATCCTCTGCCTTCTTTTAGGTCCTAAATTACCTTGTTTTTTAAAAAAATCTTAACCCATATTTTATTCTCGAATAATAGCTTCTGTTTCGATCAACATTGTGTTACTGCCTCATGTATTTAGGTACTTACTTATTTACCTTAACAAATATCATCTTATTGTGCTGATAGTATGTGTGTGTATGTGTGCGTTGTCTTGTTTTGTATAATACTCTCACTGATATTTTAGTCCATCAGTTGACTATGTTTCACAAGTGTTTTAAATGGTACTGTGATAGTTAATCATTTGTTTACATATGAAAGTGAAATCAGCCTTTTTTGTGTGGCTAAGCTTATCATTATTATTACTAGTATTAGTATTGATAATGTCGAATTACGTTTTATGATTTCGTTTACTCTCCGATTTAGCTAAAACTGAAGAACCGGCAAAATTATTAAACAATTTATTTCGTAAAACAATTGCTACTCCCTCTGTCTATTGGCTACCTTTAACATCGGAACAGGTAAATTTTAAACTGTACAATTCTATGTCTTTGTTGTTATTTGTGTTCTCTTGTGCATTGAAATGATGTTAGAAGATATTCGTAGGTTGCTTGTTTTCGATCATCGAGCTCTCCGAATCATTGCTCGTTTATCGTGGGACAACTGAGTAAGCAATGCTGTTGTTAGGAAACGGGTGCTAGGTAAGAATGGCAGATCAATAGATGAAGTAGTGAAACTTCATCAGTTGAAGTGGTTAGGATATGTGTTACGCATGGCTAACCACCGACTGCCGTGACGAGCTGTGTTTTGCAGTGGAAGAAAGCTAGGGGTGGCCAGACCAAAACATGACAGAAATCGATGAAATCACTACCAAGTGGACTGTCATGTTGGTTGGTGGTCCGCGAGACGAAAGTCACCGATGGTTAGAGACCTTGAATGGAATGGCTCAGAATCGTTTGCAATGGTGCAGGTGCACCCATTCATTGTGTTCTCTCAAATCCTAACCTTCAGAATTCCTCATCACCTTTATCTTTCTCTTTCTAAATTTATTTTACTGAATTATTCTTCTTGAATAATATCCTCGAACCCTAATCTCTCCGATTACAGCTAATACTTCTAATACTATGGGATTTAAAGTAACAATTGCATCTCTGTTCTGATGTTGTTGCATGACAATTTGAACTTATGTACGTACGAAGTTAATGATGATGAGAAGAATATGTAGTGATTTGACTGATCATTAGTACATTATAGAATCACATAGTTTATGCGTTTCACACTCAACCATCCCTTGACATGTATACGAACATACTGTTTCAGATACTGTAGTAGTGCAGAGATAAACAATACACAGTCCTTAGAATCGACTATATCCTACCTTGCGATATGGTGATTAATTCACCTCATTGTTTGTCAGAGTAGTCCAGAACATAATGGCATCAACTGTTGCCTTACCGTTAAAAAAGTTTAAATCTTAGAAAAACCACATGCAATTATTATTATTGCTTTCCGTCTTCTTTTCCACCTTCACATCGTTACAGATATTTTTTCACTATAAATCGGCTGCTTGACCTACTTCTCGATATCTCTGTTTTAACTGTTTTGTTTATACACGTTTACTGTGCTTGAATTAATTATTCTTTCAGTCTATAATAGTAAAACTTCCTTGAAATAGCTAGGTCTACTACGTCATGATAAGAGAGTGAATTATTGAGAGGTATAGAAAAGATACAATTGTGACTAGTTTGGACTCGTGTACTGTTACGAGTATGAGGGCGGAGAGTGTGGAACGTAAACAGTAAATCGGGTTAGCGTTGGCCTGAGCGACTCGGGAGCGTGATCTCAGAACCTGAGGGACAACTGCTGGATGAGGCCGGTCACGCACGGCCTTTTTATGGGACGTTTCTGAAGTTTTCGCTCCGCTCTTCAAGTGGCCTTACCGCTGGAGATGGTCAGTCAGTCAGTCAGATGCAACGTAGAACTTCGTACGTAAGTACATCAGTTCATGTTGCCATACCACATCAGCACAGAGATATAATTGTCAATTCAAATCCAATAGTAGTAGAGGTAGTAAGGGAATTAGAAGTAATCGGAGAGGTTAGGATTAGAAGATATTATACACCAAGTATGATTCATTGAGATAAGTTTGTAGAGACAAAACTAGAAGTGTTGAAGAACCCAGAAGATTAAGATTTGAGAGAACACAAAGAATAAATGCACCGGCGCCATTGCGAACGATTTTGAGCCATGTCATTCTGGGTCTCTAACCATCGATGATTATCATCTCGCGGACCCCGACCAGGTGGTAGTCGACAATAACCGACATGGCTCAGTCCACTAGTCAATGACTTCATGGATTTCTGGCATGTTTCGGTTTGGCCGCCCCTAACTTTCTTCCAACCCTACTCCTACACTACAAAACAAAGCTCGCCGAGACAGTCGGTGGTTGGGCATACGCAACACATGTCCCAACCACACTGGAGATGGGGATCCGTGCGGTGTGGTATTTTTAGAGTCGAGCTGACTACTTGATAAAGTAAGATAATTTTAGTGTCTTGTTATTTTAATCTCAGCTAGGCGTTGAGATTGTCTCAATATATCAATGCAGTTAGTCGAATAGCGGTTTCAGTCTATTAGTTCGCTAAAACTCCATGTGACTCCGTTAGGAAAAAAATTAGAAATTTTAATTACTAACACTTTTTTTGATTGGTCTGTGATATTAACAACATTTTATTACGTCATCATTATATTGGGTTATGTTGGGAGATAGATGGTTAAGTTTCATTTTTTATCTTGTGAACGATATCATATTCACCATGATTATTTATTGTCTGTTAAAAAAATATCAAGCTTCTTTTTTGTTCTTTTTTTCTTGTACTTTCAAAAAAAATCATCAAGGTTAATCGACGAATGAAAAAAATGATAGTTGAAAAAAAATCCAGCACTAAAACTATGCCAAGTCGACATTCATCCTATCGATCCGATGAACCAGTCGTAGTAGTACAAAAAGCAACTCGTAGTCCATTTGCTAATTCTTCCTCTACTTCCTCCTCCGCCTCCGCCTCCTCTTCCTCCTCTCGTACAAATTCTCCCCGTACTCGTCATTCCCATCGTCCTACTACTTCATCTCATCCTTCTTCCGGTCGTGTGACGACGACTAATAATAATCCTATGCGTAAACTATCAACTACTACAACAGATCATAATAGTTCTCGGGCAAAAATTCCCGACAGTAAATTATCTTCCAACACCACCAGCACCAATACAAAATCGAGTAATGATAATTCTAAACAAATTTCAACTAATAAAAAGCCCCTTTCAAATCATGTGTTGTATGATAGTAAACGTCCGCCAACAGATACTACTAAATCAAAATCTATGCGGGATATCAAAGCTGGTGGACAATGCCGTGATATTGTGGATGATAACAAACAACCACAGCAAGGGCAAAGTCGATTGTCCAAACCAGATCATTCATCAAACAATTCGAATTCATTGAAAGTTGACAAAACATTGGATAATAATAATAATAGTAATAATAGTCGTAAACCATCGGAATCAGTGAGTTGGATGTTGTTGTTGTTGTTGTTGTTATTGATATTACTTTGTTTAAGCTTTTGTCGACTTTGCAGGTCTGTAAGACCAATGCTAATCTATCTTCCTTTTAAGGTTCCTCTAGAAATAACCTTCCATGGTGTGGGCAGCCGGGAAGTGACAACCGCCCTCATACACGTAACAACACACGAGACCGAATTGGTCGAAATCAAATCCTTCCTACACCCCCTAATACCTCTCTTAACTCCACGACTAACTCTTCTCACATTCCTTTATCACAGTGGACAGCTAATGCAAACGATGCGAGTTCACGGAACATCATTTCTGGTCTCCTAATACCCCGCTTTAGATTACATGTTGGAGCATTTAATGTTGTATCTGTCTGTCTGTCTGTCTGTCCGAATTCGCAAGTGTATATATACGTTGTGTAACGTAATTTAAACCTTTTTTTATTTACATCCATTGTCAGTCATTCAGTCAGTTAGTTACAACGTTAGAACTTCGTACATATACATACAACAGTTCAGGTGGACATGTGTTGCGTATGCCTAACCACCATCTGTCTCGACGAGCTTTGTTTTGTTGTGTAGGAGTAGGTTTGGAGAAATGTAGTGGCGGCACCAAAACATGACAGAAACGCGTGAATTCATTGACAAGTGGACTAAATCATGTCAGTAGGTGTCGACCACCTGGTTGGGGTCCGCCAGATGATAATAATCGATGGTTAGAGACCCTGAATGACGTGGCTCAAAACCGCCGGTGCATTTATTCTCGTTCTCCCAAATCTTAGTCTTCAGGATTCTTTAACACCTCCAGTTTTGTCTTTCTAAATTTATCTCACTGAATCATACTTCTTGAATAGTATCTTCTAATCCTAACCTCTCGGATTACCTCTAATACCTTTGCTACCTCTTCTACTATTGGATTTGAATTGACAATTACATCTCTGTGCCGATGTGTTATGGCAACATGAACTAATGTACTTACGTACGAAGTTCTACTTTGAATCTGACTGAAAATTTTTTAGGTTAATTATCAGTTGTAAACGTAATAGTTGACGCTATTTCTGAACGTTTCACTAATTCATCTTACAATTGACCATGTTTATCTCTTCTAATTATTCTTATTATAGTCTCCACCTCTACATTCAAGAAAACGTCGTTACTCGAAAACAGATAGCGATGAGAAAGAAATGATTTCTGCCAAACAAAGTCGTCCAAACATCACATCATCATCTGGTGGGGGTGGAGGTGGTGATTCATCTGTTGTCGGTGAAGCATTAGCAGCTTATAAAAAAAATCATACCGGATCACAACATCATCGTTCCGATCAACGTCGACGTTCATCTAGCAATCGTCATAGTTCTCCTCCTAATCGTCATACTAGTTATAAGAATAGTTATGTGGAAAGTTCACGTTTAAAAAGTAAGCCAGATTCTTCTTCTATATCACATTCACGTGATCATGGTCGACGTCGTTCACGTTCATTTAATCATCAAAGACATCGTTCTTCTCCTCAATCGACGAATAATGATCGCAGAGATCGTTCTTCGTCAAATCGTTATAGATCACGACGTTGATTTAATGTGTTTTTTTAAATATCCTTTTTAATGAATATTTATTTATAAAATACAGCACATTGTATATGGTAATAAAATAAATCTCTTTTGTGTTATAATTCATCTCTCTCTTTTTTCTCCTTTTCTCTCCAAAATTTATTGTCTTGTCATATTTTTTAAATGGTGAAGACATTGTTCATCATTCAAATGAAATGTGAAAATATATGGAGTTTAATTTTTTTTATTAAATAAAAAAACTATATATTCATTCATTTTTTGCATTTCTACACAGAAAAATAAAAAATAAAAAAATAATTACTATGATTTTTATTGTAATTTTGATTTATTTAATGTTATTGCGGAGTTGTTGTGAAGATTGTTCAGTTTTATTTGTAACCATGAATCGATCAATGTTAGACCAACACCATGAGAAACCTGGAAGCACTGGTCGGCGGTTTCGTCCTGGTATGGGACTCATCAGTGTGGAAGTGAGCATCCACGACTCCTGCACCCCGCAGGATTCGAACCCAGGGCCTTCGGTATTGTGCGCGAACGCCCTAACCGTCGTCGACTATCATATCATTGTGTCTTCTGTTGTTTAGATAGAAACTTCGGTGAGTATATATTCATCTCTGACTAGAGATGAATAGTCTTTTTCTGTAGTTAGATTATTCATTGTTAATAAGACATCATCTAAGGAGTAGTGAAAGTGTTGTCAATACATTTGATGGTCATCAACGATGATGTTTTGAAAATTAAACTATCTAAATAACAGCATATTGCCCTAGATTGAATTAGAGGTATTCGTTATTGTCTGTACGTATGAACAATGTTAAGTTTATGTAATCTTGTAGGTTTTTCTAATCAGATTAACTAGGTTTCTATGTAAAATAAAACGTGATATTGTACAGTTTGAATTGGTTAATGTTGAACTGTGAATTTCGTTTTCATCTGTCCTTATTTGTTCTAATTGTTGCTATACAAAAATTAGTCTGACCTTTTCATTTTATTGAGAATTAGAAGCGTGTATTTTACTGTGAGAGCATTCTCATTAATTGGGTAATAAGTGCAATCGTTGAAATGTATTATAAAAAGCTCTTAATATCAATTGGTCACTAGATGAGTCGTGTAATACTCAAGAGCTCGAACCACCTTTTTTTGTTTGTCATTTAAATGTCGATTTGAGAAATGTAGTGGTGTCAGTTACAACTTAGAACTTCGTACGTACATGCGCACATCAGGTTTCCATGGCACATAAGCGCAGAGACACAATTGTTAGTTCAAATCCCATTGTGGTAAAGATAGTAGGAGTACCACTGGTAATAGAGAGGATTAGTGTTCCAGGATATTATCTAAGAAGTTTAATTAAGTGACATAAATTGAGAAAGAGATGATTAGGGTTTCAGAATGTTAGAATTTCATAGAACACAAAAACAATATTATCTCTAAAATCATGTCTATGACAAAGTTGAAACAAGAATAGAGAAAGTGGACATCCCTGACGGACACCACTTGAAGTGAAGAGTTCCGATGAAAGTCTAAAAAGTGAACGGCAGTTGATCATGATCGAGTCGATCAATATCATTTCTGATCCGATGGGGATGTTAGATCCCGAAAACTTACTTGCAATAGTTTCTTGATTTGAAATTTTTAGTTTTTCCGCGCCCAAAGACGCTCGTTTTGACCTTGAGCTTGCATTTCCTACTCAGGAAATCCGGTACTGTCATTGATTGATGGATTATGTTAGTACGCTATTTTGTGATCTTCACCAAGGGCGTTTCTATCATTGTATAAATTAGACCGAGTTGTGTACTTATTGACCTCGTACTTTGTGCTTGCCTGTGAAATACATTTCTTTATGTCTTATGAAGACTTCTTTCTCTAGTTAGCAGAGCCTATGACGATCGGATTAGAGTAGCCTATTGAATCGCTGGATCATTTATCTTCGTTCTGTTTACCGAGTAAGACGAACTCTTAATAGTTCCAGTATATCAGACGCCCAATGAAACATCTACTAGGTCGGGCAAATGTGCACATTTAGGAGTATGTAGATTAAGCATAACGAAACGATGAACGAAGAGTGGATTCGTACCAATCCATTTGAATCTGGTTCTCAGAAGTGCGGCCAATGTCGATGTGGTAGCTTTCCATAACCACAAACCTATCTGCTGTCTTGTTCTTGTAAGTCATTAAACATTGAATAAATCAAGCTGGATGACACGTTTTACTAAAGCTGTTTCGAATTTTTATAATGGCCGCCTTTTAGAAATACAACGAAACCATTTGTCATTGAGTTGTTGATTGAAATGATGAATGAATGTAAATACAGAATGGAAACAAAACTAATTAATACGTCCAAATTTTGTAAATCAAATACATTTCTAATGAACTTTGATTAGGTAAACTCAGTCAATTATTATGCTGAAATTGCTAACACACGTTGAGGTGACATTATTGAGACAACAAATTTCTGAATACTAGAAGTATAGGGAAAAGCAGAGAAATTTTATGACTTGGACACATTTCTGATATCGTGAACAATCAGGAAACGCTACTTTAAGTTCACAACTATTGGTTACAATAATCACGTGAAACCTGATCTGTAGTCTACAACTATGAATATGACACATTTGAAACTCAACAATTCCAGAGATTTGTTCCACATTTTGGTTTGATTATACGTTGCTTTATTCTCATGGCTAGTTCACAAAGTAGTATCAGACGTATTCAATGATGTTGCATATATAGTATTTGTCATAACCCTATTCAAAATTGAGAATATCATTACCAGTGGTTGAGGTTGGGATAATAAATTGGTGAAATCTGGTTTGTGTTCTCCCAAATTAGGTTGACAGTGATAGTGTTTGGACAATGGTTATGGAGTATTTTGAGTAGGATACTGTCAGAGTATGCTTATATCTTTTGGATGATGGCTCTCGTGGTTCTTCATGTTCCCGCCCCATACATTAAAAATGTCTCGACATTTCTAGTGAAAACTGTGAATTTGATGTAGGTTGTTTGATTTCTAGATGCTCTCCAAGCATAAAAAAGCTGCTCTTGCTCTGCATCATATCCAACTTGCTCATCATTTAGGCTGTCTAGTTATGTGAAGGATTCTACATCCTTCAAAGCTTCTCCGTGAAGAGTGATTTGGTTGTTGCATCGTGTGTCGGGAAATTCTGCTTTTTTCCTTGTTTATGTTGAGGAACTACTGCTACTGAGACTGACTTTACAGTGATCGTCTTGTCCTGTATTATTTGTTGTACACTGAAGAGCTAGACCGTCTGTGAAATCCGGCTGCATACGAGCTGGATCCCTCGTTTCCCCCTAAGATGTTGATGTCTTCATAATCCAGTCGACTTCCAGGAGAAAGAGAAATGGTGAGAGTAATCAGCCTTGCTTGACACCACTCTTCACTTCAAAAGTGTCTTTCAGCTGTCCTCCATGCAAGATTTTGCAGTCTAATACTTCATAAGAATTTTTTGTGAAGTTGACTATCTTCTCAGGCAAGCCGTAGTGTCGAAGAAGCCTCCATAGTGTCATTCTGTTCACAATATAGAACACTTCCTCGTATTCAGTGTAGCTGATATTTAGTGGCTATTCACATTCAATTAATTGACCATAAATAATCGGTAAAGCAATGTGCTCGGTGCATGATCGATCATTACGGAATCTAAAATGCTGATCTCAAAATTGGGGGATGCCTAAATTTCACTCTGTTTAAGAACACTCTGTTGAAGTCGTTGTTTTGAGGGAAGAGTGATGTACCAAATCCGCCTGTAGACCCTCCGGGTCTAATGCCGGCCCCAACCCCGGATAAAAGAGGACGGTTGGACAAATGCGTTGACGACCCCCAAAAAAACTAACTTGCCAATAAAACACTAAGAAGAAAAAATAATTCAGATAAATAAATTCTCTGGGGGTCAGAAAATCTTCGTTTAGAAATATGATAACATCTCATGACGAAAGCCGAGTTCCTTCGGTATTCATGGTGCCGATGCCCCTTCTGACAACCAGAACCCTTACACGTTGTGGGCAGCCAGGAAGTAACATCCGCCGACACACTCATAAAATCTCACGAGACCAAATCGGTCATAATCAAATCCTTTCTACAACTCCTATCTTCTCACTTATTTTTCTGACCAACTCTTCCCTCGATAGTTTGTCACCTCGCGCCACTGAAGCAAACTTTTTGAGCTCTTGAAACCCTTGACCTTATTACATATTGGAGTTTTTATAGTACGAACCTTGTGCCAAGTAGGCTAATAGAACAGATAATGGCAACCGTCTGCTGCATAGATGCTCAGATAACCGCCTGTTCCTTGCAAACACCAACTTTAAGCATGAAGTAAAACACCTTCTGACCTGGCGACTTCGTCTTAATTTTCAAGGGTATACCTTCTACTAAGAAATTCGCTGGTTGACTTAGAATATTCCGAAGATACAGTTCTACTTGGTGAGAACCTAGTAAGCTATGCTGTTATCAGGAAACGGGTGCCAGGTACGGATGGTAGATCCATAGATGAAGTATTGAAACTTCATCAGTTGAGGTGTTCGGGACATGTGTTGCGCATGTCTAACCACCGACTGCCTCGTCAGTCTATGTTTCGGAATATAGGAATAGGTTGGAAGAAAGCTAGGGGCGGTCGGACAAAAACACGGCAAAAATCCATGATTTAACTGACAAGCAAAGAAAGCCATCTTGGTAGGACCCAGGACCTTCTGGCTTGCACGCGAACGCCCAACCTCTGGACTGCTAAGCCAACACCCGGCACTGGTAATGTCTAACTATTATCAACCAAAGGATTTTGTGCAACCCCAGCTCATGATTTCAGTCATAAACATTAATCTTCAAAAATTTACATTGCAAAAATTCATTTTTAATCAAATTTCAAGCTGTTTATATCTTCTCATTTCATTTGTTGTTTAAGTTTATGGATTTGAACTCAATACTTCCATGAAACATTGTTATGCTTGACAAATGATATGCTTCAAACTATTATGAGTTCACCTTAGTCGGCGAATGAGTGCTAAGACAAATAATCCACGGACACGAAAGGCTTCTGTAATTCAAGCGTCACAAGGTTCGCACTAACTGTACCAAAAAGTCATAATATGTAGTAGAAAGTTTATTCTACAAGCAACCGGAGACTATGAGATTTTGTACAGAAGAACAAGAAGTGCATAAACCTTTACAGATAATGCATAATTATACACTTAGGTTGACAGTGAATACTAGCCAATAGAAAAGAACATTTAAAAGTGTGTGAACTTGATAGTTTGGGACGACCTTAAACATTTACCAACAGGAATTGGACTCACAAAATAATTTCTTCGTGATATTTGATGAATATCCTAAGATACATATACATCTATTTATTTGTCAAATAAATAATTGTTATATGGATATTTCAGGAATTATTTTAGATTCATATAATTATTATAGGATATATTTTGCCCTGAATAAATGCCCTATACTGTGTCATACATAAAGCTTTAGTGTGGCTATAGTTAAAACCTATTAATAACTATTCAAGCTAACAATTATAATCTGATTTAGTATAAAACTCACGAAAAAATCATACAGTCTCTTATTACAAAGAAAACGATAAATATACGCTCAATGAACATTTGCAGTGGCACAACGAAATGAATCATTAATACAGGTTTGGCCATCTTTATGAAAAACTGATACAATTTCATGATTAGTGAATAAACAAAAAGGGTCTTGTACTAAACGAATCTTAAGTGGAACAGAGCGAGACATAATAAACAGTATATTATAGAAGTACATAGTGAAATCACTGATATAAGTGTCAGTTATTGGCCCACCACAGTTTATTTGAATTATATTTTCTGGCTAGCGGTTTGTTGGCGAGTTTGTTTTGAAAAAAGGGTGGGGTCCCTTGTAGCGTACCCACCGTTCCGCCTGCATGCGGGCTTCGGACCGATAGTAATCTCATGAGGGCCCTAGATAGAGTCATAGCAACACATAAATTCACAATATATATAACTCTAAAAATGCTCCATGAACTTTGGTTATCTTTGATCATGCAGCTTTATGAACTGCTCACTATTTAATGATCTGCCGTATAACGTAGGAATGGTTCAGCTAGAGCTCTTTGATATTTTACTGGAACTATGTCGTGTTAGTACTTCTGAATCGAATATTATCACTAATAGTTCTATGATAAAAGTTTCCATTTATCTATGGTGGATGTTCTGAAACGGCGGGATATGAGGAGAATACAAAAGTGTGCCTAGAACATGCTGCCAGAATGAGTGGCTTCTGGAGGTAGAAGTGGATTACGCGAACAGTTTATTTAAGACCTGAAAGAAAATGAATGAAGATGTTCAAAAACCCAATCCTATTTTAAATGGATATCTAAAGATTATGTGTACATAATTAGTAAATAAGCAGTCCCCCGATCGTAGCTGCTACCTTTCCGTGTTGGTCGTGACTGCCTATCGTGATGGATTAACTTAGCTTTATTGGCTCGAACATATGTTCCTTTATGTCCTAAAATGTCAGGCATGTCTATTGGAGAACGATGAAACTAAAAGCAGCAACTCAGGGTCTGAGGACGTAGTCGTACTGCTGACTGTAGAGGGATGTAACAACAGAAAGTTTTCCTTAGGACAACCAGCATCTGCAGCGATGCTGCAATGTCACAAGGAAGGATAGGGGTAGAAAAGTTCGACAGTAAGAATATCCCCTGATCCCAGGATCTCTGCCTCCAACAATAGGGCCACTACAATTGCGGAGTTAACAATTTACGAGTGCGAGCTCTTATTAATCTGCGTCTTACTGGATGTAGGAAAGACACTGAGAGGGAACTTGTCAAAGTTTTACTTGATAAAAGCAAAGCGAGGAACATATTTCACTAACAACTATAAAAACAGTTGAGCGACCGTGCAGATGAATAATTAATTAATTAGCTAACATATTATCTAAGAAATTGACCTCTATATTACTTCGACGCTTAACTAGAACCCATGAAGATCGGGCTGGAGAATATCAGTGGTTCCAAAACTGGATGCGGGTGTATAGATCATATTTTCAGTCTTCCTCAAGTCCTGGAAAATAAATACTCGTTTCGGAGTACCAAAGTAATTGTATCCCTTAACGTTAAAGCGTCGATCGACTCTGTTGATCGTGAGATTCTGTGGCAATGTTGACTTAGATGAATATGCCGATTACAGAGTTCTAATTAGTAAAGACGCTCCACTTATCTCGGGCGTCTTATCAGTGCTGATGGTCTGGTGTCTGAAAAAATCTCAGCACGGATACAGAACGCTCGGTTGGTTTTCACCGACTTGCGTCACCAATGGCGTAGGCGAGATATCCGCTCCGCTCCGTTCCACTATACGGATTCGAATCATAAACAGTAAGAGTTGAGGATATTATTAGGTTTTTATTATTCGATCATATATGTCTCCTGTGACAATCGTATAAGCAATGCAGTCGTTAGGAAACGATTACTAGTTAAGGATGGCAAATCAATAGACAGAGTATTGAAACTTCATCATGGTTGAGACATGTGTTACGTATGCCCAACCACTCACTACCTCAACGACGTACGGGTAGTTTGGAAGAAAGCTAGGTGCACCCGGACAAAAACATGGCATAAATCCATGAAGCAGCTGAAAATAAAACTGAGCCATGTTGATAGGTGTAGACTACCTTGTAAGGGTCCGCGAGATGGCTTGAGACATGGCTTAAAATCATTTGGAATGGCGCAGGTACATCCATTCTTTGTATTCTCTCAAAATCCACACTCCCTATAACTTTCATCTTTCTCTTTTTAAATTTATCTCACTGGGTTATACATCTTGGATATTATCTTCGAAACTTTATCTTCCCCACTAGTGCTAATACTTCTACCACCTCTACTACTATGGGATTCGAGGTGACATTTGCATCTCTTTGCCAGTATGGCATGGCAACCTGAACTGATTGTGGTGTTTGAATGAACTAGTAACTTCTTGTTGTTGTGAAATGCTTGATTTCGAATTCTAAATACAATACATTCGTTTGTGCATATCTTTAATTCTTGATATATATACTTCTAACTGATATACTTACGTACAACAAAATTCTAATTTGAAGCTGACCGACTGAAATAAACTAGCCTATCCAAATATATATACTCTATCTAAACTTGAAATTTTCTTACGTTATACTAATATCTGTCTGATCGAATCATCGTGGTAACTGGTTGTAAGGTTTAAAAACTTATCATTCTAAATACGCACTCTGCTTATTTATCATTACAATGAAAATTGGGAGAATGTTATCATTACAACTAATTTAAAGGCAAATGAATTGACCAACTTTTTTCAGTCGCAAACCTTGAATTCTTAGTCTCCAGAAACCTGTACTGTAATAAAAACTACACTGTAAAACGAATTTCACTATCATCAAATCAAATTTATATGAGTTACAGTTTCTAACTTACGCCTGTCATTCCTGGTAGAGACTAGAGTGATTAACAGCAGTCTCTAATATAATCTGTTCTGTAATTTTATTTCAAGTTCCAACGTTAAGCTATCCGTTTTTCTGATGACTGCCAACCTGTTAGGATTTTCATCAAATATCCTAGGAAAATTATTTTGTAAGTCTAACCCTGTTGGACAATTCCTATTGGTCGTCCCAACTGTCAATGTTGCTTACTTCAAATGTTGTTTCCTTTCCGACCTAACTGTATAAATATGCATTGTCTGTAACGTTTTAATGATCCGGATCCTTATACTCTTCTGGATTAGGACCACGTACATTCTGAGTGCTTGTAGAATACACGCCATATCAAGACTACCAAATCAGTTTTGAAGGCTTTGTTTTGGGAAAATCCCTTTATGTATATATTTGTAATATGTTCTTACTTACTCTTTCTGTGCTGCATTTCGGAACTCTGTTTAATCCCATTTTGTGATGTTAATATTTGTACTTTGTTAAAGTTTCTATTTTTTGTACCTTTATTAGAGTTTCTGTGTTTTGGCTTCAGCCATATCGGATTTGACACCCAGGCGGTGAAACATGAATCTGGAATGGACGGATGCAATTTTGGTCCTGAACGGAAGCATTTTATCGACTAAGGTAAACGCTCAATAGTTCAGGCGTATCGATTAGCGTGGTGACGCACGCGTTCGTAACTTAACAATTCTGAAAAATGCAAGTCATTGCTCTTAATCTATTACCTTAGGTCTAGAGAATCCACAGTTAGTGCCTATTTTGTGAACCAGTTTGCTGATTTCCGCAACATCCTATCCCTTTTCACCGATTTTCCAGACTTTTTTTCAGCTAGAATTGGTTTGTTCGCTCTAACAGTAGGTTTTTGCTGATGATGTCTGGTCAACGGACAGGAAGTGGTTTACGTGGACACAAGTTTATAAATACCTGTATTCATAACTAAGACTAGTTTGTCATTGGTGTTGGCTGACATTTTCGAGTTCCAGATCTTCTTCGACTGTAGAAATGCTGCCCTTTCTTTACCCATTCTTGTCTTCACATATGCATCAGATCCTCGTTATTTATTAGTGATGCCACAAAAGTGCGTAAACCCTTTCCACTTCTTCTTCAAGTATGATCAAGTTGGTGCATGCTGTTTTATATCTGGGGGTTGTACTTTTTATCTTGTGTATGTTGACACCTATTGTTTTGCTGAGGCTGCGGCTACATTGAGAGTTTTCTCCTGCATTTTTATTGTGCGTGATATAGAAGTGCTGGATCATCTGCGAAGATCAAATCCTCCAGTTGCATCCAAATTTTTCGTTTTTTCCCTCGTTTTCTCCTCAGATGTTGATGTTTTCCAATCCAGTCGACCTCCAGAAGAAAGGGGAAAGATGAAAAGAAGCAACATTGACTGACAACCGTTTTCACTAGGAATAATTCTGTAAGCTGTCTTCCATACACGGTTTCACAATGTGGTTCGATATCCACGTTGTCAAATGCTTTCTTATATTCAAGGAATTTGATGTGTAATGATGAGTTCTATTCAGTTGATTGTTCTGCAGTGATTCGTCATTAGGTCGTCACACAATCAAGGAATCTAATTTTTTGATCTCGAAGTTGTATGTCTGCTGAATCTCACAATTGGTTCACAACAATTCGTTGAAGACATATCCTGGCTCTGATAGTACAGCCATTCTTCTGTAGACGTCTCATTCGCTAAGACACCCTCCCCTTTTATCTTGGTGAAATATTCTTTTCCCACCAAATTGTTTCTGAAGGTGGAAATTCTCTGCAGCTACTGCTGAACTTGGTAGCAGTGCATCAGCTGGAATTATATCTGGTTCTATAGCTTTGCATTCTAAGTTCAAGTGGTCAAAAATGCATACATTATCCAACCTCTCACCTTTTTTATTCCTTTCTCCAAGTTCATCTTCCTTACCGGTGTTGTCCGATCCAACCTTGGCGTTCATGTCTTATATAAGAATGGTCGAGTTATTTGTTGGATATTTCTTTTACGATCAAACTGTTGTTGGACTTGTCGAGTCGATTGTTGTCGGAGAATACTCATTAATAGGAATAGCTGGGTTGTAATATACACAGAGAACTATGACAGGCTTAATGTGCTTTTTTTCTTCTCCCTCCTTTCCTTTGGTCTTAAGGATTCCAAGTAAGAGCTTGTCTTGTGATACAGTTGTATGATTTCCTCAATGTGTGTCTTATCCACTTCCAACTCTTTTTCCTGATTTCTTCGTCTGTTAGAATTTAGTTTTTTCTACTTCTGGACAATATATCTTCAGTCTCTTCCACAGAAAATTGGAAATAAACACTTCTATCTTCCAGGAGATGGTGGATATCGTAGTTGTCCAACAGTTAGCTTTATATAGTGGAGGTGTTTTGACGTTTGTATTGTGAATTCTAACTTTGATGATGATTGTTTTGAGTTACAGATGCTCGTTAATTATAGTAATGCTGCTCTTGCTTTGCTAATAATCCTTGCCTTAACATCTGCATCTAATTTACCTTGCTCATAAATGAGGCTTTCTGGATCTATAAATGTTTTTATTTTCTCCAAAGTGACTAAGTCAAATATGATTTTGTTGGTATATGCTGTCTCAAAGTTGAATTGTTGTAAATCCCTCTTGATAAACCCATCTATTCCCATTGCTTAGTATTCTCTGACAACAATGCATTCGACAAGTCCCCAAATCAGAACAGGAAATGGAAGTAAGAAGCCGAACCAAATGCACAATAGAAACAACGTCAGTTTCTTTATGGTTATTGTATGAACACTTTCTAGAATAATCTCCAAACATCGACTAGCGCTAATTGGATAGGAATTAACCAATCAAGACGAAGTTTGAATGATATGTTCCAGTTAGTGTTTTGATTGAGCGAAGCGGATGACCATTGTGTTGCATTGCCAACCATTCTCCTTTATCTCCGCGTATAAATATTGCATACAATGAAGTAACTAAATATTCCTACGTCATACAAATTTATGAATAGGATGGGATGATGTACCGGTGACCAACAAACTCAGATTGGTAGGTTTCTTCAGAACTACTTATACACAGGACAGTGCAGCAACGTCAGAAGATACAGTTCTATGTTGTGGCTGGTGAACAACATTAAGTTTATATACTATTTCTTCTGTCAGGAACCAGTGCATTATTGATTTGCAATAAGGGTTTTCGCGATCGATCTTTTCCCGTGCTTGAAGTCTCATAAACAAAAATCTTGCCACGAAAAAGCAGTGAGTAGAACTCCCACAGTAGTGGTAGTTGTATTATACGCATAGCCGTATGAGAGCATTTCGATAGAGAACTCTCTCTCTCTCCCTCTACTGGGTCGTACCAATGCACTAAGGCTTTTTCTCCTTAAACGCGTTAACATTGAGATATCAACATTATGCATATTTTGGATAGCAATGTTCACCATGTTCGAAATACAACCCGGTACATTATTAAAACGAGTTGAGGCTAACAGGACTAATTTCAGATTAGTAAAAGTTGTAATTGTATTAAGTGATAAGAAAGATGAAGAAGTGTTGGACATGGACAACTCTATAATTCTAGGTAGTCTAGTCTACTTACTATCTGACAACATGGCTCAGAACAATGTTGTCAATAACTCCATGAATTAACACCACAAATTACGTTCGACGGCCTTCAACTTCTTTCTAACCTACCTACCTCCCAATAATATCTGGGATGCACACAACACATATCTTAACCAGTTCAAGTCAACGGAATGCTTACGATAAACTACACTGCAAAATCGTGCATGTAGGACAGCTCACAGACTCCTTCCAAGTTGACACTGATTTCAGACAATGTTGCTTACTCTCACTCTTTCTACTGATAATCGACTGGATTATGAACACTTCAACATCTGGAACGAAGCACATGATACAGTGGACAGCCAGATTACACCTGGACATGGAGGGTGATCCAACTCTTCTATCCTAAACGCAACAACAAATGCAGGAGAAGACGACGAGTAAAACAACAGCCTGTGAAGTAGTACGCGTCAATATGCACATGAAACAATGCAAGACTCTCTGCGTTATAAATCTTTCTTAATAAACCCAGTTATTCCGATTGCTATACAACAATAAATTCGACAAGTCCCCAAATCACAACACACTTGAACAGGAAAAGATTATATTCCAAATCGCAAACTTAAATGGAAGTAAGAAGCCGAAGCGAATGCAAAATAGAAACATCGTCAGTATGTTTATAGTTATTGTATGAATATTTTCTAGAATTGTCTCCAAATATTGACTGGCGTTGATTGGATAAGAATTAGCTTATCAGCGCACGGCCAACACAGTCATGGTTTACTCGATCTATGTCCTGCTAAGACCTCCCCTTTGAGCAGATTCGTAGGATCTGATGCTAGAGTCCAACTGCTTCCTGGGTGCCTTGCCACCAATACTCCTACGAGCCGCCAGCTTTGTAGCAGTCTTAAGTGTGAACAACCGTCTTTGTGCCTCATGATGTCGGTTAGACTGCTTCCCCATCGACAAGTTTCGTTGAGGCACAAGAGCAGCACATGGTACAGGACATCTTGGACGTGAAATTTGTTCGGCATCTGATTTTACTGGTAAGTGAGCTTCCATCTTAGTACAGTGGCCAAGACTATTCTGAAATACAGAGGCTGACTTTCTCTTCAGTTTTTCTTGTGACCTTTTACCTGTCTTCTTTCTAAGTACTGGGGTGTCCAATGATGCACACGATATTTTGCAGACACTGTTAATAGGGAATTCCATTATCCCAAGTTTTTCTAGCATATTTAGACCAAGAAGATCAAGGTTTGACCGTTCTTTCAGATAACATATTCCTGTACATTTTGTTCCATATGAGAAAAATTCACACTAACTCACCAACCAGTTTTAACACACCACCTGAAGTGCTTCTAGCCGTTTTCTTCATTCACAGTTTTCGCAGCCCAGAAACTAACTTGAGAATAGAAAGTTTCGTACTTAGGTAAGCAGAGTGCACGCAGCTGTCGAGTATCCACATCGGGAGTCTCACTGTGAACCATCCTGGACCCACTTCTCTTCCTGATATTTATTAACGACCTGTTAGGCTTGGTTAACTCTCCGACATTGATCGGTGCAGACGATTCGAAGATCTAGCGGTGCATTAGAAGCGAGGAGGATTCGAGTGAGCTTCAAATATACCTTACATCTATGGAGAAATGGGCAGTGAAAAACGGTTTAAAACTCAACCAACCGAAGTGCCACGTCATGTATTCCCTGCCCCATATGACGCAAACCAACTATACCCTAAATGGAAGTCGGCTCCCTAATGTTTCCTCAGAGCGCGATCTCGGTTTAATAACCACAGAAATCCTCCACACGAATCCAAACTATGTAGGGGATGCAGACAAGGCAAATGCGACTCTTCACCTTTTGCGAAGACAACTTAGTGCTCTCACCCCGAAATTGTTTTTAAGCCTGTTGAAGACGTACGCGCGCCCACACTTGCGAGTTCACAACGTCATCGCACCCCTTCTGCTTAACAGAGACATAAATTTCTTGGATCGAGTGCAGAGGCGAGCAACTAAATGGGTGATAGGATTAAAATATAAACCCTACGACGATAGACTCCAGCTTTTGGGATTATTTCTACTGAGCTACAGGAGAATCAGAGTAAATCTGATATGTCGTACACCATATTAAACACACCAAACCTTCCCAACGTGAGCATCTTACCGATGCATCACCACCACTCCCCTCGAAGCAATCCTCGAATGATTGCACACCAAAGAGCAAATACTCAGATTCGTGCACACTTTTTCTCATTGCGAGTAGTCGCAACTTGGAATGCTCTCCCAGCAAAGGTAACCACAGACCCTCAGTGGACTTCTTTAAGAAGAGACTTGATAATCACGTACTCACATACGAACTATCATCACCCTCTTGGACAAGCTGTTCATGATGCATATATTGAGACCTGCTAGTTGTTATCATTGCCATCTCCTCAGATCACTCAATTAATCTATCTCGCCTCTCTTGTCTTTTCCCTTCCCCTTGCTTAAATTACGGTCCTCTCTCAGAATCTTCACTAACAATTAACAAACTAAATTCATCTATATATTACTCAGTTCTGAAATTTTATGCATATTAGCATTAGAATTTCATCCTCATTATCCTTATTACTCTACACATTGCAACTAACTGATCTCCGGTCTGGTAATGTAACGGCTGCTGGCATTTAAGAACCCTACTGCCCTGAAAAAAACGTTTTCGTTCAATTCACGTGACACACAAACTCAGAAACAACTGCCTACTGACTAGAATTAGACAGTCTATTGGCTAGACCTTCATCCATTGGACATTACCGAACACCTGTAACCGTATCGTAAGAACAAGAATCGAGAGCGAAGAAATCAAATTGGTTTACAGTAGCTCGCGAAAAAGATATTGGATATTGGATATACGTTTCTCGAAACACTAAGGTGACATCTGATGCCGTGTCGGTTTGAAAACGAGCTGATGTTCCGTTCACATAGATAGTAACATACTTTCTCCGAACGTCATAGTCTGTTTGGAAAGCAGCTACCAGAGAAAGAGATTTTGACTCGGCTAATTTCACCACATGTCGAGTACGTTTGTGCTTCTTCTTGGGCTGAGACGTACGATTTGGTTGACAATGGCCTTCCTTATGTACACGTTTATGGCACATCTGACATTTCTGTTTTTTAAATGGACAGAATCGTACATAATGCCAATCCCCGCATAACCAACATGCCGTCGTTGGTTTGTTACAAGATGTTTTCGGCTTCTGGACTTTTAACCTAGTAATAGCATTGACACTACTGCTGGTTAAATTGGGTATTACCTGTTCAATCAACATGTTGTCGTGCCTGATACTTTGTAGGCGTTTACACTCATCTGTCAATGTTCTGAGTGTGACGTTAGGGTCTTGGTCCATTCGAATCAAAAGTCTAGTTCTGGTTTCAGCATCTTGCGGTGACTGAAGAGCGTTGATGGATAATAAGCATTTAAACTGGTTTTCTGTCAACGAGCGTAACTTGAACCGTTCACATTCTCTGTTGACGACGTCTGCAAGAACCGCATATTCATCATCTTTGTGTTTCACCAGATTTAGACACTGATATCTAATACTAAACAATGGTGCTGATTCGCCGAAAATCTCTGACAGCTGAATTACTGTCTCCTCGAAACTGAGCTCTCGAGGTAACTTCGGTAGTATGTGGTCAGCGTAACGTGCATACTCATTACTTCCCAACATACGCAGCAACAATCGAGTCTTCCATGCATCATCTTGTTTAACGAATTCAATTCTAAATGTATCTTCCCAACGTTTGAACCACGTATTTTCACCTTCGGGATAAAGGATGAATTCTGGTATGCATTGGATTCTAGCTGTAAACCAGAATTCATCTTTAATCCCGAAGGTGGAAATACGTGGTTCAAACGTTGGGAAGATACATTTAGAATTGAATTCGTTAAACAAGATGATGCATGGAAGACTCGATTGTTGCTGCGTATGTTGGGAAGTAATGAGTATGCACGTTACGCTGACCACATACTACCGAAGTTACCTCGAGAGCTCAGTTTCGAGGAGACAGTAATTCAGCTGTCAGAGATTTTCGGCGAATCAGCACCATTGTTTAGTATTAGATATCAGTGTCTAAATCTGGTGAAACACAAAGATGATGAATATGCGGTTCTTGCAGACGTCGTCAACAGAGAATGTGAACGGTTCAAGTTACGCTCGTTGACAGAAAACCAGTTTAAATGCTTATTATCCATCAACGCTCTTCAGTCACCGCAAGATGCTGAAACCAGAACTAGACTTTTGATTCGAATGGACCAAGACCCTAACGTCACACTCAGAACATTGACAGATGAGTGTAAACGCCTACAAAGTATCAGGCACGACAACATGTTGATTGAACAGGTAAATCCCAATTTAACCAGCAGTAGTGTCAATGCTATTACTAGGTTAAAAGTCCAGAAGCCGAAAACATCTTGTAACAAACCAACGACGGCATGTTGGTTATGCGGGGATTGGCATTATGTACGATTCTGTCCATTTAAAAAACAGAAATGTCAGATGTGCCATAAACGTGTACATAAGGAAGGCCATTGTCAACCAAATCGTACGTCTCAGCCCAAGAAGAAGCACAAACGTACTCGACATGTGGTGAAATTAGCCGAGTCAAAATCTCTTTCTCTGGTAGCTGCTTTCCAAACAGACTATGACGTTCGGAGAAAGTATGTTACTATCTATGTGAACGGAACATCAGCTCGTTTTCAAACCGACACGGCATCAGATGTCACCTTAGTGTTTCGAGAAACGTATGTCTTCCTGGGGAAACCGTCTATGAGAAAAATGGCTAGAAGCGCTTCAGGTGGTGTGTTAAAACTGGTTGGTGGGTTAGTGTGAATTTTTCTTATATGGAACAAAATGTACAGGAATATGTTATCTGACAGAACGGTCAAACCTTGATCTTCTTGGTGTAGATAAGCTAGAAAAACTTGGGATAATGGATTTACCTATTAACAGTGTCTGCAAAATATCGTGTGCATCATTGGACGACACCCCAATACTTAGAAAGAAGACAGGTAAAAGGTCACAAGAAAAACGGAAGAGAAAGTCAGCCTCTGTATTTCAGAATAGCCTTGGCCACTGTACCAAGATGGAAGCTCACTTACCAGTAAAATCAGATGCTGAACAAATTTCACATCCAAGACGTCCTGTACCATGTGCTGCTCTTGAGCCTCAACGAAACTTAACGATGGCGAAGCAGTCCAACCGACATCATGAGGCACAAAGACGGTTGTTCACACTTAAGACTGCTACAAAGCTGGCGGCTCGTAGGAGTATTGGTGGCAAGGCACTCAGGAAGCAGTTGGACTCTAGCATCAGATCCTACGAATCTGCTCAAAGGGGAGGTCTTAGCAGGACATAGATCGAGTAAACCATGACTGTGTTGGCCGTGCGCTGATAAGCTAATTCTTCTCCAATCAACGCTAGTCAATATTTGGAGACAATTCTAAAAAATGTTCATACAATAACTATAAACATACTGACGTTTCTATTTTTCATTCGCTTCGGCTTCTTACTTCCATTTAAGTTTGCGATTTGGAATATAATCTTTTCCTGTTCAAGTGTGTTGTGATTTGGGGACTTGTCGAATTTATTGTTGTATAGCAATCGGAATAACTGGGTTTATTAAGAAAGATTTATAACGCAGAGAGTCTTGCATTGTTTCATGTGCATATTGACGCGTACTACTTCACAGGCTGTTGTTTTACTCGTCGTCTTCTCCTGCATTTGTTGTTGCGTTTAGGATAGAAGAGTTGGATCACCCTCCATGTCCAGGTGTAATCTGGCTGTCCACTGTATCATGTGCTTCGTTCCAGATGTTGAAGTGTTCATAATCCAGTCGATTATCAGGAGACAGGGTGAGAGTAAGCAACATTGTCTGACATTAGTGTCTACTTGGAAGGAGTCTGTGAGCTGTCCTACATGCACGATTTTGCAGTGTAGTTTATCGTAAGCATTCCGTTGACTTGAACTGGTTAAGATATGTGTTGTGTGCATCCCAGATATTATTGAGAGGTAGGTAGGTTAGAAAGAAGTTGAAGGCCGTCGAACGTAATTTGTGGTGTTAATTCATGGAGTTATTGACAACATTGTTCTGAGCCATGTTGTCAGATAGTAAGTAGACTAGACTACCTAGAATTATAGAGTTGTCCATGTCCAACACTTCTTCATCTTTCTTATCACTTAATACAATTACAACTTTTACTAATCTGAAATTAGTCTTGTTAGCTTCAACTCGTTTTAATAATATACCGGGTGCTGTGTCGAACATGGTGAACATTGTTATGCAAATATGCATAATGTTGATATCTCAATGTTAATGCGTTTAAGGAGAAAAAGCCCTAGTGCTCTGGTACGACTCAGTTGAGAGAGAGTTCTCTGTCGAAATGCTCTCATACGGCTATGCGTATGGGTAGTTCTACTCACTGCCTTTTCGTAGCAAGATTTTTGTTTATGAGACTTTAAGCACGGTAAAAGATCGATCGCGAACAGCCTGATTCCAAATCAATAATGCACAGGTTCCTGACAGAAGAAATAATATATAAACTTAATTTTGTTCACCGGCCACAACATAGAACTGTATCTCCTGACGTTGCTGCACTGTGCTGTGGATAAGTATTTCTCAGGAAACGTACCAACCTGAGTTTGTTGGTCACCGGTACATTATCCCATCCTATTCACAAATTTGTATGACGTAGGAATATTTAGTTACTTCTGTGTTTGCAATATTTATATGCGGAGATAAAGGAGAATGGTTGGCTGTCCAACACAATGGTCAACCACTTTGCTCAATTAAAACACTAACTGGAACATAACATTCAAACTTCGTCCTGATTGGTTAATCCCTATCCAATCAACGCTAGTCGATGTTTGGAGACTATTCTAGAAAATGTTCATATAATAACTCTAAAGATACTGACGTTGTTTCTATTGTGCATTTGGTTCGGCTTCTTACTTCCATTTAAGTTTGCGATTTGGAATATAATCTTTTCCTGTTCAAACGTGTTCTGATTTGGTGACTTGTCGAGTGTATTGTTGTCAGAGAATACTAAGCAATGGGAATAGATGGGTTTATCAAGAGGGATTTACAACAATTCAACTTTGAGACAGCATATACCAACAAAATCATATTTGACTTAGTCGCCTCGTAGTAGCCTCATTTATGAGCAAGGTAAATTAGACGCAGATATGAAGGCAAGGATTAGCAAAGCAAGAACAGCATTACTATATAATTAACGAGCATCTGTAACTCAAAACAACCATCATTAAAGTTAGAATTCACAATACAAACGTCAAAACACCTCTAATGCATAAAGCGAACACTTGGACAACCACGACAGCCACCATCTCCCGGAAGATATGAGCGTTTATTTTCTGTGCAAGAGACTCAGAATATATTGTCCAGAAGTAGAACAAACTAAATTCTAACAGACGAAGAAATCAGGAAAAAGAGTTGGAAGTGGATAAGACACACATTGAGGAAATTACACAACTGTATCACAAGAAAAGTTCTCACTTGGAATCCTTTAAGGTCAAAGTAAGAGAGGGAGAAGAAAAAACACATTAAGCCCGTTATGATTCTCTCTTTATATTACAACTCAGCTATTCCTAATGCTTAGTATTCTCTGACAACAATCGACTCGACAAATCTCCAAATCGGAACACGCTTGAACAGGAAAAGATTATATTCCAAATAGCAAAGTTAAGCGGAAGTAAGAAGTCGAAGCGAAGGCGAAATAGCAACACTGTTAGCATCGCTATAATTTTTACATGAGAAGCTTCTGTAATGTGTTCCAAGTATAGACCAGGCGCAGCTAACTCAGTCATGCTTTAATCCATCTATGTCCTGCTAACAAAGACGAAAAATGGACACAGACATCAGTAGGATGAACAACTATATGACAGAACTGGAGAATGAAGCCTCAAGAAAGAGTAGGTAGGAGTATACTGGTCAGCGACCTATGTTTCATTGGGGGTAACAGTCGTAAGTCAATTAATTGATGCATTAAATCAAATCATTTGTGGTTCTTACATTCTTAAGTGCATACATTTTATGGTGATGAACTACTCTTAGATATAATTGGATTAATTACTACGATTCAACAAGAATTTCCATTCTTAATGTCACTTATTTTTAACGGAAACATGTAATGCATATCATATTACTTAGACGTCAGTGATTACGGAATATAGGACCTTGTCAATGAACTAGCCAGTTGAGACAGTCAACTTTTCGTTAAGAGTAGAGGACATTTGTAGTTTGCTAGTCTTTGATCACCGGTGTCTCCGAAGCCTTGTTCGCGTATCATGGGACGACCGAGCAAGCAATGCTATCGTTAGGAAACGAGTTCTAGGTAAGGATGGCAAATCAATAGATGCATTAAAACTTCATCAGTTGAAGTGATTGGGACATCTGTTGCATATGGCTAACCACCGACTGCCTCGACGAGCTATGTTTTGTGGTGTAGGAGTAGGTTTGAAGATAGCTAGGGGCGGCCAGACCAAAACATGGCAGAAATCTATGAAGTCACTGACAAGTGGACTGAGTTATGTTGGTAGATGTAGACTACCTGGTTGGGGTCCGCGAGACGAGACCTTGCATAACATGGCTCAAAATCGTTTGCAATGGCGCAGGTGCATCTACTCTGTGTGCTTTTTAATTCTAACCTTCTGAATTCCTCATAATCTCTACCTTTCTCCTTCTAAATTTATCTTACTAAATTATACTTCTCGAATCATATCTTTGCTCCCTAATATTCTCCATTGCTGCTAATAATATTCTACTATCGTTATCACTCTTAGATTTGAACTGACAGTTACGTCTCTGTGTGCTGACGTGGTATGGCAACCTAAACTGATGTACTTATGTACGAAGTTCTGCGTTGTATCTGTCTGTTTATCTGACAGTCAACTTCACATCAGCAAGCTGTGTTGGTTTAAACCGCATTCCATCAAAGTTGATTTAGGCAATCAGACAAACAAACTACCTAATCTTCATTTAATGAAAGTGTATAACTCACTCACAACGAGGGAACAAACGCCCAGGACAGTGTAGTAAGTCACCAGTCAACTATGGGGTGTAGGATTTGATTCTGACCAATTTGGTCTCGCGTGTTGTTACGGGTATGAGGGCGGTTGTCACTTCCACACACCGTGGAAAGTTGTTTCTTGAGGAACCTGAAAAGGAAAATAGATTAATATTGGTCTTAGAGACCTGGGTGCGTGACCGCAGAGCCCAAGGCACAACTGCTTGAGGCCGGTCACGCACGGCCTTGTTATGAAAGGTTTTTTGAGTATTAGCTCCGCTCTTAAAAACCCTTTGTAGGCATCCTTACCCAAGGAGACGGAAATCCATGAGGTATTGGAGGTGTGACATTTTTAGGGTCGACCTTTTCTAACCCTTCCTTCCTTGTGAGAAGGCAGTATCGCTGCAGATGCTGGTTGTTGTCCAAGGGAAACACCTTACTGCTGTCACACCCCTCCATCACAGTCAGCAGTACGACTTCGCCCTCACACCTTCGGTAGCTACTTTTACTCTCATCGTTCTCCAATCGACCAGCCTGGCATGGTAGTAGAACCTTCAGGAGCATATGTTCCAGCCAATATAGCGCTCGGTTGGGTCATCACGATAGTCAAGCCCGACCACTGCCCCGTCAAAGTAGCAGCTACGGTCGGGACAGTGTAACCACTTACTTACAGTGTAGTAAGTAGGTTTAAAAAAAAAAAGAAAACTCCACAATCAACTCATTTGACATTTGAACTACCAATAAAACCAATAAAAAATTAACAATATATATTTAATAAAAATTATTTTTTTACTTAAAAAAATAAAACAAACTTGATTTACATTCACATGATTAAATAATATATTTAAATTTATTTATTTATATAAATGTTATTGCTTTTAATTTAATTTAATTTTTATTTAGGTTTTATTCGACTACTTATTTTCTGTTACATAAACACAAGATGATGATGAAATGCTCTCAAAAGTCGATACAAATAGTTAAAATAATAATAATAATAATAATAATAATAATAATAATAATAATAATAATAATAGTAATAATAATAATAACTTCAAAATCTAGGTAGTTAAAAAAATAAACTATGTACAACAAATATTTTAGACAGATATATATATATATATATATATATATATATAGAGTGAGAAAGTATTATCATCCAGGAAAATAATTTTGATAGATTGCTCCTTGTGTATGTCGTTTATCTTCTGATGGAATGTAATAACTAATTGAACGATTGTGTTGTGATTGGTTTATTGTATTATAACTGCTACTACTATTATTATTACTACTACTAGCCAGTGGCAACTCTTCATGATACGGATGATGACGATGACGTTGGCGTTGATGATGATGATGTTGACGTTGTAAATCATATGGATGTGAATGATGATGAGATTGATAGTCTGGATAGCAGGTAGCAGGTGCTGGATACTGTGGTGGAAGAGTTGATTGTTGTTGTTGTTGTTGTAGTTGTCGGTGGTGGTAGTGATCATAATAAGGTTGCTGTTCTTGTTGTTCAGCTTGACCAACTGGAATGAATCAATTAAACGATAGGAATAGGAACGAAATACATGATTAATTATTCTTCAGTGAGTACATGGATTTATAGCATATATATACATATATACATATATATAATATGAATTTTCAATGCAAATGTCAAGACAGTTCTACTGTATGTGGCGGATCCGTTGGCCAGACACCATCAGCAACAACCTATTGTGGGAGAGGACAAACCAGTCAGTCAGTTGCAACGTAGCACTTCGTACGTATGTACATAAGTTCATGTTGCCATACCACATTAGCACAGAGACGCAAATATCAAATCAAATCCCATAGTGATAGAGATAGTAGAGGTATTAATGGTAATGAAGAAGACTAGGGTTTGAAGATATTATTCAAGAAGTATAATTCAGTGAGATAAGTTTAGAAAGACACAGGTGGAGATGTTGACGAATCCAGAAGATTAGGATTTGAGAGAGCTCAACGAATGGATGCACTTGCGCCATTGTAAACGGTTTTGAGTCATGTCGTTCAAGGTCTCTAACCATTGGTGACTTTCGTCTCGCGGACCCCAACCAGGTAGTCTACATCTACCAACATGACTCAGTCCACTTGTCAATGACTTCATGGATTTCTGCCACGTTTTGGTTTGGCCGCCCCTAAATTTCTTCCAACCTACACCTACACCACAAAACATAGTTCGTCGAGGCAGTCGGTGATGGTGAAGTTTCATTACTTCATCTATTGATCTGCCATCCTTACCTAGCACCCGTTTCCTAATAACAGCATTGCTTACTCGGTCGTCCCAGGCCATGTTTGACAGCAATAAAGTAAGACGGAGAGAACTACTGCACAGTATACTCGTCCTTTAGTCAGCAGACGTATATCTTGCCTACGCCATAAGTGACGCAGGTTGGCAAAAGCTAATCGAGCCTTCTGTATCCGTGTTGAGATTTCGTCAGTCACCAGGCCATCGGCATCGATGAGACTCCCAAGATAAGTGGAGCGGTCTACAGGCTCAACTACTTCACTCCCTATCACTAGTTTAGGTGCCGATGTAACCCAATCTTGAAACAACATTTTGCATTTCGAGGGTGAGAACCGCATCCCGAACATGCTTGCATTGTTGCTTAAGGTAGTCAGAAGTCTTTCCATCTTGTCAGCGTCCTCACCAAGTAAGACTATGTCATCGGCATATTCTATGTCAATAAGCGAGCCTCCTGGTAAGAGGTCTAATCCTGAAAATTCAGACGAGCATGTCTATGATAAAATTAAACAAGAATGAAGAGAGTGAACATCCCTTACGCACACCACTTGATGTGGACAGCGAAGGAGGAAATCAGGAAGAAATGCTGGAAGTGGGTAGGAGACACATTAGGGAAAGCACAGAACTGCTTCATAAGACAAGCCCTCACCTGGAATCCTAAAGGCCAAGGAACACATTACGCGGACAAGTGGAGACAGAAATGAGAAGAATGAACAAGAAATTGGACAGAACTAGAAAGGAAGGCCCAGGAAAGAGTAGGTTAGAGAATACTAGTCTGCGGCTTATGCTCTATTGGAGGGTAACAGGTGTAAGTAAGTAAGTAAGTAATCTTTAGGAGGTTTATGGAAATTTTGTTGGTTATAATATCACAAACAGATATGAATTAGGAGACCAGTGAAAACCAAGGTGTTGGATAACTATTTTTTTGTTCTAGTATGAGACTTCTAAACACCGAACACTCATGAACTAACTAGCCAGCGATCTAACTCACGACCTTCAAGTATTGTGGTGAGGTGGTAGGTAGTAAATAGTAGTGAAAGATACTTGATCTATATCGCAAACTGATCAATTGATATTCTGTGATGTTTTACTTTCCAGCTGTGAAGCCTTCACAGAAATATATGGAAGTCCAAAAAAAGGCGATATATATAATATCAATAGGAAAGATCGAGATATACCACAGAATGACATAAATAATAGTACAATACTGTTGTGCGCATTATTCTAGCGTTCTATTTGTTCCTAGCCAAATTAATTCTCAGTGTGTGTTGAGAAAACTTCGCCTTGAGCCCCTCTGGAGCTACTGCCCGCCCCAAGCCCTGATAAAGCAGGAGCAGGAGGCTTGGGAGTGCGGTTTGCGATCCGATTTCGTAAAATAATAACTCGCTAAAAAACGCTAGCCAGAAAAATACTTCGAGAAGCATACAATGCTCACTGTTAGTTATTTTATAACTAATTGTAGTTATACCATAACTAACCAATCAAATTGTGGTTTAAGCGCCCAGCACGTGATCTGATCTGACGTGTCTGTAAGCCTTCTTCATTGTAGTAAATGACCTACAAATTGATCCTGGAGGGGGTATATGGAAACATATCATAAAGTCAATGAGAAGGAATTCACAACATGGAGACTCAGTGTTAGTAAACAATACTGGCTTGTTGAGAAATCTGTGGGCGAAAGCTATAGTTATACAGGTCAATTGTGCTACAGATGGCCGAGTCAGGTATGGGACTGGCTAGCAATCAGACTGGACTAGCTCATCAATAGTGCGTATCCACGACTCTTGAACCTTGCAGGATTCGAATTCAAGACCTTCGGTCTTGCATGTGAACACCTAACCTCTGGGCCGGCACCCAATAGTGTTAGTGTCTAACTCTGATCAATCTAGAGATTTTGCGCAACCTCACCCACTTGTCTTTGGTAGGTTACTGCCTACAACCGACAGGATTGAACTCCACACTGGTCAAAAGTCTTCTCAACTAGAACAGTGTGTCATCAAGTTGCCTATTTTGCATTCACAATAATAATTTCACTAACTTACATGCAAACGATATTAATTCTTGATATTGTGTTGGTTTTAATTTGAGCGCTTTCTCTGCCATTCTACTATCCATTACACGACAATTATTGATTTTCTCTGTCCATTTTTGACGTAAATCCAGTAGCTTGTCATTTAATTGTTGACGTATTGATTTAATTCGTACAGCACCTGTAGGTGTTGGCCATGTTGACCAAAGTGTCACAGCTTCTTGATAATATAATTTCAATTGCAGAGCTTCATCATCTAACCATGGAGCTGATGATAATTAGCAGTGATATTATTTTTTGAATAAATAGAAACGAGAAATACAGTACAATGTAAGATTACGTTAATTACATGATACGATACTTGGAAACAATGTAAGCAATATCGATTCATTGAATTATATATAAAGAATATTAGGGGTTCGAAGATATTATTCAACAAGTATAATCCAGTGAAATCAACTTAAAAAAGGAGGAGAAAGGTGATGACAGACAGACAGATAGACAGTTGCAACTTAGAACTACGCACGTATGTACATAAGTTCATGTTGCCATACCACATTAGCACAAGGACGCAGATGTCAAATCAAATCCCATAGTGATAAAGATAGTAGAGATATTAATGGTAATGAAGAAGACTAGGGTTCGAAGATATTATTCAAGAAGTATAATTAAGTGAAATAAGGTTAAGAGACAAAGGTAGAGGTGCTGACGATTCCAGAAGATTAGGATTTGAGAGAGCTCAAAGAATGGATGCACCTGTGACATTGCAGACGATTTTGAGCTATGTCATTCAAGGTCTCTAAGCATCGGTTAGTATCCTGTCGTGAATTCCAACCAGGTAGTCTACACTAACCAACATGACTCAATGACTTTGAATGACATGGCTCAAAATCGTTCGCAATGGCGCCGGTGCATTTATTCTCTGTGTTCTCTCAAATCCTAATCTTCTGGATTCTTCAACACCTCTAGTTTCGACTCTCTAAACTTTTCTCACTGAGTCATACTTCTTGAATAGTATCTTCTAATCTTAACCTCTCCGATTACTTCTAATTCCCTTACTACCTCTTCTTCTATTGGATTTGAATTGACGATTACTTCTCTGTGCTGATGTGGTATGGCAACATGAACTGATGTACTTATGTACAAAGTTCTACGTTGCATCTGACTGACTGACTGAACATGACTCAATCCACTTGTCAGTGACTGCATGGATTGCTGCCATGTTTTGGTCTGGCCGCCTCTAACTTCCTTCCAACCTACTCCTACACTACAAAACATAGCTCGTCGCGGTAGTCGGCGGTTAGGCATACGATCACATGTCCCAACCACCTCAACTGATGAAGTTTCATTACTTCATCTATTGACCTGCCATCCCTACCAAGCACTTATTTCCTAATAACAGCATTGCTTACTCGATAGTCCCAAGATATACGAGCAATGCTTCGGAGACACCTACGATAGAATACTAATAACCTACGAATATTCGTTATTCTTACAGGCTATTTTTCAAACCCATAGATGAGGACAGAGTGAAATGCTACGCAGTCAACCAGTGCTTTGTTTGGTAGACAGATATCGGATATATTGGATATTGGCAAAAGCCAATCGAGCCTTCTGTATCCGCTCTGAGATTTCGTCAGTAAACAGGCCATCAGCAGTGATGAGACACCCAAGATAGGTAAAGCGGTCAACATGCTCGACTATCACTAGTTCACATGCTGACGCAAACCAATCTTGAAACAACATTCTGCATTTCGAGGGTGAGAACCGCATCCCAAACATGCTTGCATTGTTGCTTAGGGTAGTCAGAAGAATCTGCATTTTGTCAGCACCAAGTAGAACTATGTCATCGGCATACTCTAAGTCAACCAATCAATCTTCTTGGTAGAAGGTCTACTCCTGAAAATTCTGACGAGGATTATGTTAACTCTAAAAGCATGTCTATAAGACGAAGTTAAACAAGAATGAAGAGAGTGGACAGCCCTGACGGACGCCACTTGAAGTAGAGAATTCCGATAGCAGTTCGCCATAGGCTCTCACACGACCAGTGGTGTTCGAGTAGACATCCTGTATGAGGTTAATGTACTTCTCTGGTACAGCTTTTGATGACAGACACTGTCACAGAACCTCACGATCGGCAGCGTTCAGAGAATAAATACATGAAGACTATGTATACAATGTGGTAAACTAAATTTGATATCAGCGATAAACTATATATAAACATTATTGAGAAAGGATTCTAAAAGGAGGTGAGAAACTTCGACAAGTTAACTGGTAGACATTGGTTTAAAAGATAAATACAACTTTCAGGTTTTAATTATTTATTTAACACACAAATATCATTACAAAATTGTTCAACACAAATATATGAACTTGTCAGCGGGTCCTGATACTGAACGGGTTCCCAAACCGATATAGGCAGTGCTCTTAGGCGGGTTATTCCTGAAACCTTTGATCTACATGTCTAATCCATAAGATGATGAGTGGAACGACGTAAGGAAATGTAGTCTCATGGTAGCCAATCATCATCAACAATAGATTTATGCGCTATTCATTCTATCAGGATTCAGAGGCTCATGTACATCAATAGTTTGGTACTGGGGTTTTCCAACTGATCTAAACAAACAAACGGATTCTTTGTACCTATCAACCTAGTTTATGCATTGGATTTTCGTTTGCTCAATTTCATAAACAACATCTCTGTCATGAGAAGGTAGTGAGTAGGACTTGTCTGGCAGTCGATATTACACGCAAAGTCATGTGACAACATATACAGTGTGTGTGTGAAAACTCCTCACCTTCGACTGTATCATGCATGACATTGAAGAGTTCAAAATCACGTAATTTTTTTTAAAAAAAAACATATAATTCATAATTTTGTAAACTTACCATCAATGACATTTCTTAGATTACGACTATCCTCTAATAAACCTGTATCCATCATACGTTGTCGAACACTATTATACAATTGTGATATGCCAGAAACTTCAAGTTTCGAAGCCTCTTGAATTACAAAATTAACTCTAAACAAAAACAAGATCAAAATGAAAACAATTAATATGTATTAGTGATAAGGAGTGAAGTAGTCGAATGTGTAGACCACTTCACTTTATCTTGGGAGTCTCATCAGTGCTGATAGCCTGGTAACTGACGAAATCTCAGCTGGGATACAGAAGCCTCGATTGGCTTTTGCCAACTTGCGTCACTTAAGGCGTAGGCGTGATATCCGTTTGCTGACTAAAGGATGAGTGTACTGTGTGCAGCAGTTCGCTCCGTCTTACTTTATGGCTGTGAAACATGGCCGTTAAGAGTAGAAGATATTCGTAGGTTACTGGTTTTCGATCATAGGTGTCTTCGAAGCATTGCTCGTATACCGTGGGATAACCGAGTGAGCAATGCTGTCGTTAGGAAACGAGTACTAGGTACGAATGGCAGATCAATCGATGAAGTGGTGAAACTTCATCAGTTGAGGTGGTTGGGACATGTCTTGCGTATGCCTAACCACCGACTGCCTCGAAGAGCTATGTTTTGTAGTGTAGGAGTAGGTTGGAAGAAAGCTAGGGGTGGCCAGACCAAAATATGGCACAAACCCATGAAGTCACTGACGAGTGGACTTAGCCATGTTGGTAATTGTCGACTACCTGGTTGGGGTCCGCGAGATGATAATAATAGATGGCTAGAGACCTTGAATGACATGGGTCAAAATCTTTCGCAATGGCACCGGTGCATTTATTCTTTGTGTTCTCTCAATTCCTAGTATTCTGGATTCTTCAACACCTCTAGTTTTGACTTTCTAAACTTATCTCACTGAATCATACTTTTTGAATATCTTGTAATCCTAACCTCTCCGATTACTTCTAATACCTTTACTACCTCTTCTACTATTGGATTTGAATTGACAACTACATCTCTGTGCTGATGTGGTATGGCAACATGAACTGATGTACTTACGTACGAAGTTCTACGTTGCATCTGACTGACTGACTGACTGACTAATATGTAGTAGTTAGTTATTGAATAAAGGAAAATTGATAGCTTTCCAATTTGTCTGGAATCATTTTCAACAGTTAATAAAACTTACCTAGACGAGTATGACTTTTTAACGTCTTCGTGTGACTTTTGATTGTCATCAGATGACTTTTTGTTGTCATCCGATGACATGTTATCTGCAAAATGTGAAAAGATAGAAATACACTAAGTGCTTGCTTGTTAATTAACATTGAAATAAATAAAATTCTCTTTAGAAATTAGCAAAATAATAAACCTTGTTAAAATAGTTCATTCAATTTCGTTTTGTTGAGATGTTTTTCTAACGAGTTGGCTTTCTACCGGACGAGGACGCTAATCCAGGGATTGGGACCGATGGTAACATCAGAAGAGTTGCAGGCGGAGTTACAAGTAACAAAAGAAGAAATCAGTCAGTCAGGGAATGATAGATGTAGTGTGCTATTACGAGTATGAGGGCAGATGTCACTTCTCGGCTGCCCACATCATGGAAGAGTAATTCATGCGGAACATGAAAAAGAAGTTAGATTAGTGTTGGTCTTAGAGACCTGTGGCGTGAATGAAGAGCCCAAGGGACAACCGCTTGATGGCGGTCACACATGGCCTCTGTATGGGAAGATTGTTTAGGGTTAACTCCACTCTTCAAATGGCCTTACCACCGGAGATGGATATCTGTGAGATAAGGTGAGATGTGACATTTTTAAGGTAGACCTTTCCTAACCCGTTTCTTCTTTCCTTGTGAGAAGGCAGAATCATTGCAGATGCTGGTTGTCCGAGGGAAACACCTTACTGCTGTCACACCCCTCTAGAGTCAAAAGAGGAAATAATAATCTTTCTTAAAATAATTCATTCAACTTCGTTTTGTTTAGACTCATTTAGTTTATTTGTCATATCAAACGTTTGGTACGATGAAGAATAAAGAACAGTGCAGAGAAATGACATAATAGTGAAGTAATACAAGAGGAAAATAAAATAGCGGTTGAGATAGAAAAAATATGATTTATAGAAGGGTGGTATCACGATACATTGCATTGACTTCACTGTTTAAAAAGAACACTAACAGACAAAACAGTATAATATTCGACTCGACGATGAGCTGCTGCTATGCGAGCACAAAACCATAGAGATGTGCAGCATCTGATAATGTGATGTTACCAGGATAGATCATGATAGAGTGTGGCTAAATCGAATAATATATGTTTTTACTATATTTTAGATTATGACTAACATGCAGTCCAACACAAAACAGAGAAATTGTGAAATGAACTTTTTTATAAACATTCAGGCAAATGGCTTGTATGACATAAGCCATGAATATCAGTTAGAGTGATATATCTTGACTTCTCAAAAGCTTATGATAAGGTCAATCATATATATCTCACGAATAAGCTCAAACCGTTAGGTATCAATTCACCTTTTATAGACACGTTAACTTCATATATAAATAGTTGACTGTCAAGGTTAGGGTCAACTTTAATTCTTCTCAGGCTACAGAATGTCTTGATGGAGTCTTTCAGGCTTCAATACTAGGACCACTTCTCTACTTAATTTATATCAATGATCTTTCTCAACAGGTATCGTCTGAGTTATTAACTCTCACTGACAATGTTAAACTTTGAAGAGAAAATTGCAGTCAAGACAATAAGTTGGCTCTTCGGCAGGACCCGATCCAGATCCAAAGTTTGGCGATTGACAAAACGGACTTACTTCTCATACATAAAAGTGAAAAAGGCATGCCTAAGACTTTGCAAACGACTTAGGTATCTCTTCTCTAGAGGTCTACTAAGTTGAAAAGGATCCAGGAGTACTTTTACATTTTGATCTTACGTCTCACGTTATGACAAAAATGCCTTTCAAGCAAACCTTGCACGTCAAAGTGCGTTTCCAGTCAGTTTAATAGTAAGATGTTCCACGTACTCTTTGCTTGTTTTGCTTACAGTATGGAAATATAGTTACCTCACTCATTCTTAAAGGATAAGAATACAATCAGACATATCTAATGGCGGGCCGCAAAATTAGTCCGAGAATTTAAATTCAAATCTTATAAAGAGCACTTCAAGTCACTGGATCTTTACGTTTCAGAGTATAGGTGTCCTGGATGTGATCTTTCAATGACGCATGGCGTTTTGAATACTGAGTATCCTCTAAATTACTTGCTTATGCTATGGTCGCGACGAGAAACTAAATCGAATTACGAAGAAACAAGTGGGTCCGAAACTGCAAAATGAATCGCAAGTACTTAATCTCTGGAAGCCTAATGCCTGACGGATTAAGCATAGTATAACTTTATAGTTTACTATTTTTCTCTTTTACTCGTCGAATATATCTAGGTTCGAATCTGGAGTCATCAGTAAACCATTGTTATTAGATTTGGAAGTCGTTTGAACAAAAGCTTTTTCTGTCTTCAGCCAATCTAATTTGTGCCCGAAACAGCAAAAATGTATTTCAAGTGTACTGGCTGTTGCTTTTGTTTTTCTTATTTGTTATTATCGAACTAAACAGTGAAGTACACTATTTTTAAAGCAATAATGGACTCGGAAGTGGAAGTCGCGCTGTTTTTTAAGTGACCCAAGAATTTCCGAAATGCTATTCCAGGCAACCGCTTGTATTCTCATTTGTGTCTTTACATGATGTTTTTCACCTGACAATATCAATCTCGGTTACCTCAAGTTTATTTGATATCACGTGGTTTTAGGCATAAATTACTGGCCTATTTTTAAGCATGCGTTTTATACTAGTCTCCATAACAACGAAAAAGAAAGTTCTGGGTGCCTTAATCTTCGTCATAAATTATGTTTATTTGGTAGAAAGAGATTGGTCAATTGTAAGCACTTTAGGATTAGTTGAGAAAGAGATTTTATTAATCGTCTCTTCTTGTCTAAAACATCAAGAACTGCTAAAACTAGGGCATATCATCTCGACGAGATAATTTTTCAGTGAATATACCCAATAAGTACTGAATCAGGATGACTAACTAAGTTTTACTTCTTAAAATTAAAAAAAGTCATGTCTGTGATGTAGAATAAAGCAGTAAATATTTACTAGGCTTCAGCATTTGCCTGCTACTCATATAAGAACAGATTACTACAAGAAAAGAAAGATTTATGTTCTTGATGTAAATAAAAAATTTTTCGGAACCACCTTCTTGCCAGAGTAACGCAATGATATACAAAGTAGGCAAAAACGAGCGGTTTTAATTCAATATACAATATCTTTCACGTACAACTATCTAACAATCAATATATCCAATATCCTTTTCATTAGCTAGTATAAACCAATCGATTTCTTTGCGCTCTATGCTTGTTTCTTCGGTACGGTTCCAGGTGTTCGGTGGTGTCCAATGAATGAGGGTCTAGCCACTCGACTGTCTATTTCTATTCAGTTGGCAGTTATTTATGAATGAAAACGTTTGTTTCAGGGCAGTAGGGTTCCTGGATACCAGCAGCTATCACATTACCAGACCGGAGATCAGTTACTTGCAATGTGGAGAATAGTAGGCAGAGAACTCCAATGCCAATAAGATTCCAGAACTAAGTAAATAAATGGATAATTAAATTTATTACTTAGTAGTGAATACTGTGGGACAGGACCGAAGTGTAAAAAAGGGAGAGGAAACAGAGATAACAGGCGAGATGTAATAATTGAGTTGTCTTGGGAGATAGCAATGATAACGACTAGCAGGTCTCAAGCTACGCATCAGGCACAGCTTGTCCAAGACTTACTTACTTACGCCTGTTACCCCCGATGGAGCATAGGCCGCCCACCAGTTTTCTCCAGCCAACTCTGTCCGGGGCTTCCCTTTCCATTTCTGTCCAATGTTTGTTCATTCCTCTCATATCTTTCTCTATTTCTCGGCGTAGTGTGTTCCTTGGCCTTCCTCTTTTCCTTTTGCCTTGAGGGTTCCATGTGAGGGCTTGTCTCGTGACGCAGTTGGGTGCTTTTCGTAGTGTGTGTCGTATCCACTTCCACCGCTTCTTCCTGATTTCCTCCTCCACTGGAATCTGACTTGTTCTCTCCCACAGTTCGTTGTTGCTGATGGTGTCTGGTCAACGAATACGAAGTATTTTGCGTAGGCAGCTGTTAATAAACACTTGTATCTTCTGGATGATGGCTTTCGTAGTTCTCCATGTTTCCGCTCCATACATTAGAACTGTCTTCACATTTGTATTGAAAATCCTGATTTTGGTTTTGTTTGAAAGTTGTTTGGAGTTCCAGATATTTTTCAACTGTAGAAATGCAGCCCTTGCTTTGCCAATCCGCGCCCTCACATCTGCATCAGATCCACCTTTCTCGTCGATGATGCTGCTCAGATATGTAAAGGTGTTAACGTCCTCGAAAGCATCTCCATCAAGCGTGATTTGATTGGTGCATGTTGTGCTGCATCGGAGAATTCTGCTTTTCCCTTTATGTATGTTGAAACCTACTGTTGCAGAGGCTGCTGCTACACTAGTCGTCGTCTCTTGCATTTGTTGTTGAGTGTGAGATAGAAGAGCCAGGTCATCTGCGAAGTCCAGATCGTCCAGCTGCGTCCTAACTGTCCAGTTGATACCGTGCTTCCCTCCAGACGTCGACGTTTTCATAATCCAGTCGATCACGAGGAGAAAGAGAAAGGGTGAGAGTAAGCAACCTTGCCTGACACCCGTCTTCACCTCGAAAGAGTCTGTCAGCTGACCTCCGTGCACGATTTTGCAGTTGAATCCATCATAAGAATTCCGTATGATGTTAACTATTTTCTCAGGCACACCGTAGTGTCGAAGAGGCCTCCACAGTGTTTTCCTATTCACGCTATCGAATGTCTTACCGTAGTCGATGAAGTTGATGTAGAGTGGTGAGTTCCATTCAATTGATTGTTCCACAATGATCCGTAATGTAGCAATTTGGTCAGTACATGATCGATCCTTACGAAATCCGGCCTGTTGATCTCGAAGTTGGGCGTCTACGAAGTCCTTCATTCTGTTTAACAATACTCTGTTGAAGACTTTGCCTGGTATTGAAAGAAGAGTGATGCCTCTGTAGTTCTCACACTTGCTGAGATCGCCGTTCTTTGGTATTTTGATCAGGTATCCTTCTTTCCAATCTGATGGTACTTGTTTCTCATACCAAATCTTCTTGAAGAGGTTGTAAAATATTTTCGCAGTTGCTTCTTCATCTGCTTTCATTGCCTCTGCTGGAATGTTGTCTGGTCCTACTGATTTGCCGCTCTTGATTTGTCTGATGGCCATACTGATCTCCTCAATCGTAGGTGGGCCAATATGAATTGGGAGGTCCGTGGATGCTGTTTCGATGTTGGGTGTGTTCAGTGGAGCCGGTCGATTCAGGAGTTCTTGAAAGTGCTCTACCCACCTATTTTGCTGTTCTTCAGTGTTGCTGATTACTTTGCCTTCCTTGCTTTTCACTGGTCGTTCTGGTTGACGATAATTTCCAGCGAGCTTCTTCGTTGTTTCGTACAGTTGTCTCATGTTTCCTACTCTTGCAGCCTTTTCCGCCGTCATTGCTAGATCTTCCACATATTTTCGTTTGTCAGCTCTGATGCTCTTCTTCACTTCCCTGTTTGCTTCTGTGTATTCAGCTTGTGCCTTAACTTTCGCTGCTCTTGTTCGGCTGACATTGATTGCTGCTTTCTTGTTCCTCCTTTCTTCAATTTTTGCGAGAGTATCAACAGAGATCCATTCCTTATGATGCTGCTTCTTGAGACCAAGGACCTCCTGACATGTTGAAGTGATTGCCTCCTTAATCCCTTTCCAATTGTTCTCCAATGTTGTGTCCTCTCCATTGAGTAGATCCTGAAAGGCCTGGAACCTATTGGTGAGGGCTATCCTGAATTCGTTGAGCTTTACAGTATCCCGAAGAAAGGCCGTATTAAACTTGTGTGATGTTGTCTGTCCCGTTGTCCAGTGCTTCTTTAGTTTCAGTTTCATTTTGGCGATTAGCAAATGGTGATCTGAGGCTACATCAGCTCCTCTCTTCGTTCTCACATCCTCCATAGTCCTTCTGAACGTTTTGTTGATACAGATATGATCAATCTGGTTCTGAGTAGTGTGGTCCTGGTGAAATCCATGTAGCTTTGTGTATGCGTTTGTGCGGGAATATCGTGCCACCGATGACCAGTTTGTTGAAGGCACATAGGTTTGCAAATCTCTCACCGTTTTCGTTTCTTTCTCCCAGTCCATGTCGTCCCATGATGTCTTCATATCCAGTGTTGTCCATTCCAACCTTGGCATTCAGGTCTCCCATAAGAATCGTCAAATCCTTTGGTGAACATTTCTCGACGATTGACTGCAGCCTTTCGTAGAATTGATCTTTAACGTCGTCATTGTAGTCATTGGTAGGTGCATAACATTGGATGACGTTCATTGCAATGTCCTGTTTCTTTGTTTTGAAGGATGCTTTAATGATCCTCGGCCCATGAGATTCCCATCCTATCAGTGCCTTTTGTGCATGTTTGGACAGCATCAGTGCAACTCCTTGTGTATGTGAAGCATTTTCCTCTTCATGACCAGAGTATAACAGCAGTTCCCCTGAAGCAAGTCTCAGTTATCCCACCTGTGTCCAATGCTTTTCACTGATGCCGAGCACCTCGAGGTTGTATCTTTTCATTTCTGCCGAAACTTGAAATAGTCTTCCAGTCTCCCACAATGTACAAACGTTCCATGTACCTAAAAAAATGGTTGCTCTGGTTGTCAGAAGAGGCATCAGCCCCGTGACTTCCGAGGGAACTCGGCTTTCATCACGAGACGTCATAATTCTTCTTCCAACTCCCAGGTCAGAGTTAAAATGGTTTGAATTATTTTTTTTCCGGTTAGCGTTTTTTTGGCAAGTGAGATTTCAACGGAATGGGGTCGCCAACCCCATGTCCAACCCTCCTCCCTTATCCGGGCTTGGGACCGGCAGTAGCCCCTAAGGTTCTACTGGCAGAGTTAGCTTGTCCAAGAGGAAGATGATAATCCGTATGTGAGTATGTGATTGTCAAGTCTCTTCCTAATGCTGTCCACTGAGGAGGATGCGGTCGCCTCGGCTGGGAGAGCATTCCAAGTCTCTACGACTCTTAATGCGAAAAAGTGTGCATGAACTTAAGTATTTGCTCTTTGATGTGCAATTTTTTGAGGATTGCCTCGAGGGGAGTGGTGATGATGCATCGGTAGGATGCTCACATCGGAATAGTTTCGTGTGCTTAATATGCTGTACGCTATTATCAGATCCCCTCTGATCCTCCTGTAACTCAGTGGGAACAATCCCAAGTGCTGGAGGCTATCACTGTTAGGTTTATTTTTCAACACTATCATCCGTTTGGTTGTTCGTCTCTGCACTCGATCCAAAAGATTTATGCCTCTTCTGAGCAGAAGGGGTGCGATGACGTTGGGAAATTCAGGTGTGGGCGCGTGTATGTCTTAAATAATGTTAAGAATAATTGTGGGGTGATAGCACCAAGTTGTCTTCGCATGAAGTGAAGCGTCGCATTTGACTTTGCCACGTCCCCCATATAGTTTGGGCTCCTATGGTGGCTTTCTGTGGTTAGTAAACGGAGATTACGCTATAAGGAGACATTAGGGAGCGGACTCCATTTGACGGTGTAAATCGTTTGCGTCATATGGGGAAGAATGTTCATGACGTGACACTGGCTGGTTTAGCCTTAAACCGTTTTTCACTGCCCATTCATCTTAGGATGCAAGGTCCTTTAGAAGCTCATTCGAATCCTCTTCACTTCTAATTTACTTCCAGATCTTCACGTCGTTTGCGTAGATCAGTTTCGGCGAGCTAACAGTGCTTAACAAGTCATTAATGAGTATCAGGAAGAGAAGTGGACCTAAGATGGTCCTCTATGAAACTCCTGATGTGGATACTCGTCAACTTTCGTGCACTCTATTTACATTGCTACGAAACTTTCTATTTTCAATGTAGTTTCTGAGCCAAATGGGTCAGTGAAGCCTGTTTCGGTAACCTTTGTGATTATTCGTGGGTGAGATACTGGATCAAAGGCTTTCACAAAGTCAAGAAATATTGTTTGTACCGGTGTTTTTCGGCACAAACATGATGTCTAACTGTCCAACACTATCAGAAGATTGGACATGCAATAACTGCTTTGTCGAAGCCCGTATTGAGCTTCACGGAAGATTTCATTCTTATCCATGGAATCTCTCATTCGTCCACCCACCATTCCTTCCATCACCTTTGATAATCGTTTTAGTATTTTGACTAGTCTAAAACCACCTGCCTCCTCCGAAGACTTCATGTTCAGACGTAAGCAATTACTTGTAGCGATTAACAAACAAAGTTAATAAAGAAGAACAAATCCAAATGCTGAAATGCTATTTTCATGATGAAGAAAGACTATGTATCAATTATGAGGCAGTATATTAACTGGTTGCCCTGGGGCTATTTATACTGAATGTCACGTAAACAGGTGTCAAATTAAAGATAACTCTCTGTTTCATGAGAACGTAGAAAATAATTGATCGAAGAATCGCATGTCAGAAGAAAAAATTTGAATGAAAATTCAATACATGGTTTTGGTGTGGAGAAGTCGATCCTCGTAAGTCATGCACATCTTATTGCGCAAAATAATTTAGGTGTGGTAAAGTTTAACACACTGCCGGCGTGTTGATCTAAGGTTCGATTAGTCACCGGTGATAATGACACTCGTATTTTAGCTTTCCAAGTACAATAACATTATCAAGGACTACAAAATTAGTTCTCATATTTAGAAGCGATAATATACCCCAATTTGTTCATGTTGCTGTCGATACAGTGGCACTGTAGATGAATTTTCTACCGTAGCAGTTCACTTTGATTCCAGTAGGTGTAGGTCGAACGCGCTATCCCCTAGTCCAATATCAAAACACAACAATTCTAGGAGAAAGTGGTCTATTTTTACAATGAAATGGAAATACAAACAGTTACCTGAGCATTAATACACCTTCCAAGTCCAATATTACCCTGATGGGTATCCGAATCCAAAAGAATAAGTGATACTAGTATTAACTGCCACGGCATCAAATCCAAATGTGGCTGTAGCCATATTAAATATCAAATTTAAACAACATGTGTACAGTTCAGAAGCAAACATAAAAATTCAAAGTAAGTACGAAATATGGAGATAATAACAATATACAATGATAAAATCTCAAAATGGAATCAAATAGAGTACCAAAATGTCAACAGAATGAGTCAGTCATTTCATAACACAAGTATATATACATGGAGGGATTTTCCAAAAAAAACATTCAAAAAAGATTCTACACCAGCCCGCGAAATCCCTCCATGCAAAAAGCAAGCCTTTTCTGACACTTCAATTTAGGGTTCACTCTCATCCGTTAATCCACACCGGAAGAACGAGTAGGACTTACAGCAGTACGCCTACCCGTCCTCCAACATGGACATGACCTATCAAGCTAACTAAATACCTGTACCTTCCCATCAGGCCTTTGATTTCCCTGTCTATCGTAGCATGACCTAACCGTAGTATAAACCTTATCCAATTAACCCATATGAACATGTACAACACGCCGTAAAGCTGGTCATATCCTATCCAGGAATTGCATTCCATATCATGGGGATGAGTCGTCAATCCACCACCACTTGCTCCGATCAGCAGATACAATGAAGTCCGTGATGCTGACTTATCAACAGAAGTTCTTGACTCATAGATAATATGCAAGGGTGGGATCTCCAATTTTGACATTTTTTCGTCTCCAGAAGACTTTAAGTAGCATAACATGGGACCAATATCTAACTACCCATCTCCTGATACAGAGGAGGTTTGATCAGCATTCCTCATCTTCGGCAACTCATTTGTCACATCAGTGACATCCAGATGATTATCATCGTCATCATGATTCCGTTCTGTCAGACAAAAACATAAAAACTTCAATATAAGTACGAAATATGGAGATAATAACAATATACAATGATAAAATCTCAAAATGGAATCAAATAGAGTACCAAAATGTCAACAGAATGAGTCAGTCATATCATAACACAAGTATATATACATGGAGGGATTTTCCAAAAAAAACATTCAAAAAAGATTCTACAGGCACAGAGTCTGCTGCCTCATTTGAAAACTCAAAGTTTCTAGATTTTAAAGTTACGGTACGACCTACTGCAGTTTTAATGTTGAGGGTTACTGAACACAAACTCCCTGCACGAGAATGTTATAAACTGCAAACATTAGATGATAATTTTTCATATATACAACGTGAAGTTTAAGCAGGTGGAACATAGTCATCTATTCTTGTCTTCAAAAAATAAAGACTTGAAGTATATTTATCTCCTTTAGCTCCCAAAGAGTATTCCAATACTTTACTTACACTTTCACTACTACATGTGCTTAATGCAGACGAGGCATGGTAATTCGATCTCTGGACGATCTAGTCTTATTCAAACTAATTTAATTTATTCATGCTCCCTGAGAAGCAGTATATAAGGCACAGAAAGATCTCTTTTGAAAACGATCAAGGGACTCGGTGCATTTTTCATTGTGGGGCACTCTTTTTGTTAACCCTTAAAAGTCGGATGGTAAAAACACTTGCATATGCAGAGATCGTAGACTGACGTTGAACTTCCGAATTCTCGTTACAGAATATAACAGCAAGTTAGAGAGTAAGCAACTCAAAAATCGCTATTTTATTGACGTTCACTTCCTTCTCTGAAGGCCTCCAGCCGTAGGTACGTTTCTGCGCCATGTGAAGCGATAGCTCGTTAACACCTTATATGTGCGCTTGGATAGATTAAACGATTAAGAAACATAAATGACGTGCAAAAACAAAGAGGTAATATATTGAAATATTTTGATGTAAGTAAATATGTAGACAAAACATTCATACACGCCACCAATATCGAAATTCAGTTCGGTAGCAGATATTATATAACCGATCATGCACTGTGAGCAGATATATTTTAACGTTTGAAACATCAAGAAACACGCATAAATTTCTCTCAATTACGAGGTAACCCAAAGGAATCACGAATAATCAAAACAAACGTTCATTACGGATGGTCAACTTGTCGCCTACTTAGTGTAGTGTGCTACAATATGTCGAACCCATATGGCTTGCCTCAGACTTCGAATAAATTACTTATTCCATTCTTCACGAGTTAGTCAACCTTGTCAATTATTCTCCTATAAACCAAGTTATTTTTGTTTGAATGTATATGTTCATTGTTTGTTTCGCTTATCATACGTCTGGCTTTTATTTTGAGTACAAATACTTAGTTTTACCACATTACATATAGTTTCGCTGATAGGTTACTCCAGTTTACGCTTTGTATCCTCATGTCTCTGTTTGCTTTCACGTGAGAAATGAATTCATTAACAAAAAACCGTATCGGGCTTTTAAGCAACGGAGTCACAGAAACGATTTTCACCTCATAATGATATGCGGAAATCAAGTGAAAGATTTTTTCCATAGCATGCTCAGTCCTTTGTCCGAAATCGAGTCAAGCCCTGAGACACAAAAATAAACTCCATAATCCCCTTGGTCCGGCTTCCAATATCTCCACAATGTTGACATCAGATGTTTAATTCAGCACCGATTAAGAGACCTTTATTTGGTGCTTATTATAGGATTCCAAATTCATCACGACTTACACTAACGTTACGCTTTCATGTATTCATGGCGTTTTGGTGTAAAAACTCTGCCTCCAAGCTGTAATTCCCGTCGAACGAGAGTGCTGGATTTGACGTCAAATTCCCATTATTAAACTGATTAAAGATGCTGATAGGTATGACCAGTACAGACTGGATCTAAGAATGACTTTTTTTCTACTGACTACATCGCTCATTGGAAATTATATTGACAGAGTGTGTTCGACAAATCATAAGAAAAACATTTTTTGTTATTTCCATGGTTGAAAGTTATCTACCACTGCTTATATAACCATTCTTTCCTTGATCACCGCGGATGTTACTTAACGTTATGAACTGTAAGTGCTCGTAGATATTTCTTTTAGACAGTGGTTTAACTGACAAGTATTTATAAATTTTGCTAATTCAGATAGGCGAATTACTTAGTGGATTTTATTAACGAGAAATTTTAAAAATTATACTCTAGTATAGTTGCAGTGAGGATTTCTAATACTTCATTCCATGAATTTATGTTAGTATTTCTGAGGTGTGATCATTTTTAATGTCACCTCAAGAGAAGAAGCTTTCCCTAAAGTCTGTTGCTTGTTCTCACTGATGGATTCTGGGCAGTATATAAAGATACCAATAAAATTTTGAGTATTATTTAAATAATGCGACTCAAATGAACTTATAGGGAAAAAAATAACCGGTTACCCTCTAGTCACAAAAGTAGCAGAATGTTTCTACACGAAGACCAGTGAATAGCAAGGAAGGCAAAGTAATCAGCAACACTCAAGAACAGAGAAATAGAAGGGTAGAGCACTTTGAAGAACTGAATCGACCAGCTACACTGAACCCACCCAACATCGAAGCAGCATCTTCGAGATCAACAGGCCGGATTTCGTAAGGATCGACCGATTGCTGCATTACGGATAGTTGTGGAACAACCAATTGAATGGAACTCACCACTGTACATCAACTTCATCAACTACGCGAAAGCATTTGAAAGTGTGGACAGGAAAACACTGTTGAGGCTTCTTCGACACTACGGTGTGCCTGGGAAAGTAGTTAACATCATACGGAATTCTTACGACGGATTTAACTGCAAAATCTTACACGAAAGACAGATAACAGACTCTTTTGAGGTGAAGAACGGTATCAGGCAAGGTTGCTCGCTCTCCCTATAAATTTATAATTACTCTTGCAGTTCGTCTTTAACTCGAGAAGTGTAGGTTCATACGCGTCTGAACCAGTCCAGGTTTAAAAACGATAATTGTGGGAGAAAGGGGTTTCAAATTACCACAATAGGTTCCGTTTCTGGAAGAATAAGTGCTTCCAGTCAATTACTGCTGGAGTATCAAATCCAGATATGGCTGCAGCCATATTAAATATCAAATTGAAACAACATATGTATAGTTCAGAAAGAAACATAAAAACTTTAATATAAGTACAAGATATAGAAATAATAACAATATACAATGATAAAATCTCAAAATGGAATCAAATAGAGTATCGAAATATCAACAGAAAGAGTCAGTCATATCATTACGTAAATATATATACATGGAGGGATTTTCCAAAACCAAACACTCCCACTTTCTCTTTCTCCTGGTGATCGACTGGATTATGAAGGCGTCGACATCTGGAGGGAAGCACGGTATCAGCTGGACAGCTAAGACGCAGCTGGACGATCTGGACTTCGCAGACGACCTGGCTCTTCTATTGCACACGCAACAACAAATGCAAGAAAGACGACCAGTGTAGCAGCAGCCTCAGCAGCAGTAGGTATCAACATACATAAATGGAAAAGCAGAATTCTCCGATGCAACACGACAAGCGACAACCAAATCACTCTTGATGGAGATGCCTTGGAAGACGTTAACACCTCTGCATATCTTAGCAGCATCATCGACGAGAAAGGTGGATCCGATGCAGATGTGAGGACGCGGATTGGCAAAGCAAGGGCTGCATTTCTACAGTTGAAAAATATCTGGAAATCCAAACAAATATCAATCAACACCAAAATCAGGATTTTTAATACAAATGTGAAGACAGTTCTCCTGTATGGAGCGGAAACATGGAGAACTACGAAAGGCATCATCCAGAAGATACAAGTATTTATGAACAGTTGTCTTCGCAAAATACTTCGGATCCGTTGGCCAAAAACCGTCAGCAACAGTCTAGTGTGGAAGAGGACAAACAAGATTCCAGTGGAGGAGGAAATCAGGAAGCAGAGGTGGAAGTGGATAGGACATGTTACGGGAGAAACGAAGACATTTTGCTGATCAAAACCTTCATGTATAAATATCATTAATTTCACTGTTTTTGGGTACATTTGTTTTACTTAATTTGTGAACTTGTTTGAATTATTATTTGCGGACATTTTGGACTCCCGTTTCTCTTTGTTGTTCGTTTGCAGTTTTTTGCTCCAAGAGCTAATAAATTAGAAGAACGACATTGGTCGTCTATTTGTAATACAGTATTTTGGTCGAATTTGTGATTTGGAATAAACTTTGGTATCTACTTTGGAGTTTCGTTCTTGGTTTAGAAATTTGGGACCGTGAATTACAAATAGTTCGACAACCGTGCTTCGTAAGATCAACGAGCAAAAAACTGGACGTAACAAAAGTTCTTCTAATTTAATTTCGTCATATATTGGAGTTGTGGTCGTTTTGCTCCAGAGGTTCTTCAATTCAAATTTGGTCGTTGGAAACTTTTGGAAATTTGGGTCCAAAAGTTCTTCTTACTTTTAATTTGGTCGTTGGATACTTTGGACAATTCAATTTTGGTTCTTTGGTTATAATTTGGATACTTTTAGACATTTTTGTTATTATTGGCCGAATACGCTCGGATTAATTTCACATTTGCTTGGTAATCGATTTCGAATAAAAACATACAATGGAAACTAGAAGCAAAAAGCTGAAGGAGCAGGACGAAATGGATGGTAAATTTTCTAAAGCTGTTTGTGGTATGTCTGATGTTAATGATGATAAACTTGATGATATTAGTGTTAATAGTAAGTCTTCCTCTCAGTTTAGTACTTCTAGATTGAAGTTAGATAAGGCATTAATTAAGAAGAAGAATTTGGAAAAAAGACTTGAGTTAGAAAAGCAGCTTAAAATGTTAGAGCTTCAAGAGGAAGTTGATATGGCTGAATTAGAATGTAAGCTCATAGAAAACGATAACCAACTGTCAGTAGACAAAGCTGAGATAAATTCTAAGGTCGAAAGGTATTTGGATTGTGATATTGCGCGTAATAAGGTAAGTAACGCCTCAAAATGCGATTGTATTGATGAATTAAAGGACACGTTACGTGCTACGGTTAATAATACAGTTTTGCCTAAAATCGTTAATGATGAATTTTTTATGGGTAACCCACATGTTATGTCTGATACTTATTATTGTAAGTCACCTTTGGCAGGCATTAAGGAACCAGGATTAAGTGAGAGTTCTAAGGTACCAGAGACCGATCAGATACGTAAGACATCGATAGAGGGTTTAGAACTACCTAAGGTCGAACTTTCATATTTTGTTGGAAAGTCTCGCGACTACTTTAGGTTCATGCGTCAATTCGAAACGTTTATAGAACCCAGAATAAAAGACGACCAAGTTCGTTTATTGTATTTAATTCATTATTGTAAGGGAAAAGCAAAAAATGCGATTGAAGGCTGTATTATTATGGATCCACAAGCAGGATATAAGAGAGCTAAGGCCATTTTAAAACAGCTCTTTGGACAGTCGCATGTAATAGCCTGGGAAACCTTAGAGGATTTATTTAGAACTGGGAACGCAGATTTTAATGATTCTGAATTATTGACGAATTTGGCTATTAAAATGCAGAATGCTGCTTTAACTTTAGAACACCTAAATTGCACAACGGAACTTAATTCCATGGTTACTTTAGAACGAATAGTCAGGCTCTTACCTCGTCGAATGCAAGCCCAGTGGGCAGAGCTAGGAATCAAGTGGGACGAAGAGGAGAGAGAGCCTAGTTTCAATGAGTTGACGGAATTTATTATGTCTCGTGCTAAGATAGCTAGTAGTAGGTTCGGAAGATTAGCTTATCAGGCTAAAACAGGAAATAATACGGAAGCTACTAGTGGTCTGCGTGCGAGACATGAGGATTTTTCGTTTCTACCTAAAGCACGCTCGGAAGATAAGAGAGTTGTCAATTATATCACGAAAGCATACGCTGATGAAGGACGAGTATGCGGCCGAAACGATGTAAAGCCTCTTGATGCGTGTCCTAGCAAGAAGCCGGTTGGTGTAACAGATAAGATGGCTTTTCTAAGTATGGAAAAGAAAGAAAAGGGTGAAAAGTGTAGGCATCAAGATGGATCCGAAGTGTGTGATGATAAAAGCCTCTTAGCTGCTCGAAAAGCCTGGAATGGTTATTTGGATTCGAGTAATCAGAGGTTAATGAGTTCAGCAAATATGAATAAGGCCCAGGCAGGATTGTCTGAACGGAATAAAGCTTATTTTCGGAACCCTTCAGTTGGGGTAAATTATATAACTGGACCTAGAGTAGATTCTAGGATAAGTGATGGTGGTACAGTAACGGCTAAGAAGCCTAGGAGACAACATGATGCTACTATTACTAAGAAGCCTGAACCTCATGCTCTTTCGGATGCTACGACTAGCCATGGAAATAGTAGCCATCAGAACCTTAGTAGTGACAGTGATAATAAGGATATAGAAAGTGTCAGCAGTCCACTTATAGTGACTAGTTTATCAACTTCATCGAATGAGCCTCCTAGTGTTTCGACGTCATCGGACCTCGTCACGAATGTTAAGTTGATTGAAGATGCACAAGGTTGTGCAACTGTAACTGTTCCTATTCCGGTTGACTGTCAGTCGAGTGATGATGAGAAGAAAGTGTTTGATGGTAACAGCCAGTCTACAGTGTTGTGTGATGACGATGCTATTGATGAGCATATGTCTTGTGTCTCTGAAACGGATGCTAATGCTGACCGAATCGACGCGACTTGTCTGACAGAACGGAATCATGATGACGTTGATAATAATCTGGATGTCACTGGTGTGACAACTGAGTTACCGACGATGACGAATACTGACCAAACCTCCTATGTATCAGGAGATGGAAAGATAAATATTGATCCCACGTCATGCTACTTAAAGTCTTCTGGAGACGATGAAATATCAAGATTGGACATCCCACCCTTGCATATTATCTATGGGTCAAGAATTTCTGTTGATAAGTTAGCTTCACGGACTTCATTGTATCTGCTGATCGGAGCAAGTGGTGGTGGATTGGCGACTCGTCCCCATGATAGAGAATGTAGACTTTGGATAGGATATGACCAGTTTTACGACGTGTTGTACATGTTCGTGTGGGTTAATTGGATAAGGTTTATACTACGGTTAGGTCATGCTACGATAGATAGGGGAATCAAGGGCCTGATGGGAAGGTACAGGTATTTAGTTAGCTTGATAGGTCATATCCATGTTGGAGGGCGGGTAGGCGTACTGCTGTAAGTCCTACTCGTTCTTCCGGTGTGAATTAGGGGATGAGAGTGAACCGTAAATTGAACTGTTAGAAAGGGCTTGTTTTGCTTAGAGGGATATTGTGGGCCGGTGTAGAATTTATATTGAATGTTTGTTGTTGATTGCTTGTGATGCACATACTTGGATTGTTGTTATATATTTTGTCGGTGAAAAGAACCAAGGTTCTTTTGGTCGGGAGTGTTACGGGAGAAACGAAAACATTTTGCTGATCAAAACCTTCGTGTATAAATATCATTAATTTCACTGTTTTTGGGTACATTTGTTTTACTTAACTTGTGAACTTGTTTGAATTATTATTTGCGGACATTTTGGACTCCCGTTTCTCTTTGTTGTTCGTTTGCAGTTTTTTGCTCCAAGAGCTAATAAATTAGAAGAACGACATTGGTCGTCTATTTGTAATACAGTATTTTGGTCGAATTTGTGATTTGGAATAAACTTTGGTATCTACTTTGGAGTTTCGTTCTTGGTTTAGAAATTTGGGACCGTGAATTACAAATAGTTCGACAACCGTGCTTCGTAAGATCAACGAGCAAAAACTGGACGTAACAGGACACACACTACGAAAAGCACCTAAATGCATCACGAGACAAGCCCTTCCATAGAACCCTCAATGTAGAATCATTTTAGAATGTTTTGTTTTTTGGAAAATCCCTCCATGTATATATATTTGTGTTATGATATGACTGTCACTTTCTGCTGACATTTTGGTACTCTATTTGATTCCATTTTGAGATTTTATCATTGTATATTTTTATTATTTCTATATCTTGTACTTATATTGAAGTTTTTATGTTTCTTTCTGAACTGTACATATGTTGTTTAAATTTGATATTTAATATGGCTACAGCCATATTTGGATTTGATACATCGACTGTACGGACTGGAAGCACTTATTCTTCCAGAAACGGATACCCACCGCGGTAAATTGGATTTAGAAGGTGTAATATTGTTTTTAGTAATTGTCTGTATTTCCACTTTCTATTAAATAAAGACCGTTTTCTTCCAGAATTATTGTGGTTTGGTATCGGATCTGGGACAGCGCGTACCAACCTGCACCTATTGGAAACGGAGTGAAGTGGTGGGGTAAAAAATTCATTTATACTCAAGGCAAAAGGACAAGAGGAAGGCCAAAGAACACAGTACGCCGAGAAATAGAGAAAGATATGAGAGGAATGAACAAACATTGGACAGAACTGGCGAGGGTAGCCCAGGACTAAGTTGGTTGGAGGACACTGGTGAGCGGCCTATGCTCGATTCGGGGGGGGGGGGGGTAACAGGCGTAAATACGTAAGTAAGTATGCCTCCATTTGTAACGCCATCCGAAGTAATACAACAGAAGCAATAATAATTGACTTAAGGTTTATCGACTAAAAATATCATGTCTGAAATTCAATCGAATAGTATAAATTATTTGATCTGATTTTGTTGAGAATCACTTTCAACAGGTAATAAAACTCACCTGGGCGAGGATGACTTTTTATTACGACTTCGATTTACTTTCGATCATCGTCTGATAACGTTCTCTTAATAAAAGTATTCCACTACAGGAATTTGATAAATGGCGATTTCACGGTATCGAAAAAGATGGAGCGGAATTGCGTAAACAGTGGAGCCAAAATTGCAGCAACAGAAACTGAACGTTGGCGCGTACAGATTAGTAATATACAAAGAACTTCAGTTAACCAATCACTGCTATAACTGGTTATAATAATTAATATTTCTATTAAACCAATCGTGTTCTCTTCAAGCAAGTGAAGTCACCACAAATCTTTAGATTAAGAAAATAAAAATCCAAATATTGAACAATCAAGAGGATTTAAGGGTAATGAAAAAGAACGAGGACAGCTTTGAAGACACCTGAACATTCGATGTGTGGCGAGCGTAACGAATAGTAAACAGCCATCTTGTGTCATTAAATACTTCTTATTCTGTTTAAACCCAAATGATAATACAATGCAATTTGAGTTTTTTCATGCGTCTTGTCGAATTTCTAGATGTATTTACATCATTATTGTTTTGTTACTTTATTTCGAATCTACGATAAATTAACACCAATAAATTTGTATAAGGTGCTCCCGCGTATTTACTCAAAAGTTTTGTAGGATCTATTTTGAAGGTTTGTTTTAGGAAAATCCCTCCATGTATATATATTTACGTAATGATATGACTGTCACTTTCTGCTGACATTTTGGTACTCTATTTGATTCCATTTTGAGATTTTATCATTGTATATTGTTATTATTTCTATATCTTGTACTTATATTGAAGTTTTTATGTTTCTTTCTGAACTGTACATATGTTGTTTAAATTTGATATTTAATATGGCTGTAGCCATATTTGGATTTGATACATCGACTGTACGGACTGTAAGCACTTATTCTTCCAGAAACGGAACCTATTGTGGTAATTTGAAACCCCTTTCTCCCCCAATTATCTTTTTTAAACCTGCACTGTTTGAGACGCGTATGAACCTACACTTCTCGAGTTAAAGACGAACTGCAAGAGTAATTATAACATTATAGTAAGAGCAAGCAACCTTGCCTGATACCGTTCTTCACCTCGAAAGAGTCTGTTATCTGTCTTTCGTGTAAGATTTTGCAGTTAAATCCATCGTAAGAATTCCGTATGATGTTAACTACTTTCCCAGGCATACCGTAGTGTCGAAGAAGCCTCCACAGTGTTTTCCTGTCCACACTTTCGAATGCTATCTCGTAGTTGATGAAGTTGATGTACAGTGGTGAGTTCCATTCAATTGGTTGTTCCACAACTATCCGTAATGCAGCAATCGGTCGATCCTTACGAAATCCGGCCTGTTGATCTCGAAGTTGGGCGTCTACGAAGTCCTTCATTCTACATCTGCTTTCATTGCCTCTGCTGGAATGTTATCTGGTCCTGCTGCTTTGCCGCTCTTGATTTGTCTGATAGTCATACTGACCTCTTCAATCGTAGGTGCGCCAATATTAATTGGGAGGTCCGTGGATGCTGCTTCTTAATTATATGAGAAACTGAAAATAATTCAATTTGGAAAATAAACATTACCAGGCCAATGCTTGCAGCTGTTCATCAATATTAAAATACTGATATGCGACAACTGGAACAACAGCAAAACTACAGGTGTGAGTATATCACTTGAAAACCAAGATCTGTATCGACAAGACAGGTTACAACAACGAGGTGGAGTATGCCCTACAGATGTCCACACTAGCACAGACTCAACCTTATGTGATATGTCATAGATAAACAAACTACAAGATTATGAGTCGGTCGTTCTGAAAGCCTCATATGCAGTTCCCTTACCGTTCGCTAATTTGTGCCATTGGCCTAACGCACCAACAGCTCACCTAGCAATACTTCCAGAAGTATATCATGTTTGCTTCATCCCTACCGTCCATAGACACTAACGACGAACTAACAAATATACTCTATCACAACACCAATAAGATCTTCAACAAAATCGCACTCTTAGGACCCTGAAGACCAAACATTTCTAAGGTTACATATATATGTCACACCATATACGAAAACGTCTCCGAACACATGCTACCAGATTTCATAACTCTGAAGCTTCTACTCATTAGTTAAGACGACAGAAATATTTAACGAGGCAGAGGTAATACGTACGATAAGTGGATGTCAAAGTCATGTTCTTTAGCAGAACGTGTAAAGTAATGTCGATATCTTTAGGACGGTATGAGGTTGGCGCATCACTACGGTTCAACATTACAGTTGTGCAGTTGCTAGTGTTAAAAGTGGGTAAGGTTTTGATTATTCATTTTCAGATACTATGCCAACCTTCATAAATTCTTTGTTTCTCTAAAGATTATTGGATTATCTGCAAGTAACAGAGCTTGGTGGTCTAAGGTGTAAGTTAAGCTATTATAACACATTAGGGAGCAGTGAACTAACAATGGAACCTCACAGTTTTATGCCTCTCAACGCGCGCTAACTAGACATATAAGGAAATGACTTGCAGTGATTTCCCCATTAGTTAAACTTACAGCGACTTTTTAGACATCTACTAATAAACAAGGATTTCAGCTTCCGAAAAACAATGCCACGGTCATCTTTATCGAATCTTAAAGGTTAGTTTTTAATCTATTTCGGAATTCACTGGTAAAAAACTACGAACCTTGATGACGATGTCAAGTGGTTGAGAGCATCTTCACTATGTATACTGTGTTAAGAGCTTCCTAATAGACTAGTATACACCGAATATTTTGTCTTAAAGAGCAGTTTTTTAAATAAACTAGATGTATGCGAATAAAGTTTATATGAACTTTCATGTTGTTTATAAATGAATCTATTTCATATTAATGTGCTAGAAAGACATAGTTGCATTATTTACTTCTGGAACTCCCGTTTACGACACTCAGTGTTGTAACTTGCTAGGACATTTAAGCTTTGAATATCCTTGAGAGTTTTTATTAGAATTTCAGTAAATAAACGTCTTTCGACACACGTACCAAACTCTTAACTTTAATCGGTTAAATCTGAAACCCGTCAGCTTGAGAAACGATGAGCAGATAGAGGGTAACTCTACGTGGACTAGCTTTTCCCATATTAAATTAGGATAGAAATTTGGTGTTAATTTCGAGATATTCCCCTCTCTCTCATACAGATTTAGGAGCAGTGCTTACTATTTCCACCTCGTAACTAACAAGGATATTCCGGAAATTTCTGTATATTTACAGTAAAATATTCCAAAGTATGTAGATTTCATTTCATCTTGTCGGCTAATTTGAGCACAAGTGTAGTCAAAACGGACTATAACATTCTGATCAAATTGGGATTCACTACTAATATTTATTCATATCATTTTCGTTTACTCTATCTTGCACTACACATCATTTTTCGCCGTCATATTAGGGAGAGACAAACAATACTAAGACCTACCCTGTTGCGCTTACCACAGTAGCGTACCGTTTGAAATTAACAATATCCAATATCTCTTGCACGAGCCAGTGTAAACCGATTGATTTCTTTGCGCTCGGTTTTTGTACTTTCGGTACGGTTCCAGGTGTTTGGTAGTGTCCAATGAACGGGGGTCTAGCAACTCGAGTGTCTATTTCTAGTCAGTTGGCATTTATTTATGAATTTGTATGTCCCGTGATTTGAATAAATAGGCTTGTTTCAGGGCATTATGGTTTCTGGATACCAGCAGTCGTCACAGTATCAGACCGGAGATCATTTAGTTGCAAAGTGGAGAGTAGTAAGCACAGAATTCCAATGCTAAATAGATTTCAAAACTAAGTAAATAAATGGATAGTTTAGTTTATTATTTGGTAGCGAAGATTGTGAGGGAGTTTGAAGTGTAAGAAAGGGAGAGGAAGCAGAGATAATAGACACGATAGATTAATTTAGTGAAATGAGGAGACGGAAGATCTCAAGACATGCGTCCGTATGTGAGTACGTGTTTATCTAGTCTCTTCTTAAAGCTGTCCACTGAGGGGACTGTGGTCACCTCAGCTGGGAGAGCATTACAAATTGCAACCACTCTTTATGGGAAAAAGTGTGCGCGAACTCAAGTGTTTGCATCTAGTTGAGCAATTTTTCGAGGATTACGTAACAGGACAAGGTAGTGATATCTCGGTAGGATTCTCAGTTTGGAATGGTTTGGCGTGCCTATACTACTACACTATAATCGGATCACCTCAGACTCTCTTTCCCAAGTGCTGAAGTCCATTTTCGTAGGGTCTGTTCTTTTACCTTATCACCCATTCCGTTGCTTGTCCCCGCACTTAATCCAGATATTTATGTCTCTTTAAAGCAGAGGCAGTGCGATGACACTATGAACCTCCAGCTGTGGAAGCGCGTGTGTCTCAAAAAAACGTCAAGATCAATTTAGGGTTAATAGTACCACGTTGTTTTCGCACAGAGTGGAGAGTCGCATTGGTCTTGGCAGCGTCCCCTATAAAGTTCGAGCTTGTGTGAAGGCCTTTTATGGTTATTAAACCGAGATCGCGCCCTGAGGAGACATTAGGGAGCGGACTTCCATTGAATGTATAGATCTTTCGCGTCCTAAAGAGGCAGAATATGCATGACGGAGCACTTCGGTTGGCTGAATTTCAAAACGTTTTTCTTTTCCCATTCCTCATTAGATGTAACGTCTTTTTGGAGCTCATTCGAATCCCCTTCGCACCTCATGGATTTCCAGATTTTTGCGTCATCTGTGTAGATCCAACTTTGTCTAACAGGTCGTTAACGAATATCAGGAGGAGAAGTGGACCTGAGATGGTCGTCTGTGAAACTCCCGATATTGAGATTCGCCAACTTTCATGAACTCTATTTACCTTGGTACGAAACTTTCTATTCTCAAGGTAGTTTCTGAGCCAAGATGCGAGTGGGTCAGTGAAGCCTATTTCCGTAACCTTTGTGACTAGGCCTGGGTGAGGTACTATGTCAACTGCTTTCGCACAGTCAAGAAATATTGTGTGCACCGGTGTTTTTCGGCACAAACATGATGTTTAACTGTCCAACGCTATTAGAAGATTGGATACGCATCAACTGCCTTACTGAAGCCCTTGTTGAGCTTTATTTTTATTTTATTCTTGTTTATGTACTCCATCCATCAACAATAGAAGAAATGATTAAAGTCACCAGGAAAATCAGAATTATTGAATCAGCCTGACTAGACAGCATACTTGCTGGGACATTGAGGCTAGGCATATAGATAAATTAAAGTTGCTTGACATTCTCTTAGGAAGGATATGGTGGAATGAACAAATACTAATCGACTGTTAGGAAGAGAAAGATCTTAGTAAGTGTGAAATCTACATTGGCATCATGATAATTTCAGTCTTAAATGAAGCTTCAATAGAGTGCTGCCAAACCAAATGAAAAACCCTGTTTGAAATGAACTGCATGATCACTAAGCTAAATTGCAGACCGTGGACTTGTGCATATTGTAGTAATACAGTCATGTACTTCTCTAAACTGTTAATACTAGTGTATTCTCTTGCCTATTAGGGATGTTTATCTTGTCTCCTAAGCAGGTAATACACACAGGCTAGTCTCCATACTAACCGTGATATGAACAAACAGGATCAGATTTAAGATGGCCAAACGTAAATCTGTCAGTCTGAACACTCTTACCAATAAATTATTTTTTTATGATACATCAGTTTTCTCCCGAAATAAACACCCCATACACAGAAATGTTGTCTCAAACCCAATCGTAAATTAATGTACTCATGTGCACAAAATACTATTTATTTAGGCGTCCTCATTTTGTCGATGATCACTCTTGGGATTTCCTCATCAGGACAGCATAGTTTCTTTAGATTCAGTGTTGAGAGTATCAGCGATATTAACGGAATCACAAAATGTTTTAGAACTAACTTTTGAACCCACAGCTAAGCACATAAATCAGAACAGGACCCGGGGTGGATCCGTATTTCCCAGCCCGTAATGAAAAATGACGGTAATTGCACATCAGCCAATAACACAAAATACCTGGTTAACCCACCAACTGAGGCCACTGAGACACTAAGCGTCATAATAATAATAATAATAATTATCACTATCTTAGAAACAAGCCATATTCAAATTAACTGAAGATGAAACATCGGAATGGTAACCAAAGGTTAAAAGTTTAGTCAACCACACTTGAAGATCGTACTCGTTCTTACAAGCTCAGTTCAGATTAAACTAAAGACACAGAACAGATCCAGGACTGGTCAGAATTATAGCGTATAAGTAATGACCGAAATAAAAACAATTCAATGAACCAAATTAAATACAAATTTGTTACGTCTTAGTTCTAAACTGGTGTTATCTTTAATTAATGACAAATGATACACGTAGATTGCGACACCAAATAACCCGAATCAAAAATCTGGTTCTGGAGTTAAGGTTTACTCATAAAATTCGAGTAATCGATACAAAATTTTCGTTCTTCACTGTTTGGGTTCCCAGGGTAAGATGCTTAAAATATCAAATTTAAAAGCACGAAACTGGAAGGCGACGAAGGCCGAAGTAATAAGTAGAGAAGCTCAAATCAAGAGGAAAACATATAATCCAGTCCCAACAAGTATGATGAGCTTCAAGGTAACATTTGACAGGTGAATACTGCGATCCTCCTGCAACAGGCATATATATCACTTTTAAAGAGAAACCAGTGTAGAGGATAACTTTGTTTCATGTCAGTTTTTCCCTCATCGTGCATTTGCATTCGCTTGAATAAACCTTACCTTGTCCTGCATATTTGAACATTTATCTTTCTTTTCTCAAATCGATTGAAGACTGCAAAGAAATTGAGGATGTGGTAGTATCAAATGAACATACCACTTTGCGGGATAACAAACTTTAATCTCGTAAATCTAGAAATCAGAGAAAAAACGATTCTAGATGAAGCAGTACATTTCTTGCTAGCGTCGTGATATCGAAAAATCACGAGACTAGGTTACAAGAGCGGCTAACGTCCGTGCAAGAGACGCGTGAAGGAGGAGAATGGGAAAAACACGCTTGGTGCTTGAAAGATAGTTTTTAGTACAGATAAACAAGAGGAGTACAATATAATCATTATTGTCGGAATTAAGTACAATAATAAATGTTTATATTTCAGCATTTGTGCTTTATTCATAAAAGTATACCACTACAAGAGTGAAATCAAAGTTTCCAGCGTTCTGTTTCTCTGCACTTATCGTTTATCTGATGATTCCACCATGCACGACAGACACCGAGATGCATGTAGCAAGCTATCAGTAGTGCATACAAATGGTAGGCAGTTCGGATGAGAAATTCTGTCCGATTTAATTTTTGAGCCCTCATGAAACTACATGCTGGAAACGGATTATAGCCACAAATCATCAAAATGGATAGAAGGATAAGTCTCCTGAATAGATGATGATCGTATAGCTTTGAATAAGCACGTGATCAAGAACCCACATGAAGTGACATTTCGACACTCCATGCAATGCAGCTCTACCGATGAACAACCAGCGTGGGATCTTCTACCATAATGTCTATTCTATAATTTTAATATATTTTACTTTTCTATCATCACTAACTTTTGAATGCACTGTCTTTAGAATCACTCTATCAAATAAAATTCCGGTGGTAGTGAAGTAATACTGACATATATTGTCACATTCTACCTATGCTAATCATGTTCGGAACTGTTCTGTTTTGGATGCTTCGATCGAAAACCTAGAGGACTTGCTTGATTGACCGGCCTCTGTTCAACTTAGACATTGATGATGGAAACCTTTACCTCGTATCGGATTCTCACTATTTGGTTGATACCTGACCTAGTTGGTGTGCTATCGTGATAACCTGATGAATCGGCTAGAATAAATGGCTTATTGGAATAATAGGATGTATCAGTAAGGACAGGTTGTTGATGTAAAGTGTAGAACTCTCGCTGCATGTTCTTAACCATGATGTGTTGCCTAGATCATCCTCGACCCTGACGCTACTCAGTAAACCATGCAAATGTTAGTGATGTGTTGTTCAACGCGTGAATAGTTTAGTCCGATGGACGATTTTGCCAGTAGTTATTGACACCTTACTGTATCTAAGGCTGTCAGTGAATGATGCAATTAATTTTTTGAGATTACGGTAATCATTGCCTGACTCCGCAACACAGTTCTTTTCACTCTGCTAAGATTTACGATTTTGATAGGCAGCGATGTATCTCTCCTTGATCTTTATTTCCTGCTTAAAATCTCACTGTTGTGTTGTTATGAAGTATTAACGCTTAGATTCGTAATTCTCCTATTTCAAAAAAAAATTTGTAATCAGGATGCTAGCACTAAGGTCGAAACACTTTGTAACCATCTAACCAGAGAAGCTTATTGTTCTATTAAAGGCTCGTATGAGAAATAGTATATTGAACTCAAAGTAGTCAAAAGTTTCTTTCCATTATTTGTCCAGTACCTACTCCATCATATCTCTCACTGATATTGGGAAATGGAGGTTTGACCAAAGAAATGAGCTTTATTAAACTCATGCAGAGCCAGCAAGTCGTCGGCATGCATAATACAGAATTATAGATAGGTATAAAGTCATGAGTAATAATTCTTGACACTATTACATATCACTAGCATGTTTCAAAACTGGAACGCAAAATGGTGGCTAAATTCAAAAGTAAAAAAGCACCACACAAGATATATCCGATGATTATAATCCTTGGGACTTATTACCGGTACAGACTCAGCTAAGAAATTATGCTGACCAATTCAGAAAAGGCTTAACGCTTCCTGTGAAATTAGAATACTGATCAGAACTAGTGAACGTGTCACAACACTACTACTAAGGACTTCTCTGGGAATGCCTTGTAGCCCATAACGCCACCTATTTGCAGTGACTGCCGTCAGAGCCATTCTAACTATCAGACATACCTAAATCTCCTGCTCTGTTAACGGACAATCAAGCGCAAATGCCTAGTTAGGTTATTCTTCCATCTCATTAATTGGTAAACAATTTGGAACGAAAAGTCGTTTCTCTCGGATCTTGTATCTGATTGTAGTGGTTCACCCACAAAAAGTAGATAACTTGTGTTCAACGGAAGCGTGCAGAGAACTGTTACACTAATGTTATGGCCCTTTACGTTTGAAAAGCGCACAATTTTTTAGTCATTTGTATACTTAATAAATTAAGTTATTAACCTTATATTCGGCAACTTTACTTCCAATTTCTTTCTTTATATAAATGTTTTAATTTTTGTTTGTTTAGTTACACACTACCTGCCTACTGAAAGCCTTATTCAGTAGTATACGTCGCCATTTTGCTGATTTAAGTAGGTTCGAATTGTGTCATTTTGGTGCACGTTCCCTCATATACACATGTGCTTTTCCGTTTAATAAGTTATATTTAACTGGTTAGTTAGTGTCTTACTCCATTATTCGTTGTCGAGTGAGGTGTCCATACGTTCTTTATAGATTGATTGTTTTTGTTCGAAGTTGCATGCACGCACACCTATTGGGTTTATTTTTACTGTATATAGTGATGGGTTCTCATGTCTTAACATAAATGTTTGTTGGTCAAATCATGTGTAAGTAATTGGTTGCATTTCCCCTTCGAACAATCACTCGTGCGATTATCACCCTCCCGGCATCCCGATTGTGCGTGACCTAGGTCCTTTATCAACAGAAAACGTGGACATCAACGATGACTATCAGGGACATACGGCTAGGATGTACCTTGTACTTCACTTCGAAAACAATTTTGTATACTGACTTCTGAGATTTCCTCGTTACTTTGTTGCCTACAGCTGCTCACATCTTGACTTTATACACTCACTAGTCCTACCTGCACACAGTTTCAGGATATATTGTTGTTGGCTTCTCCTGTCACGTTTTTATCGTTCATCTCTATTAATTTTCTGCCTTTGTGTACCCATCAATTTCCTTCTGTTAGTCACTGTGTTTTGACATAGAATCCTAATGCTTTATCTTACACATCCTGGTTATACAACGTTTTTTGATTACAACTATCCAGTCATTTACCCATTGAAGTCATAGCTTATGGTTCTAGTTACTTCATTGGTTCTCAATGAACTAATACACAGTCACGACACATCAAACTCCAAACAACTGATGTTTTCACCAGTACTTGTATTGTCTAGTGGTTTACAAAGATTCAAAGGATATTCATATAACCTATTATGAGCAGGAGTCTGTTGGGTTACTGTAATTATCTCAGGATAGTAATTAATATTCACGGGTTAATACTTGACCACATCATGAACGTCTTATTCATGAAATTGTCTAACCTACATAGGTTATGGAATATTCACACCCTTATTAACTGGTTTGCCTTCTTTGATCACCTTGTTTCATTACAAAAGTATTGCTTCTAAACTAATAGACGACTGTTATTAACCTACTCATATTTCTTGGTATCATAGAGGTGTCTTTTGCAACCATCATGAAGCAAGGAAGGATATCTGTGTGCTATGATCATATGTCAGTTATTCAGCAACGTCGTAGAACTTCGTACGTACATTCATCAGTCCAAGTTGCCATAGCACGATAGAGCAGAGATGCGATTGTTGAATCGATTCCCATAGTGGTAGAGGTAGTAGAAGTAAGAGCAGTAATCGGAATGATTAGAGTTTGAATGTGTTATTCAAGGAGTATAATCTAGTAAAATAAATTTGAGAAAGATGAAAGTCATGAGTAGTTCACATTTTAATTTGGGCGAACACAAAAGGTGGATGCACCTGTGCCATTGCAAACGATTTGGAGCCATGTCATTCAAGGTCTCTAACCATTGGTTACTATTCTCTCGCGGGTATGCTGAGAAGACGAATCTCTCATCCTTACTATGAGCTTTTTCATCATCAACCACAAAACAAGTAGGTAAGGTAAGACCTCCAAGAATGATGTCATTACAACCAAACACCACTCAGTATTTTAAGGCTAGACGTTAATGCATTCCAAAGATCTTTGCAGTTACACAAGGTTCCCTTGAAGGATTTTGTCAGGATTTTCACCGAGTAGACCATTTTGTCTTCGTAAGTTAGTGAGTCCCCAGATAAAGAATCATTCTCTTAAAGGTTAGATTGAGAAATTTTTATTTCTGTGTGCACAACTGTTTTGAAGTTGAATGAAAATGAAAAAAACCAGTCAGCTATGGTTTCAAATATGTATACTTAAATTCTAAAATGCATTTGACGTTTCTGGAATCTGCTTGGTTTTCTTGAGTTTACTAATCGCAAGCTCCGTTCAAACTTTGTGTACTTGGTACTGAATGCTAATGTTTCAGAAATTGTTAGCCGAACTGATACGTTTATGGGTATTATAAGAAAACTTCTATTATCTCATTGACTGTGACAATCGGTGATGCTGATTGTTCAGATGAAATTGCATAGTTTTTGTTAGTGAACATCAGTCAGTCAGATGCAACGTAGAACTTTGTACGTATGTACATCAGTTCATGTTGCCATACCTTATCAGCACAGAGATATAATTGTCAATTCAAATCTAATAGTAGAAGAGGTCGTAAAGGTATTAGAAGTAATCGGAGGGGTTAGGATTAGAAGATATTCAAGAAATATGATTCAGTGAGAAAAGTTTAGAAAGTGAAAACTAGAGGTGTTGAAGAATCCAGAAGATTAGGATTTGAGAGAGCACAAAGAATAAATGCACCGATGCCATTGCAAACGGTTTTGAGCCAAGGTCTCTAACCATCGATTATTATCATCTCGTGGACCCCAACCAGTTGGTCGACAACTACCGACATGGCTCAGTCCACTTGTCAATGACTTCATGGATTTCTGCCATATTTTATTTTGGCCTCCCCTAACTTTCTTCCAACCAAACCAAAAGAAGAAAATTTATATGTTAGTGAACATATTCTTCTTACAAATCAGAGATAAAGAAAATGGCGAACGTCCAGGGCCCCTATCATTATTACTTTTAATTTATGCACAATAAGGCTGCAAAAAAACAAACCACATAAAATGAAATAATGATATTGTGAAGAAATCGAAAAGTAAATGGTCTTTATTATCACTAACCAAGATTTCATTCATTTTGAAGGTTTCATGTTAGTGTTGTAAGAACTGTAGGAAAAAAAACTAGAACAGCGTTTTCTAGTTTGTCTCCGAAGTGATATTTAATGCATGTTTACGGCAACATGAACTGATGTACTTACGTACGAAGTTCTACGTTGCATCTGACTTACTGACTGACATGTTTACCGCAACTTCTGCATCCAAATAGGATCTTTTTGTAAATAGAAGTGTTAATTTTTTCTCATACTTATGGGTTGCAGTTCCATCATTAGTAATTAACACAATTCAATTGGCTGTTCTTTATTTTCTGTCATCTACGTTATAATCAGTCATTCTTCTAATATATATAGGCCTTACACCTTACTGCTGTCACACCTCTCTATAGTCAGCAGTACGACTTCGCCCTCAGACCTTGAGTAGCTGCTTTTAGTCTCATCGTTCTCTAATCGACCTGCCTGGCATGGTAGAACCTTCAGAAAGATATGTTGCAGCCAATATAGCTCGGTTGGATCATCACGATAGTCAAGCACGACCACCACGTCAAGGTAGCAGCTCCATTACTGCTAATACTCCTATTATCTATACCACTATGGGATTTGAACTGACAGTTGCTTCTCTGTGTTGATGTTGTATGGTAACCTGAACTTATGTACCCATGTATCAAGTTCTACAGTGTAATTGACTGACTGACAAGATGCGGGAATCTGTAAATAATAGATGAGTTGCATTACTTCAACTATTATCACCAATCTACTATTCTATAGTAGATCATTATGATCGAAGTGGTTGCTTTCGAGCTTCACTAATTGTAACTTACTACTTAGGTATCAGTTTTTCATTCTAAACTTTCAGTCATTGTATGTAGATTTTTATAGAACCTAATGGTTACTTCCCAATCTTTGCACATCAAGTTGAACAATATTTGACCTTATGGTTTTATCGTTAGATAAGAAATAACTAAACCACTTAATCACAATGTGATAGTCGTTTTGGTGCTAGTCAAGCAACCTATCGTTCGTTTATTCTTAGAAAATTCTTGCCTGGAAATTTTGATAATAAGGCATCAACGTATATTAAAAAAGCTCATTAATCCTGTGCATACATCGGGTTAGCAATGCTGTAGTTAAAAACACAGTACTAGGCAAGTGGTCATTCATTTGAAAAGAGAGTGAATCTTTATCGATGGAAACGTCAACTACGTGTATGATATATATTCATCCACTGAATACCTTAACGCTCAATAAATAGTGTGGTAGTAGTGGGCTGGGAGAAAGCTAAAGGCGGGGCAAACCGAGAAAGCATCAGTCGATTAAGACGTAAGCTGTTGAACTGATCTGTTCAGTTGCGTTCAGGCAACCTGGATAGGATCCTAGAGAATATCGTAATAAAAGGTTAAAGACTTCGGTTGACATGGATCAAAATCATTGTCAGTGATTCAAGTGCACTTATTCTTTGTCTCCCCTTAAATACGAAGTTTCCAGATCACTTCGTGAATTGTTTCGTTCTACTAATCCATATTTTATCTTCAATCTGTTTCTTAGATGCTTATTACAACTGATATTGTTACTACACCCACCATTTTCGGTTGCTTAATTAGCTTAATTAGCTACAACGTCAAAGTGTAGTGTTTAGATCCTTAAAGATATGTACTGGATACTTTTTTCCCAAATATCCTACCGGATGAAACCTATTTACGAAGTACGAATTTTTCAACTTGTCTATGAGTGCAAGTGATACTGTTCAAGTGTCGAAATCGCCATCAAGCCGATTTCTCATCTACGACTGAGTTGTTGAAATTTGAACACGGTAACTATTTAGTCAACACTCCGTTGACCAAACACTTCAAAATAATCGAATTAGGCAGTAGTGTGTAGTCTTTTAAACGGTTGTTAAATATATATCAGTAACCACTATATATATATGCTTCAAATATCATGTGCATACAGCAACATTTTCTTTACTTGAAGATCTGAAAATCTAACAGCTATCTTTTGAAGTAACACCTAGTCGGTATTTTGCTTGAATGTAGTATGGTCAATCTATTTGACAATTGAGAAATAACTTGTCCATTCAGTTGCTTCAAATTTTCCATCCATTTCTTATTTACTCCTTAATTTCATTTTTTTCTATGTAGTTCTAATTAATAAACTGAATCAATGAAACAAGAAGATCGTGGAAACACAAAATCCAGCACTTCTAATCAAGTCTCAACTCATGGTCGAAAACAGAAATCATCATCAAATAATAGTCGATCTAGCCGAAGTCGAAAATCTAAAGATCGTGGATCAAAACGAAAATCTCATGCAAAAACTACACCAGTTTCACAACCAACTGATACTGTTGTTTTAAAACGTAAAAAAAATGAACGTTCTAAACCTGTACCGGAAAAAACTCGTAATAGTAGTAGTAGTGGTCGTTGTACACGTTCTTCAACTTCTGCCGCTGCTAGTGCTGCTACTACTACTACTACCGCTACTGCTACTACAGTTGCTAAATCAACACCGAAATCTAAGTCATCCAATACGTCAAGAAAAAAAGAAACTTATTCATATTCCGATATGTTTATGGTTGATGATGATGATGATGAAGAAGAAGAAGAGAATGATGATTTAGATGAGAATGTTGACGCTGGAGATGAAGACAGTGAATATGCTCCATCAGATGAAGAAACAATGCATAAATTATCAAAAATACCAAAATCACGTAAAGGTGTCTCTTCACGTACACGTCGTAGTTCTAAAGCTCAATTAACCGATAGTTGTGATGTAGAAGAAGAAGAAGGTGGATCCACGGAAGAAGATGAAGCTGGTGAATCAGAATCCGAAGAAGAAGAGGATGATGATGAAGAATTAGGTGATTCTATTTTACTGAATCATTCCGGTATGAATGGTGATGTCCCATTGCAATTATTTGAAGATGAAAGTAATCATGTACAAAGAGATATTTATGATTTTGATGCACAAAGTATCATTTCTGATAAACGTGCTACTTCATTAAAGAAAAAATTACCGCCGCCAACTAACAATGTGAGCAATCGTAGTATGCATGTTAGTCGATCAACACGTAGATCCACATCGGGTAAGGGAACTAGTTGGGGATCATCGAATATTTATAGTGCACTTGCAGCCGCTTTGAAAACACGTGCTGATTTAGATGCATATTCAAGTTTTTTAAAATCAACCATTCTTAATGCTAGTTTTGATAAATTTCTAGCTGAATTATGTAAACCTAGTAATCAACATGCTAATTTATTTTATGGTGCATCAGCTAGTTTACAAAGTCTTATGAGTCGTATTAATGATCATGATAAAGTAGTAGAATTATTGCATGCATTTATTTCACGTCCACATGATCAATTACATCATCGTTTAGTGTATTTTATACCAATCATTCATCAACCATTATTTGGTGTTGCACATATGACACCAATAAGTCAACATTTAGAAATATTAGCTAAACATATTGATGAAGAATTAATTATTAAACCAGCTTATATATTAAATCAAGAAACAAATCTATTGGCTATACGTAGTTCAGTTGCAAGTGATTTTGGTGTATCGAATACACAATACAACTTTATTACAGGTGCTGGTAATTTAGGACGATATATGCCAGATATTTATCAGTTGATTGTACCATCGGATTTATATCAACGATTAACTGAATTAGTTGCATTGCCATCGGAGAGAATTTATGAATTAGCATTGGCCAGAGTACATCATCGTCAACAACAACAACAACAGGATAATGATGAAGCTGATATTGATATTAGTCCACTTGAACCACCGAATTTACAAAGAATTGTTTTAGCTATTAATAAAGATGGTCAATTAATTGGTATAAGTATTTTAGATACATGGAATAATAGTACTACTACTACTAGTAATACTACTGATATACCATATAATCATAGAATAAAAACACCAATTAATTTAATTGATATAAATTCAATATCGAATAATACAAATGGTACAATGATCAATCAAAATGGTACACAAGAACAAGAAGAAGTAGTAGAAACAAATGAAACTAGGGAAGAACAAGTTCGTGAAGTATTAGACAACATGATTGATTGGATTGTTTTAAAATCTGATCCTAAAGATTATTATAATAGTTCTGCGAGTAAGCGCGCAAATAAACAAACATCATCTGTACTTGGACCAATACGATTTTTGGATGCATTTATTGTGAAACCAAATGGACGTCGTGATACGTTGTTACTAGTTGCACATCCTGTGAATTGTCATCCATCTGAGAATACAACTGCTGCTGGTGGTGATGGTGCTACTCCTACTGCTGAAAGTGATAATTTCTTTGTTTATTCTATTGTTGATGAATCAAAATTTTGTTTAGAAAAGCATGGATTTATGCCAGAATTATCGATAGCACTTGATGGTGTACATACAGTAGATCCAGATGATATCATTGAAGATAAATCTGTACTTGTAGTTCCCGACTTGTTATTTGATACTTTAAGAAAAGTAATGCTACGTGAATTAGCTAGTTCTAGTAGTACAGCAGCAGCTGCTGCAGCTGTTGTCGCTTCGTCAAGACCAGATACTAGCACAACTCTCCCATTGACATCAACTGGTCCTGCAGCTGTAATACATTGTACAAAATTTGTTATATTAGATCGTCAACGACGTGTACCACTTGCTATAGCATTTGATTCACCTGTACGTTTGACTCTTCAAGTAGCAGATGACAAACTGGGTCTACATCCATTTGGTGAATCTGCTTCTATGAATTTTGATCAAATTACACCGTCAGAATTAAAATCGTATGAATCAACATTTAAACCAACTTCAGCTGAATATCGTTTAGTTGCTATTAATGGTTTATTATATGGTTTACAAATTGATGATCAACGTATTATTCGTCGTATTATAGAAATTGTCCCAGCACGTTATGATTCTATTTATCCACATACAGGAAATCCATCACTATGTGCACAATCTATTTCTGCAGCACATATGTCTTGTCCATCTAATGTTCGAATTGTGAATGATGAAACGAATAGTTCAACTGTTTTACCAGCATTTTATTATCCTCATTATGAACAAATCAAACTGTGTAATGTTGTTTCTGGTTTCACTGATCAATTATGTAGTTTGCTTTATGAATTACCTGTTTCAATTAGTCTATACGATGTGGTATTACGTATGGCACAAAAATATATGCCCGAAATATTAGCCAGACAACATATTGAAGCAGCCGAGGCTGCAGCATATGCTGAAGCTGCTGCAAATCCACATGCTCCACCACCATCACCTGTCCCCCTACCAGAACATTGGGGTGTTTGTTGTTTATGTGCTAAAGAACTACGTTCACCAAATGGTTTATTGGATCATGAAATGAGACATTTAGGCTTGTCTAGATTTCGTTGTGGAATTCATAATGTCTCATTCTTAGATCGTCGATCATGGCAAATTCATATGAATGAACATCATTCCTGTTCACGTACAGGTTCATTATCTGTACTATTACGTTCTAATCCAGTAGTAGCAGTAGTGAATCAACAAAATGATTCTGGTACTAGTGAACAAGATGATGATGAAGGTGATGATGATGAATTAGCTGAACAAGAAATTATTCCTCCAGGTAGTGGTTTACTTGCTGGACTTGCAAATGTTTTTAATACAAATTTATTAATTGGTCGAATGGAATCATTACAATGTGAAAAATGTAGTGATTATTTTCCATCCGCTGAAATACTTGCACAGCATTTAGATTTTTGTGATGGTGTTAGTTTTTCACTTCGTACACCTTTAACTCGAACAGGCAATAGTAGTAGTGGTGGTGGTGGTGTTCCGAAACCGATCTTAACAGATGATTCATATGTTAGATCTGGTGATGATGTATCTATTGAGGCTTCTTCTGTTCAGAATACTGATGAGATCACTTCGGACGCTAAAGATGATGCATGTGTTTGTGGTATATGTGGAACTCAAGTGAATTCACGTGATAAAATACTAAGACATTTCACCGTGTATCATCTTCAATGTATTTTGTGCCAGAATATTCTTCGATCAATGGAAGAATTATCTGATCATTATCATACACACATAAAAACCGATGCACCAAATGCTTTGGAAGAATCTGACAATGAAGAAGCTGATGAAGGAGTAAAAACGGATCCAGATAAAGAATCAAACCTTAAGTCGGGTACAAATAAAAAATCATCGAATAAATTGATGACATGTGACATTTGTACCGAGTTTTATGGAACCAAGTATAATTATTATTTTCATCAATGGGCAGAACATGGTGTAGTACATCCAGGTGATGGAGTATCAGAAAGTATGCTTCAAATGTTAACTCATACACGACATCTTCGACAACGTGTCGATAAAGAAGATCTTTCTTCACTTGGTATACGTAAAATGAAATGTAAACTATGCGGATTTGTTGTTCGTTGCAGTGGTAAAGATTATATACAACATCTTAGTGAAAAACATAATATTCATACTACTCTCGATGATATTTGTCGTATTTGTGCTGATGTTTTTGAATCACCAGAAGATCTTTCTGCTCATCTTGGTGAAGTACATTTTCCAACTGGTGAATTTGCGAATGCTGGTGTTCAAACCATATTTCGTTGTACACATTGTGAATTTTGGGGTTTTAATAAAGGTCTATTAAGACATTCACGTGATGCACATGATGATCCATTTCCATCAATTTATGAATGTATTCATTGTTATGAGAGATTTATTGATAAAAGAGTATGGCGTGCTCATATGGATAAACATAATGAAGGTTATTCACATCGATGTATGGAATGTGGAAGGGCATTTCGACTAAGACCTTCACTGCTTCATCATATACGTTGTCATCATGGTGATGATCAAGGACCAGCGACATGTGAATATTGTGGTTTAATTTATCCGAAACGATCATCGTTAAGATATCATATCTTTCGAATGCATAATCAAGTGAGAAATCATTCTTGGGATTTTATTAAAACCATTGATATGTTTACTTTTATCCTTTAATAATATCTTTGATGTTTTAGTGTTGGGGAAAAACTTTTGTTTCGAATGAAGAAATTACCTTTTCCTCATTTATGTGAAGAGAAGAAATTGATTTATTTTTATTTAGTCAAGTAGACAAAGCGGTTGGCATATGTGTAACATATGTCCAACCGCTGACCACCTCAACGATCTATGATTTGTGGTGTAGAAGGATAGGCTGGAAGAAAGCCAGAGGTGGGCGAACCAAAATATGGCTTAAATCCATGAAGTCACTGACAAGTGGATTGAGCCATATTGATACGTGTAGAATACCTAGTTGAGGTCTTCGAGATGATAGAAATCGATGGTTATAGACCTTGAATCACAATGTTTCGGATGCATCTGTTGTTTGTGCTCTCTCAAGTCTGATCTTGTGGATTCTTCATCATCTTTCTCTTTTTAAATCTATTTCGCTGTTCCATACTTCCTGACTAAATTTTTCGAACCCTAGTTTTCTCCATTACCTCTACTACTTCTATTACGTCTAGTACAAGGGGATTTGAATTAACAATTTCATCTCTTCCAGTCAGTCAGTCAGTCAGTCAGTTGAAACGTAGAACTTCGTACGTACGTACATCAGTTCAAGTTTCCATACCACATTAGCACAGAAACGCCATTGTCACTTCAAATTCCCTAGTAGTAAAGGTGGTAGACGCATTAGCTGTAATGGAGAAGATTAGAGTTCGAAGATGTTATTCAAGAAGTGTATTTCAGTGAAATAAACTTGAAAAGCGAAAGATGAAGGTGATCAAGGATTCAGAGGATTAGGATTTGAGATGTTAGGAATCAATTCATTTTGAGCCAGTGTCTACTAGAATGCTATGGAGGGTGCTGAATTTCACAGTTTCTATCACAGACTGATATTAGTTCAACAATGACTGGAAATCAGGAAGTTTTTTGTGTGGCTTTGTAGTAAACGAGAACACAGGTGGGGCAACCGAATTGTATTTAGCGAAAATTGCAGAGTTACTCAGTAAATTAGGAAAACCATATCGTCCATCATATCGAACTGGACTGTTCCTGTTGCAAAACACCTATCCATTGTCACTCACTATTCATGCGTTTCATACAAATTTCATTGTTTTCTAACTCTTCCTTTCTTGATCTTCCCCCATATTCTGCTGCCAGAGATTACGTTGACACTCACGTCATATACTACTTATAAGTAGCTCATACCACAGCTTTACCGTCCCCATACAAGATTCATTTCATTAATATGAAGGTTAAGCCCTTACCACTGAACCCAAAAGTCTTGGGTTGGATTGTCGATGGTGTTGTGGATGCGTATTTCTCAGCAGTTCCCATACTGGGACGAAATATGTGTCTAGCGTCCTATGATTTTCATTGGTTGTCTAACTGAGATTCGATCGTGATATCAAAGTTACCGATTATTGCTTACGTAAGTTATTAGAGAGAAAAAAGTACTCGGTCAAATTATTGCAGTACTTACTTACGCCTGTTACACCCAATGGAGCATAGGCCGCTCACCAGTTTTCTCCAACCAACTCTGTCCTGGGCTTCCCTCTCCAGTTCTGTCCAATGTTTGTTCATTCCTCTTATATCTTTCTCTATTTCTCGGCGTAGTGTGTTCTTTGGCCTCCTCTTTTCCTTTTGCCTTGAGGGTTCCATGTGAGGGCTTGTCTCGTGACGCAGTAAGGTGCTTTTCGTAGTGTGTGTCCTATCCACTTCCACCGCTTCTTCCTGATTTCCTCCTCCACTGGAATCTGATTTGTTCTCTCCCACAGTTCGTTGTTGCTGATGGTGTCTGGCCAACCAATACGAAGTATTTTGCGTAGACAGCTGTTAATAAATACTTGTATCTTGTGGATGATGGCTTTGGTAGTTCTCCATGTTTCCGCTCCATACAGTAGCACTGTCTTGACATTTGTATTGAAAATCCTGATTTTGGTTTTGTTTGAAAGTTGTTTGGAGTTCCAGATATTTTTCAGTTGTAGAAATGCAGCCCTCGCTTTGCCAATCCGCGCCCTCACATCTGCATCCGATCCACCTTTCTCGTCGATGATGCTGCCCAGATATGTAAAGTTGTTAACGTCCTCGAAAGCATCTCCATCAAGCGTGATTTGGTTGGTGCATGTTGTGTTGCATCGGAGAATTTTGCTTTTTCCTTTATGAATGTTGAGACCTACTGCTGCAGAGGCTGCTGCTACACCAGTCGTCGTCTCTTGCATTTGTTGTTGAGTGTGCGATAGAAGAGCCAAGTCATCTGCGAAGTCCAGATCGTCCAGCTGCGTCCTAACTGTCCAGTCGATACCGTGCTTCCCTCCAAATGTTGACGTTTTCATAATCCAGTCGATGACCAGGAGAAAGAGAAAGGGTGAGAGTAAGCAACCTTGCCTGACACCGGTCTTCACCTCAAACGAGTTTGTCAGCTGACCTCCGTGCACGATTTTGCAGTTGAATCCATCATAAGAATTCCGTATGATGTTGACTATTTTCTCAGGCACACCGTCGTGTCGAAGAGGCCTCCACAGTGTTTTCCTATCCACGCTATCAAATGCTTTCTCGTAGTCGATGAAGTTGATGTAGAGTGGTGAGTTCCATTCAATTGATTGTTCCACAATGATCCGTAATGTAGCAATTTGGTCAGTACACGATCGATCCTTCCGAAATCCAGCCTGTTGATCTCGAAGTTGGGCGTCTACGAAGTCCTTAAATTATTGCAGTAGATCACAATAAACTGTGTTATTCTGTGTTATTTACAGACAGGCAAATTCCAAATGAAGACAAAAATCACATTCAATCGTTTCCTTTTTTTTTCGAGACCTTTAACTCACTGCATAAAATTGGAAGACTTTTGTATAAAGTTCATATTTTTGCAAAAATTATCATAATTCCAGTTTTCTTTATTCAATACAAATCATTTCTTCATTATTGTATTCTTCTTAACTAATTAATTTTTTTTTACTAGGAATTAGCTCATGAATGCTTTATGTGTCAACGACGTTTTCGTCTAGAAACAGAATTAAGACGTCATGTCAAGGAAATGCATAGTGGAGCTGTAAAATGTGAAATATGCCATAAAGTATGCGCTAATCTAAGATGTTATGCACAACATAGACAAAAACATTTTCGTACACGTATTTATCAATGTACTGATTGTCAAACAACATTTAAAAGTAAATTAGCTATGAAACGTCATATTCGTGTGGAACATTTACAATTAGGTCCGGAAAAATTTGAATGTCAAATATGTGGCAAGGTAAGAGTTGTCAAAGTTGTTGATATATATATGTTTTTGAAATTTAATTTTATTCTTTTGGAACACATTGGGGTTTTTTATTTCTTTCAATAAGTAGTTATTGATACAGTAGAACGAAGCACTGGATTTGTGAGTGAGCTAGTGTACTTGTAGTGAATGAGAACACAGGTGGAGTCAACCGAATTGTATTTAACGAAAATTACAGAGTTACTCAGTAAAATCGGAAAACCATATCGTAAATCGTTCATTTGCAAAAGATCAGTTCATCCTATGGAACTGGAATGTTCCTGTTGCCAAACATCAATCCATTGTCACTATTCATGTGTTTCATACAAATTCCATTGTTTTCTGACTCTTCCTTTCTTGATCTTCCCCCTATATTATGCTACCAGACTTTACGTTGACACTCACGCTATATACTACTTATAAGTAGTTCGCACCACAGCACCACATACTGACCGAATGTCCGAACCCCTAGCCAAATGGTTTTCTTCAATGTCATTCCTTGATTGAGCCTTTGACTTGCAGGGTCTAGTTCCTAAGGTGGTGATGGAGCAACGTTAGTAAATTCAGTGATTTTTGGTGAAAGATTCCTGTTCTAATCATCGTGATTACGATATCAAATGAATAAATTAATTATCTCGAAATAAGTTGAATTAATACATAAGACTAAAGAAAGTTGGGATATTGCCAACTTAGGTATACGTACGAATCAGTGTTTAAATCTTTTATTTTATTTAAGCATATAGACATTTGTAAAAGGTGGGCCCCCAACGATTTATTCGTCACAACATTGTTGAATTTATGAGGGCTTGTGATACAGTCCGAATTGTCATACCGAATTAGATGGTTTTCTTAGAGGGGGCCATACCGTGAGCTTCTGACTAAAAAGTTTAATTCATAAGATAGTGGACACAACATCAGTAGATGTGTTCCCATAGTAGCCATTCACCAATGATAGGTTTAAACGCCATTCGCTCCCTCAGGTGGATCTTTCTCATCCACCCACTCATCCAGTGTAAGCTCATGTTGGACTCTCAGTTTTCGTCCTCTTAAATTCGTGGAAAACATTTTTAATAGGAAGAGGAGGACGTCCATGGTATTAGCTTTATACACCTGGTCATATGTAGGCAATTTCGAGAGAAAGCGAACTCTCTCTTCACTCTCTACTCTCATCCATATCAGAGTATTTGAGGCACTTGGTGATTAGTTTAAATTATTCATTCCACAATCCCATAAACAGGAATCGAACTGTTGTTCTTCTGTACAAATAGTTTCTCAAGAGACATTTTCATATTGTCTTTGCGCAACACAATCTAATCTTTACACATTTGAAATCATCAATCAATCATTGTTAGACCACCACCATTAAAAACCTGGAAGCACTGAACGGCGCACTGCTGATGAGTCCCATGCACCAGGACGAAACGGCCGTCTTAAGGTGGTGCTTCCGCGTTTCTAATAGTGGTTTAACTATGATTGATTGATGATTTCAAATGTGTAAAAAAAATCGCAAACCTCCAAAACTGTGCCCCAAAATATCGTAACAGTACTCACTAGTGACTAGTAGCTTCGTGAGGAAATTCTCGGAGTTCTAGTTGAGAAGACGTGACCAATGGAGTAGTTCAACCCTGTCGGGTGTAGGCAGTAACTACCAAAAAAGACAAATGGGTGAGGTCGCGCAAAATCCCTAGATCAATCAAAGTTAGATATTAACAGCGTTGGATGCCGGCCCAGTGGTCCGCTGGTAAGGCGTTCGCCTACAATGCCAAAGGCCCCGGGTTCGAATCCTGCGGGGTGCATAGTAGTCGTGGATGCGCACTGCCACTGATGAGTCCCATACCAGGACGAAACGGTCGTCTTAAGGTGCTTCCAGGTTTCTAATGGTGGTTTAACTATGATTGATTGATGATTTCAATTGTGTAAAAGAAACACAAACCTCCAAAAACTCTGCCCGAAAACAATCTAATCATTTTGATATGATTATTATTATCATTATTATTATTATTATTACTTTTCTTTTGAATTATATAGATTGTTACACAAATTGGTATGCATATGTTAATCCATAAAGAAGCACGTTTTGAATGTGAATATTGTAATAAACGTTTTACTAAAGCTGCTTATTACAATGAACATTTACGTATACATCGTGGTGAACAACCATTTGAATGTCATATATGTAGAAAACGTTTTAATAAAAAATCTAATCTTAATGTTCATTTGAAATTTCATGAAAAACATCGTGATGAAGAAGGCAATGTAAGTGTATATTTATATTATGTTGTATGATATGTTGTATTTATTATGTATGGGCTTTGTATAGTGAGTAAATTTGTAAAAACTTCAGCTGTATGCATCGATTCATGAGATCGTTTATCTCTGTGCTAGTTTGGTATGGCAACTTGAACTGATGTACGTACGTACGAAGTTCTATGTTGTTATTTTTGACTTGACTGACAAGTTTGACGCAGAATTCTTTTAGTCACGATCTGATCTTAGCTGGACCATTCCTCAATGCATCTGAGAGATATCTTTTTTTAGTAAGGTATTCCTCAGAAGTGGGAATCCTTCATTCTGTATGTGGAAAATCGAACCTAGCATCTTCGGTTTTAATCGAGAACACTTAACGTTTAAACCACTGACTCGACATCCAACGATTTTGATGTCTAAATTCAATTAATTTGCAATATTGCTCAGTTCTTCATCCATTTCCTACAAATCAATCAATCTCTGTTTCATATTCGGCAAATTGAACTCCACTCATCATGGCTGTACAAATGCTCAAAGCTAAGAGAAAAAGACAGAATTTATTGTATTTAGCCGTAATTACAGTCAATCTGTGCGGTTGTAGACATGAGTAGGTATCACCCTCTATCTTTCCATTTTTAAATTTATTTCACTGAATTATACTTCTTAAATAATGTCCTCGAACCCTTATCTCTCCATTTTTTACTGTTAATACTTCTACTACTATGTGATTTGAATTGACAATTGCTTCTCTGTAATAATGTGTAGTATGGCAACTTGAACTGATGTATGTATGTACGCACGTACGAAGTTCTATTTTGTAACTGACTGACTGACTGACTGAAGTAGGTGTCAGTTTCTTATTTTTTATTCTCGAATATATTTTCTCCAAATCTATTCAGGAATAAGTAAATTGGATTGAGTGATGTATAGCTTAATCCTACAGATGAAATTGATGACAGTCAACTAAACAGACTTGTCTACTTACTTAACATTTTAGTGTTTATAGTCATCAGCTCTTTCATCATTGTGGGTGCTTATGTAATAAAAAGACCCCTGTAGTAGGTATGGATTTTATTGTTTCTCATCGTTTTTCCACCTTTAAAAGGTTAAATTTGTGTCAATGTTTTCAGATTCTTTGTGTGCATCTCAAACTCTAGTACACGAACTGCATAATAGTATTATACTTTAAACTTTAAGAAATCATTGATAAAAATCATACAATCTCCATAAATCCCCATTCACTAATAATCATCATGTGTACACTTGTGGCTAGTTCCAATATGAATTCTTAAAATTCTAATAAGAAGCTGTGACCAATGAATTTCGATGTGTGTCCGGTGTGAGGTAGTTACTCACTGAAAATTATAATTGATTGTAATCGCGCAATATCGTGAACAGATTGAAGTTGGGCGTTAACGCCTTCGGATGCCGACTCAGCAGTGGTCGAGTGATTAAGTGTTCATGCGCAAGACCAGAAGTCTTAGGTTCAATTCTCGATAACGGAGTCGTGGATGCACTACACTACTAGGATGAAACAGCTGTTCAGTGCTTCTGGCAACCTCATTTCGTGATTTCAACTATGTACAAAATCCTGACCATCTCTTATGTTTCAACTTCATGTTTATCGAATTAGCTTATTACAAATCCACGGTTTATAATTAAAATTTTATTTCATTATGTTCTATCAGTCAGTCAACAGCAACGTAGAACTTTGTACGTAAGTATATCAGTACAAGTTGCCATACCACATTAGCACAGATACGTAAATTGTCAATTCATATCCCATAGTAGTAGAGGTGGTAGAAGTATGAGCAGTAATCGGAGAGATTAGATTTCGAAGATATTATTCAGGAAGTAGAATTCAGTGAAATAAATTTAGAAAGAGAAAGATAAAGGTGCTGAGGAATTCAGAAGGTTAGAATTTGTGAGAACACAAAGAATGCATGCACCTGCGTCCTTGCAAACGATTTTGAGCCATATCATCCAACGTCTCTAACCGCCGATTACCATTATCTCGCGGACCCTAGCTAGTCTACACCAACCAACACGGCTCATTCCACTAATCAGTGACTTCATGGGCTTGTCCCATGTTTCGGTTTGGTCACCCCTAGCTTTCTTCCATCCTACTCCTCATACACCACAAAACATACGTCGTGGACGTAGTCACTGGTCCGTCATACGTAGCGTAGTAATAACAACCACATAAAATTCCTTCTATTTACAAATGAAAGCGTAACAACATTCACCTGTGTGTAAGAAAAATGGTTAGTTATTTTCAAAACGAACTTCTACCAGTCAGTAAATGTTTATTGCTTGCCTGAAATAAATGTAAACGAAAGCTGTATATAAACATCAACTCAGCGTAATTTGACTCATTTTTAGTGTATGTGTATATATACATATCCCACTTTTATGTTCATGATGTGTCGACTACGTGGTTAGGGTCCGCGAGTTAATAGTAATCGCGATGGTTAGAGACCCTGAATGATATGGCTCGAAACCGTTTGTAATGACGCAGGTGCATTCATTCTTTGTGTTCTCACAAATCCCAAACTTTTTAATTCTTCATCACTTTATCTTTTTAAGTCTATTTCACTCTAGATTCTGCTTCCGATCCTTAACTCTCCGACTACTGCTAATACCTTTATTATCTCTACTACTATTGGATTTGAAATTGACAATTATATCTCTCTGTGTGTTATGTGGTATGGCAACTGGAACTGTGATGTACGTACGTACGTACGAAGTTTTACGTTGCTATTGATTGACACGTGACTTGTGGTTTTTTTCTCTATCCTCCCTTAATTCAATTCAATTCAATTCAATTCTTTTTCTTTTAGTATCTTGAATTAAAACCACGTGGACGTATCAGTACAATGTTTGGTGATGCACTGATGAGTCCAAGTGATAGAGCAGCACGACAAATTGCCGCTGCAAGATCAGCCAATAATCCACCAATGATTTATGTACCAAAAATTGATGTTGCAGTTGGTAGTGATTTTCCTGGTGCATTCAATTGTACCGGTCCAGCTGGTGCAGCTGCTGAAGCTGCATCACGTGTTGTAGAATTATACGGTCTTGATAATAATAATAATACTAATAATAGTAATAACACTGACAACAACAACAACTCATCGATACATCATCATCTGTCGAATTCCACTGATTTTATATTAGAACCAGTTAGTTTAGATAATTTAACGAATAGCAGTGAACCTTTGTTGAAAAAACAACGTTTCATGTAAAAATAAAACAATTTTGGAAAAAAAAGCAAAGATGAATACATTTCCCCCCCCCCCCATTGTAATCATAATCAATAATTGGTAAGTTTATGTTTTGTGTTTTTTGATGGAAAATTTAAATTTTTTCAATTGTTTTTTACAAATTACACATTTTTTTAAAAACACGAATCGATCAATGTTAGACCACTATTAGAAACCTGGAAGCACTGGACGGCCGTTCCGTCCTGGTGTGGGACTCATCGGTGGCAGTGCGCATCCACGAATGCCATACACCCCGCAGGATTCGAACCCTGGACCACTGAACCGGTATCCGACGGTGTTAATGTCTAACTTGATCAAATTCACGGAGTTGCGCAACGGGCGTTCGGGCACAATACCGAAGATCCTGCGTTCGAATCCTGCGAGGTGCAGGGGTCATATATGCGCACTGCTGAGGAGTCCCATACCACGACAAAACGGCCATCTTTCAGTGCTTCCAGGTTTCTAATGGTGGTCTAACATTGATCGATTCATAGTTTCAAAAATGTATAACTTAACACAATCTTCACAACCCCGTAATGTTTTTACAAATTGTCATCATTCTATATTAATCGGGTATAATTTGTTTAATGGTGTAATTATTGTACACTGAAACTTGAACAGTTTTGTTTTGAATTAATATATATGGGCTATGTGTTAGTTTGTTTTCACACACACACACGCACGCACACACATCAGGCATGTCTATATGATGCATAATCGATTCAGGCGCGTGTATGTACAATCCAGGTTGATATCACTGATATGCTCGTCACGATAGCCTACATTCTAATCCGTTTGTCCACGGCCCAGTTAATTAACTGTATCAAGAAGTCTTGATCAGGTGTAGAAAGTCTATTCTATACAAACACCCAGAAAATACGAGGTTGTTAAGCACACAAATCAAGCTTATGCGTACAATGATAGAGACGCCGTTAGGAGAGCCACATTGTGGTGCGCGCTACTTATAAGTAGTATATGACGCGAGTGTCAACGTAATGTCTGACAGCAGAAGTTGGTGGAAGATCAAGGAAGGAAAAGTGTTGAAACACAATGGAATTTGTATGAAACGCATGAATAAGTGAAATGTCACTAATAGCGATTAATTGATTGTCAAATGTGTTCATGAGCAATTACAATTTGTGATAATTACTTATGTACAACTGCTAGTTTCTCAATAGTTTTTGTGTTCTACACGATTGTACACGACAACTACTACTAGGTGGTAGAAGTAGTAGGTATGAAATTGGGTGTTTTTTCCAGTTCATACATAGACAGACAGATACAACGCAGAACTTTGTACGTAAGTACATCAGTTTAGGTTGCCATAACACATTAGCACAAAGACGTAACTGTTAGTGATAGCGATAATAGAAGTATTAGCAGCAATGGAGAAAATTAGGGAGCAAAGATATGATTCGAAAAGTATAATTCAGTAAGATAAATTTAGATAGAGAAAGATAGAGATTATCAGGAGTTCAGAAGGTTAGAATTAAAAAGCACATGAGGAGTGGATGCACCTGCGCCATTGCAAACGATTCTGAACCATGTCATTCAAGGTCTCTAAGCATCAGTGACTTTCGTCTCGCGGACCCCAACCAGGTAGCCTACATCTAACAACATGACTCTCAGTCCACTAATCAGTGACTTTATGGATTTGTGCCATGTTTTGGTCTGGCCACCCCTAACTTTCTTCCAACCTACTCCTACACCACAAAACATAGCTCGTCGAGGCAGTCGGTGGTTAGGCATTCATAACACATGTCCCAACCACCTCAACTGATGAAGTTTCACCACTTCATCTGTTGATTTGCCATCCTTACCTAGAACGCAATACATACAGATAACATCTATACACAGTCACATAAGTTGGTATCTATCTGTGCTACTTAAAACCCTGGACAGTAAAGTAGTAGTATAACATACAAACGAAAATAACTGACACATTTTTTGTGATAATCGCACTCTTTATTTTTTTATTTTCATACTTTTACAGTGTTCCCCCCGACGGCCATTCACCTTTTTTTGTATCGATCAGGATTCAACTACTGAAATTCTGCATAAAATTCAAATTGTCTCTTTCTCTTTCTACTCTTATTTCCCTATTCCTTTTTCTATCTCTCTCCCTCATGCTCAACTTGTTTCATGTGTATGGCATTTCATTTCATTTCACCATAGTAATGGATACCAACTGGAATATTTTTTCGTTCTTCCGAATAGCAAAAACACAATCATTGCTTAATGACGATTCATTCATTCATTCAATCATACAAAAATATATATACATACACAGACTATCTATCATTCATTACACGGAATTAGGCTGTCCCGTATTTTTTTTCTTGAGATACTACTAACACCACCACTACTCCATGTTACATTTGTCTATGGATGCTCTGTTCGATGCCAACAATTCCGTTTGTGTACAGGACTCACTTCTTTCGTTCGTATTTTTGTGTGCAGCAGAACTTTTATACTTTTTATTATTATTCATGCATCGATCGGATTGTGTATTATATGCAGTGTACTACTATTTCTATTTTGTCTTGTCTCTGTGTGTGTGTGTGCGTGCGCGTGTGTGCGGGTGAATGAGTGAGTGAGTGCAAAAGTGTGATTTGTTCCCATTGATTGATTGTTGCTATTAGTATGATCATTATTATTTTTATATACTGATATTATCTAATTTTTTTGTAGGATATAAGTAGTAGTCGTGAAATCGACACACACGCACACCGACCAACATACACACGATAAACATTACTGTACACTATTTTGTTGACAATTGATCGAATTGTACACTATGGTTTATCTGCATATATATATATATATATATATATACATACATATATTTTTTTTCTAACGTGTTGTACAATTGAATTTATATATATATGTAATCTTTCCTTTTCTATATATATATGTGTATGAATTGTTAATGGTTGGGTTGGTGAAGTTCATGAAAGGAAATTAACTCAGCTTTCACCATATATATTTAACTAATTCAATATTGGAATATGGTGAACACACACAAAGTCAGACGAGAAGTATTTTTGGTCAGTTAGTATTGTAACGCTTGCTTGAATAATTAATTTCCAGCTAATTCTTATTGCTTAGTAGTATTCTCTGACCACAAACAATACACTGGACAAGTTTCAAAGAAATCAAAAACACGGTGGAACAGAAAAGGATTATTACTCCTAATAGCAAGGTTAAATGGAAATAGGAAGCCGAAGGCGTAGGCAAAAATAGACAACGTTAGTTTCTTTATAGCATTTACATGAGAAGCTTCTGGATTGTAATTCACGTGATTGACTGGATTATAGATTTAACCAATCAGCGTGCAGCTAACAACATGAGAATTTTTTAGTCTGTTCCCCAAGAATCGATCAGGCGCTGATTGGATAGGAAATTAGCCAATCAGCGCGCAGCAACTTAGCCATGCTTTAATTCCATCTATGTCCCGCTGACAATTACTTCCTTATTTTACTATAAGTAAAAGTTAAACAATGTTTTGTTTGAAACTATGCGTCGATCATTGCTAGACTAGCATTGGAAACTTGAAAGTATGTGGTGGCCTTTTCGACCTAGTATGACATTTTTTTGACAATGCGCAGGTTGCGAGTCGGTCTCGCGCGTAAACGCCTGACCTCTAGAACACTGAAATGGCATCCAACGGTGTTAATGTCTAGCTTTCATCAGTCCCAGCTATTGTACGATCACATCCATTGTCTTTGGTGGGTAACTACTACCTTACACCTGACACAGTTGAACACCATTGATCACGGCCTTTCACTAGAACTCCGACTATTCCCTCACCAAACTAGTCACTAGTGAGAGAGAGCACACGGTCGCATCGTGAATAGAAATGTCGAATAGCAAATGATATCAAAACTATTTTCTATACCATACTGTTAAGCTACTCTAGCCAATGACTTACGGAGTTCCATTAACCATCTTGGTTTTAGCAGCCCATAACCCTTGGTATCACGGTACCGATTGGTTTGAGTCTAGCAAATAACACCTAGGAGATCACAACTCGTTGTTTTAGTCTTTTGAAAAAATTATTGTTCTGTGCTCTATGTGAATTCGTTTTTCTTAAAGCTGATTTCTTTAATTTTCTTTTGTCGGGCATTGAGATTTATGTCCATCGTTTCACAGATATCATCTGAGACTGTATACTAGTGATATATATATTTGGTCATTTATTTTTTAGGTATCAATAATGACAGCCTATTTCGTATCAGTCTAGGTTGCGCAAATCAACAGGCTGAGTAATTGATTTCGGGGTAAATAAAATTACTGGACTGACTAGTTTCATATGTTGTCAAAGTATCTGTTAATACATTGATATATCGAACAATGAATGATGCATGTACCGATGACATGAAGGGTTATCTTTTTTGCCTGTCTGACATTTATGAGTATAAAACGGTCAGGCAGATGATACTGACACTTATTTCTTTGTTCAAGTTCTATAAACTGTACACATTTGTAGATGTCACAAACTCTGCTCACTTGTGATATAGATTACTCAAAACCGTTTGCAATGGCGCAGGTGCATTTATTCTTTGTGTTCTGTCAAATCCTAATATTCTGGATTCTTCAACACCTATAGTTTTGACTTCTAAACTTTTCTCACTGAATCATACTTCTTGAATAATATCTTCTAATCCTAACCACTCCGATTACTTCTAATACCTTAACTACCTCTTCTACTATTGGATTTGAATTGACAATTATATCTCTGTGCTAATTTGGTATGGCAACCTGAAGTGATGTACTTACGTACGAAACTCTACGTTGCATCTGACAGACTGATATAGATTATCTTTTCAAGGAATCATAGGGAGACATGAAGTAGGAATTCTTTGGCACTACAAAATGCCTAAATAATTGCTTGTTTCACACTATGCAAGCCTCATGAAAGGAATCTATGAGTTTAACGTAGAAACCGATGGAGCGCGTTAGTAATTCCTCCTTAGTTTAGTTATTTTTATGTGAGCTGAAGCAACCAGAGTGTTTTCATCGTTATCGTGTCTCATACTTATTCTTGTAGATTCTTGCTTTTTAGGCCAAACACAAACTATATCAGCGTACTGTGCATTCGTTAAACGTATCACGCTGTTTGTTTTCGAATACTGTAGAACCGGTGGTTGTCTATCATGAATAAGCGGTCAATGATGGTCTAATGAAGTAGTAGTTCTACCGTCTTGTCGGCTACAGCTGTAATCTCTAGTTATATGCATATAATGTACTTAAAGCTTTTGAGGTAAATTGGATACCATAGGAGAGTCGTAACGTCTATCTGAGAAATTATACATATGAAAATAATAAAACGGGATGTTTTTTAATTGGAGACGTTTGCGTTACGATGTTTAGCAGCACACGTTGAAATTCAGTAATTTGGCTTGTTATTCATGAGAACTAGTTTATGATTCAATAAGCCAACACTAGTACTATTACAGAGTTACTCAGTAAAATAGGAAAACCATATCGTAACCGTTAATTTGCAAATCTTCAATCCATCATCAATCCATTGTCTGACATTTCTCTTTTCATGCGTTTCATACAAATTCCATTGTGTTCCAACTCTTCCTTTCTTGATCTTCCCCCATCTTCTGCTGCCAGATATTACGTTTACACTCACGTCATATACTACTTATAAGTAGCGCGCACCACTATTACTAAATGTACGATGTCTTTTCCCAGCCTATAAAATTTGCGTCAACAAAAATATTCGCACTTTTGAAATCTGTTTCTAATCAATGTACGAGCTACTGTACATCTGTGAGTAATGAACGACGAAATATCAATGCGGCACTAACACTGCAATCAGCAAACAAATCCGACATGAAAACATACGGAAAGTGAAAAATAACTTTAGTTTTCGGTCGAAAAATTTCGCTTCGATGGGAATTTGTGATAGCAGACGTATCCGTACCTATAATCGGTATTGATTTCTTAAAGAATTTTGACTTATTAGTAGATTCTCGACGAAACCAGCTGTTGAACAGAGACCGTACAGTGGTGATAAGAGGATTAATCACTGACCACATATCTATGAATTTAGTAGTGTCAAGAGACAAAAAAGATCCATCTAAATCGCTTCTAAATGAATACGCTGGCTTGACGAAAGTGTCTTACGATAACACTGATCTAAAACATACAGTGCAACATCACATTATAACGAAAGGCGCACCTTGTAACGCGCGACCACGACGCCTTTACCCAAAAATGTTAAACATTGCAAAACAAGAATTCAACAAAATGGTGAAACTTGGTATAATACGGCCATCGAGTAGTGCCTGGGCATCTCCGTTGTATATGGTACAGAAAAAGAATGGACAGTACACACCATGTGGAGATTACAGAGCTCTTAATAAACAAACCCTTACTAATAGATCTTCAGTGCCACATATCCACGGCATTACTAACAACATGGAAGGTGCCAGTATCTTTTTGAAAATCGACCTTGTTAGAGTTTATTACCATATTCCTGTGGCGCAGGAGGATATCACGAAAACGGCCGTGATCATTCCATTCGGATTATTCGAATTTTTGCGAATGCCATTTGGATTAACTATTGCAGCTCAAACCTTCCAGAGATTCATCGATCAGGTAGTTGGAGGTTTGTCAGGCGTATATGTATACATCGACGACATACTTGTAGCTAGTGCTACAGCGGAAGAACATCTACAACAACTAAGACGATTGTTTACTAAACAACTACAAGAACACGTTATCACCATCAACGTTGAAAAATGTGAATTTGGAAAGAAATCACTGCAATTTCTAGAACACAATAAATTCTCAAGGTATCACACCAGTCTCATCAGAGGTTGCAGCTATTCGTGATTATCCGTTGCCCGAATCACAAAAGAAATTACGACGATTTATCGGACTAATTAACTACTATAGACGATTCATTTGGAACTGCGCAACAATATTGCGTACGCTTTACGAGGACGTGCCCGAACATTTCACTTGTCAGCAGACGCCATACAGGCATTCGAGAACGCTAAACGCGTGCTAAATGAAAAGACAATGTTAGTATGACGAAAAAACGAAGCTCCATTAGCCGTCATGACTGACGCGTTGAATATCGCTTTCGGAGCCGTGTTACAGCAGTTTATAAACGACAAATGGGAACCAATCTCATTTCTTTCAAAGAGATTAAGTCCCACGCAAACGTGATACAGTACGTTCCGAAGGGAACTGCTAGCAGTTTATTTGGTAATAAAGCACTTTCGACATATCCTTGAGGGTACCATTTTTACAGTGTACACAGATCATAAACCCTTCACGAAAGCATTAAACGCCAAGCACGACAACTATTCACCGAGGGAAATTCGACAACTGGAATTTATTTCCCAATTCACGTCTAGCATACAATATATTAAAGGTCATAATAACGAAGTGGTAGATGCATTATCAAGAACGATGATCAATGCTCTCATCCAACCTGACATTGACTGTCAGAAACTTACAGCATTGCAAAATATGGATGTTGAGCTAAGCAGACTAAGATCATCCAATACGACTTTTTTAGTACTTCGAGAAACTCCATTCGGCAAGGTAAACATGTGTGATATTTCTTCAGGCCTACCGCGACCGTTTATTTCGAAGCCGTTTAGACGAAAAGTTTTCGAAACTATGCATAGTTATCACATTCTGGAATTAAGGCCACAATCAGTCTGGTCAGCGAGCGTTTTTTATAGCCAAGTATGAACCGAGATGTTCGTAAATGGACACAGGCATGAATAAAATGCCAGAAAGTTTAAGTTCACCGTCACACAATTTTTTCAGTGGGTCCTTTTCATCATCCGGACAGCCTATTCGAACATATACATACCGATATTGTGGGATCATTACCAATTTCAAATGGCTTCAGTTATATTTTTACCTGTGTCGACAGATTCACGCGATGGCCTGTAGCAGTGCCCATAAAAGATATATCAGCAAAGACTATAGCTAAAACCTTAGTCGAGCATTGGATCTCATATTATGGGATGCCTGTTAGTATCCCAAGCGATAGAGGAGCCCGATTCGAAAGTCGCCTCTTCCAACAATTTACAGAACTTCTCGGCATTAAACGTATACGCACAATATCTTACCATCCGATGGCGAATGGTATGGTGGAGAGATTACACCGACAACTGAAAGCATCTCTCACAGGTGTTATCAGCAAAAATCATTGGGTCAGCAAGCTCCCATTAGTCATGTTGAGTTTAAGATCGACAATTAAACAAGATACTGGATGTTGCCCTGCAGAGTTAGTTTATGTAGCTACTCTACGTCGACCAGGAGAGTTTTCACCTGAAGTAAAAGTGTTCCAACTGATATAGCCAACTACGTACATCGTCTAAAAGAACACATGAGTGATCTTAGAATATCGCTTCCGAAGAAAGATCAACATCGCGTATTTATTCCGAAACTGAACGACAGTACCCACGTATTTATCAGAAGGGACAATGTACAACGTCCCTTACAAGAGACCTAAGATGGTCCATTTAAAGTAATAAGAAGAAATGACAAAACTATTACGATTGATAAAGCTGGAAAAACGGTTGTAGTTAGCGTCGACCGAGTCAAACCAGCTTTTATTGAATGTGACGAACAGCTGATAAGCACAAATCCTTCGAAAGCCATCGAATCGCCGAAATGAGAGTTACGACCACCAGCGACAACGACGCAGAAAAGCGAAATAAGTCCACGAACGACTAGATATAGACGAAGAGTGAGATGGCCGCAACGATTTTGAACTGATAATTTCTTTCGCCATGTCGAATAAAAAATTTCTCTTCGCTTCGCATTTGTACGTCGAAAATTTTAGTGTATTTCGAATTTTGATCTTCTGTTATTATTCAGGCTTACGAACACACACGAACTCAAAGTTACGCAAACAAGATAGCCTTTTCTTTAGCAGAATTTTGATATTTTTTTCGCAAACACAGACACTTTTGTATCCTTGTTTTCTGGGAGGGAGCTATTGTAGCACCTCACATATATTTTGTACTTTTATCATTGTTGACCTTGTATATGCATGTACGCTTGGGCATTACTTACCACCTACACATATAGTTATTTGACTAGTTTTGTCGATTAACAGTTTAAGTAATTCGATAGCAATATTGACCATACATATTTGAATTAAATTCGACATTTGTATCGATTATTAAATATTTTGAATAATAAATTGTGGCAACGACTCATGTTCCCTAGTAGCGGTCATCAAGACGGAGATATATGGAATTTCGAAGATAACGAAAGTCCAACGCCACAGGAGAATTGCATACATAATATGCAGGAAGAAGTCTGTCTTCCATATTCACAAAAAAAATCTACATACACTGAGTAGTCTTCATTACTATGACATCGTTTGCAATGGCGCAAGTGCATTCATTCGTTGAGCTCTCTCAAATCTTAATCTTTTGGAATCGTTAGCACCTCTACCTTTGTCTTGCTAACTTTATCTCACTGAATTATACTTCTTGAATAATATCTTCAAACCCTAGTCTTCTTCATTACCATTAATACCTGTACTATCTTTATCACTATGGGATTCGATTTGACATTTGCGTCCGTGTGCTCATGTGGTATGGCAACATGAACTTATGTACCTACGTCCGAAATCCTACGTTGCAACTGACTGACTGACTTCATTACTATGACTAACACATATTTTATCAACCTAAACAAACAAAAAACTACTTAATTATAGCTTCTATCGATGACAGCTGATATATTTTAATGCAGGGTAATGTTGTTTTTAGACGGAGATTTCTATCTAAAACATACTCGAAAACTGACCATTTTAAGAGAGCTGGAGTATCACTAAGTGGCTCAAGGACGGGTACACTAACGTGTAATTATTAAACGAGTGACACTGACAGGATTACATGAAAAAACGTAGATTCAGAATACGTCGATTAAGAAGCAGAGAGCATTTTTCAGTAGAAAATTTTTTTAGCTATTAAGTTATGACAATTTTTGGTTTGTTTGATAAATATCACCCAGAAATTCAAGATAAAATGACGTTTTTTTAAATAGTCTAGAGGCTCATATTAGTTACTTGAATTCCGAAGTTCATTATAAACATCAGTCAACGTACATCTATAGAGAACATAAAACCGTCTAGTTTGAGTACGAAGCAGAATCTGACAAGGGGTATATCAAATGACACACTTTTCACGTGGAAAACATATTTAATTTGAACTGATCATGGTGACTTCAGTAAAAAAGACCATATATTCGGTAAAATATCTATAAAAGTTGCTAGGAAATATTGATCGAAAAATAGACAGGTCCACAAATTGAACTACTTGAACTGATCGAAAACAGGATGCCGAAAATGCTCACGACAGCGTTCGTATATCACTTTCAACGCAGAAGTTTGAATAACTTCTTCATTCAAAAGTTCGGTTTGGAACTGTCTTAACTGAAAGTATAATCAAATAGATGAAAAAACTACCAGGCTTTGCTTATCGCGGATTTTCCGCATGACTTCTTTATTGTTTTCATTATTATTGGATTCCGATGAACGTTTAAGTACGCTTATTCTCTCAGCGGATAGATTGATGCAATGCTTGATTGCTTTAGTTCTTTGATCGTGATTCCTAAGCATCTTGTATCATTAAGAGAGACATTGTTGTGGTTACTTTATTGACAAATGTATTACACTTGCTGGCATAGTCTACTTTGTTGTGAAATGATGTTGTAGGGAGTTCTGTATTGAGTTTATTTCTCACACGGTCATCAGATTCTCTCCACAATGCGAGGAGCCTCTAGTTAATTTTTGTGAGTTCCATATCATTAAAGACAGCTTGAATATATATAACAAACTAGCTTACTGCTGATTGGAAGAAATCATCACATGGCAGCGCATCTGAACTCATTTTTCCGCCCTGACCTCCAATATCCAATATCTTTTTCACGAGCTAGTGTAAGCCAGTTTCATTTCTTCGCTCTCGATTCTTGTTTTTTCGGTACGGTTCCAAGTGTCTAGTATTGTCCAATGAATGAAGCCTAGCCATTATGATTTGTTTCCAAGTCGGAAAATGTCAAGCCCATTATGCAATATATTTTTCTGAAGCTGGTAAAAAACAGTCGATTGCTTTCAGTTTGTTTCTTGTTTTCTACTAAACTAACAATTATGAATGAGTTTGTTTCAGGGCCATAGGGCTTCTGAATACCAGCAACTATCACATTTCTAGGTCAGAGATCAGTTAGCTGCAAAAGGAGAATAATGAGAAATTAATAATGCTAATAAGAACAGGCAGTTTCCAGAATTACGTAAA
>OX103975.1:19698238-19731961 GCA_944470395.2 Schistosoma turkestanicum | reverse complement strand
GAACTAGAATGTTGAGAAAGGGCTACGCTGATAGACACCGAATGCAGCGATTAATTCCGATTTTAGCTCTAAGCTGACCAGTTATGTTCCAGCAGAGAGCTTGTAAACGCGCATTGTAATTCTGTGATTTAACGTAGATAACAGACACTGCCGCGAAACCGCACGTCTGACAGTGTCAAATGCCGCATTAAGTTCGATGAATAAGAAATTAGAGATGCCAAAATGTGTGTCGGTTTTCCAGGACCTAAGAACGAGTGTACGTATGATTTGTAAATCCACGTTCAGGTCTGAAACAAACCCGGTTTTCTCTAGTCTGCTTTTCGTGAGCTCTAGTGAAGCGTTTAGGTATGATCGAGGCTGACATTTTTGAAACTATTTATCCAGATTACTCTTTGATTATCTCAAGAGGACTTTATCTTTTCATGTAAATTGAGACCAGTCAGTGTTATGTTCGTCACTAGGTACGCTTGAAGCATTACGAGTTCACCTTAGTCAATAAATGCGAACAAGACAATTACCAGCTTCCAGATAGGCTACCTTGAATCTCAAGCTGTAAACAGAAGTCTCGGTAAGCGTAGAAAGTATATTCTACAACACCCAGCAATCACAATACAATCAAGCATGCAACTCTCATTTATTTATACATCATAGAAACGTCCTTGGGACAGCCACAAAAATAGCGCACTAAGGCATTTAACAAGCGACTTTAGAGATCTAAATTCCCCAACAAACACCAAATTGTGTTATCACTGTTCCTCCTGAACCATCGTAATTCTACTTTTGCACTAATATTGAGTCCACGCATACTATTGCATAATTAATCCATACAAATACACCATCGTTCGCTCACATTCCCTCATCTTCATTGTATGAGTATACCGACAGCGAGCGCATCATGTTTCCTGATTCAGCATCACTTTGAGTTTTTATTACTCAGGTTTGACCAGCTGCATTGGCACATTATAACTGATAATAAGTTAGTGGTAGGTGTTCTGGTGGGAAATGGAGTCTCAAGGTCAACTGATCAGCCCATGCTTGCAAACGTGAAATCCAAAATAAGGCATTTATCAAGCGAGTTCTGGGGATCTGACACCCTCAGCACTTCTCCCCTTTTTGATAGCGTGCGCTCCTGGGGTCGACTTCCATCTTGACTGTCGTCCGCCGCTGTCCGAGAGGATATCTTATGGACTGGGAAGCCGCTTGTGGTTGAGTTTCTTGTCGTGGTGAGGCTGCCGGAAGTTTGAAGGTACCAAGCAGGATGTGAAGAGGAAGGTTTTCTTTTCTTGATGGGCGATCTGGGGCTAGCCGTTTGAGTATCTGATTTCGATGACGTGACCATTTATCGCCTCCTACCTCTACTTCGTACATCACTCGACCAACGGCAAACACGGGGGAATCTCACTTCGTAAGCGGATTGTCTTTGCGGCTTTGTCTCTACTGATGTGGGTGCATCAGGCTGTGGATTGTTTTCAGTCTTCCTCCCATCAGGATTTCTGCTGGGGACTTTTGCTCCGGTAACAACTCATTCGGTGTTGTTCGATAGACGTAAAAGAAAATTTGCAACGCGTATCCCCAAACCTTTCCGCTTGTCCATTCAATTGCCTGTGGTATGGTGGCGAGCTTAAGTGTTTAGCGGCCAGCCGTTGCCAGAAAGTCTGCGATTAGGAAGAGGTGAATTGAGAGCCATTGTCAGATAAGATCACATCTGGTATGCCATTTCGCAAGAAATTTCAGTGAAAATCTGTATTGTCTTAGTCGTTGTGATCGGCATTACGGTGTTGGTTTCTGACCACTTTGAGAAGGCGTCGACCACAATTAAACACATGGTTTCTTTAATCGGACCAGCGAAGTCGACATGTACCCTGGACCAAGGATGCTCAGGTTTGGGCCATCAAACCGGCAGAATTTTGTCATTCATCTTTGCCGCCCGCTGACACCGCATGCGTTTTTCAACCAACGCTGTGACATGTTGATCCATGAGAGACCAGTATGCATAACTCATGTCTATGGACTTCAATCGTTTAACCGCAGGATGCAGAATGGGCTGGAATGCAAGGTTTAGAACCGAATACTTCTAACAGAGGCTTGTGATCTGTAAGGAGCGTCAATCCCCGACCGTACAGAAACTTGTGGAAACAGCGAACAGCAAACACAAGAGCAAGAGCTTCTTTCTCTATCTGGCTGTACCTCTTTTCTGCTGGGTTTAGTGTAAGGAATGCATGCATAACGGCTTTTTCTGACTCGTCTGGAAACTGATGTGAAACAACAGCACCTAGGCCATATTCTGAAGCGTCTGCTGCTACGATGATTGGCATGGATGGGTCGTAGTGCTTCAATAACGATTTCAAGCTAATTATTCACTTGAGTTTACCAAAAGCCGCGTCACACTCTTTAGTCCAGTTCCATGTGCTATGCTTCTGCAGTAGACAATTCAATGGAGCGCGAATGTCGTGCATCGAAGGAACAAATGCTGAATTACAACTGATTAATCCGAGGAAAGATTGTGATTCCAAGATATTTGTGTGAGTGGGTATCAGTTTGATGGCTCGGATATTCTCAGGATCCAGTCTGCGACCGTCGGCATTGAAGATGTATCCCAAACACTTTACCGACTGCAATAGAAACTGGCATTTTTCTGGGCGTAACCGGAAACCGTTGTCACTGATGCGTTTTATTACCAATGTCGTGCGTTCCCCTAGCTGTTCGAATGTCGTCGCAACAGTTAAAATATCATCTTTGACTTTTCGGCAGAACTGGAGTGGGATGAACTGGGTCTAGCATGGGCAGATTTATTCTGATTAGGTGGCTGTTGTGCCAAATGTACTTCAGATCGGCTTGAACTACCACTCTGCACTTTAATGAGTCAGCTAACTTGGTCGATGAAAATTCAACTTTATTAAACTGATTTATCAAACTTGTCTAGTATCATCTTAATATTGATAGTAAATGGACGAACAGTTTTGGATTAAAAAAAGAAGAAGAAGAGAAGACAACTACGTCATTCTGGTTACTTAGCACTACTTAGAATCATGAATAATACGTATAATGTTCAGAACTTATTTAAGACGTTCACACCTACTAGATGGTTTACACAACTGGTCAGCGACTACATTTCAGACGATAAATCCTTCTCTGCAAGTTCTTGGCTTTCTAACAACTTCAAACCCACCATTGCTGCCATCCCTCAGGGACAGTATTATAGAACCACGTTGTAGAAGTCCTTCAGCTTTGGAATAACAGTTGCAATACATGAGCGGATAAAAAACTTCGTGATCGAAGACTAAGGATGACTGTAAATAGGACACTGTCCGGATGAAAACCGGTCAAGAGTGGTGGGTGGGACCACTATTGTTTCTACTCTACATCAGTGAACTACCGAAACTGTTTAATTTGTCGACGCTGTTATTTGTACACTGTCGAAATTAGGAGAACTGTAAGTAGTGAGGCTCATTATCTTGATATTCAAGCTGACCTGGACGAATTAATTAGATGTTCCAATAATTGGGGCCTAAAATTCTAGAAAATGTGCAAATGAATATTGGACACGGCATTGAATACCATTATACCATCAACGGTATCAGTAACCAACAAATATCCTCTACCATAGCTGGCCATGTTTCACACCTGTAGAGCAGGATAGAGCGAACTGATGCGTAGTAAACTCATCCTTTAGTTAACAGACGGATATCTCACCCACGCCATAAGTGATGTAAGTTGGCGAAACCCACTCTAGCCTTCTGTATTGGTGCCGAAATAATAATAAAAATAATAATAATATCAATAATAATTTATTCTCAAATAGCAAACATGTTACAAGAGACATGCTAATTTACAGGCAAGATCAAAATGCTAAGATTAGCAACATATTTCTTTTAAAACGGTATACAGTTACTGAAACATTTCACAAGATTCATTGTATTCTCAAAGATGGAATGTACACTGCGAATAATTGGCGCAAGGTACGAAGGTTGCAATACGACAATCATCTTATGGACTGAGAAACGATTCATGGTAGAGATAGGTTTGCATATAACAAGAATTGATGCGGTAAATGTACAAAGATCTGGTTGATATTCATCAGCTAATGATTTCGCATGTTCTTAAGTAGGGTAATCAAGTCTACTGCAAGTATCCAGACTAATATATGAGGATTGGAATAAGGTTCTGAAAAAAGAGGAATAAAGTAAACGGGACGAGGAGCGGAACAGAAAATATTCTTGTTCAAAGCCGAACAACCGCTTCGCACATACGTTTATGGATAAAACAAAGGTATGTTTACTCAGACTTTTTTAATATCAGAACACTAACTGTACACCTGCACTTATGTAGGTTAATGAAGAAAATTTTGGAAAATCCCTCCGTGTTTATATATTTTTGTTATGACATGACTGACTCTTTCTGTTGACATTTTGGTATTTTATTTGATTCCATTTTGAGATTTATCATGTTTATGTTATTATTTCTATATTTTGTACTTATATTGAAGTTTTTATGTTTGCTTGTGAACTGTACACATGTTGTTTAAATTTGATATATAATATGGCTACAGCCATATTTGGATTTGATATCGTCGCAGTATACTAGCTTCACCTAATCTTTTGAACTCCGATACTCATCAGAGTAATTTCGACTTGGAAGGCGTAATAATTGTCAGGTATTTGTTTTGTATTTCCATTTTTTCACATAAATAGACCACTTTCTCCTAGAATTATTGTGTTTTGATATTCGACTAAGGGAAGGTGCGTTCGACATAAGTCTATTGGAATCGAATTGAACTGCTACGGTAGAAAATTCAACTACAATCTGACAATTAAGAAAATTCAACTACACCTTGCGCCAATTATTCGCAGTGTACATTCCATCTTTAAGAATACAATGAATCTTGTGAAATGTTTCAGTAACTGTATACCGTTTTAAAAGAAATATGTTGCTAATCTTAGCATTTTGATCTTGCCTGTAAATTAGCATGTCTCTTGTAACATGTTTGCTTTTTGAGAATAAATTATTATTGATATTATTATTATTTTTATTATTATTTCGGCACCAATACAGAAGGCTAGAGTGGGTTTCACCAACTTACATCACTTATGGCGTGGGTGAGATATCCGTCTGTTAACTAAAGGATGAGTTTACTACGCATCAGTTCGCTCTATCCTGCTCCACAGGTGTGAAACATGGCCAGCTATGGTAGAGGATATTTGTTGGTTACTGATACCGTTGATGGTATAATGGTATTCAATGCCGTGTCCAATATTCATTTGCACATTTTCTAGAATTTTAGGCCCCAATTATTGGAACATCTAATTAATTCGTCCAGGTCAGCTTGAATATCAAGATAATCAGCCTCATTACTTACAGTTCTCCTAATTTCGACAGTGTACAAATAACAGCGCCGACAAATTAGACAGTTTCGGTAGTTCATTGATGTAGAGTAGAAACAATAGGGATCCCACCCACCACTCTTGACCGGTTTTCATCCGGACAGTGTCCTATTTACAGTCATCCTTAGTCTTCGATCACGAAGTTTTTTATCCACTCATGTATTGCAACTGTTATTCCAAAGCTGAAGGACTTCTACAACGTGGTTCTATAATACTGTCCCTGAGGGATGGCAGCAATGGTGGGTTTGAAGTTGTTAGAAAGCCAAGAACTTGCAGATAAGGATTTATCGTCTGAAATGTAGTCGCTGACCAGTTGTGTAAACCATCTAGTAGGTGCGAACGTCTTAAATAAGTTCTGAACATTATACGTATTAATTCATGATTCTAAGTAGTGCTAATTAACCAGAATGACGTAGTTGTCTTCTCTTCTTCTTCTTTTTTTAATCCAAAACTGTTCGTCAATTTACTATCAATATTAAGATGATACTAGACAAGTTTGATAAATCAGTTTAATAAAGTTGAATTTTCATCGACTAAGTTAGCTGCCACATTAAAGCGCAGAGTGGTAGTTCAAGCCGATCTGAAGTACATTTGGCACAACAGCCACCTAATCAGAATAAATCTGCCCATACTAGACCCAGTTCATCCTACTGCGACGACATTCGAACAGCTACGGGGACGCACGACATTGGTACTAAAACGCATCAGTTACAACGGCTTCCGGTTATACCCAGAAAAATGCCAGTTTCTATTGCAGTCGGTAAAGTATTTGGGATACATCTTCGATGCCAAAGGTCGCACACTGGATCCTGAGAATATCCGAGCCATCAAACTGATGCCCACTGCCACAAATGTCTCGGAATCACAATCTTTCCTCGGATTAATCAGTTTTAATTCAGCATTTGTTCCTTTGATGCACGACATTCGCGCTCCATTGAATTTTCCACTGCAGAAGCATAGCACATGGAACTGGACTAAAGAGTGTGACGCGGCTTTTGGCAAACTCAAGTGTATAATTAGCTTGAAATCGTTATTAACACACTACGACCCATCCATGCCAATCATCGTAGCAGCAGACGCTTCAGAATATGGCCTAGGTGCTGTTGTTTCACATCAGCTTCCAGACGCGTCAGAAAAAGCCGTTATGCATGCATTCCTTACACTAAACCCAGCAGAAAAGAGGTACAGCCAGAAAGAGAAAGAAGCTCTTGCTCTTGTGTTTGCTGTTCGCTGTTTCCACAAGTTTCTGTACGGTCGGGGATTCACGCTCCTCACAGATCACACGCCTCTGTTCGAAGTATTCGTTTCTAAACCTTGCATTCCAGCTCATTCTGCATCCTGCGGTTAAACGATTGAAGTCCATAGCCATGAGTTATGCATACTGGTCTCTCATGGATCAACATGTCACAGCGTTGGTTGAAAAACACATGTGGTGTCAGCGGGCGGCAAAGATGAATGACGAAATTCCGCCGGTTTCATGGCCCAAACCTGAGCATCCTTGGTCCAGGGTACATGTCGACTTCGCTGGTCCGATTAAAGAAACCATGTGTTTAATTGTGGTCGACGCCTTCTCAAAGTGGTCAGAAACCAACACCGTAATGCCGATCACAACGACTAAGACAATATAGATTTTCACTGAAATTTCTTGCGAAATGGCATACCAGATGTGATCTTATCTGACAATGGCTCTCAATTCACCTCTTCCTAATCCGAGACTTTCTGTCAACGGCTGGCCATTAACCACTTAAGCTCGCCACCATACCACTCGCAATTGAATGGACAAGCGGAAAGGTTTGGGGATACGCGTTGCAAATTTTCTTTTACGTCTATCGAACAACACCGAATGAGTTGTTACCGAAGCAAAAGTCCCCAGCAGAAATCCTGATGGGAGGAAGACTGAAAACAATCCACAGCCTGATGCTCCCACATCAGTAGAGACAAAGCCGCAAAGACAATCCGCTTACGAAGTGAGATGCCCCGTGTTTGCCGTTGGTCGATTGATGTACGAAGTAGAGGTAGGAGGTGATAAATGGTCACGTCATCGAAATCAGATACGCAAACGGCCAGCCCCAGATCGCCCATCAAGAAAAGAAAACCTTCCTCTTCACATCCTGCTTGGTACCTTCAACCTTCCGGCAGCTTCACCACGACAAGAAACTCAACCACAAGCGGCTTTCCAGTCCATAAGATATCCTCTCGGACAGCGGCGGACGACAGTCAAGATGGAAGTCGACCCCAGGAGCGCACGCTATCAAAAAGGGGAGAAATGCTGGGGATGTCAGATCCCCAGAACTCGCTTGATGAATGCCTTATTTTGGATTTCACGTTTGCGAGCATGGGCTGATCAGTTGACCTTGAGACTCCAATTCCCACCAGAAGACCTACCACTAACTTATTATCAGTTACAATGTGCCAATGCAGCTGGTCAACCCTGAGTAATAAAAACTGTAACTGATGCTGAATCAGGAAACATGATGCGCTCGCTGTCGGTATACTCATACAATGAAGATGAGGGAATGTGAGCGAACGATGGTGTATTTGTATGGATTAATTATGCAATAGTATGCGTGGACTCAATATTAGTGCAAAAGTAGAATTACGATGGTTCAGGAGGAACAGTGATAACACAATTTGGTGTTTGTTGGGGAATTTAGATCTCTAAAGTCGCTTGTTAAATGCCTTAGTGCGCTATTTTTGTGGCTGTCCCAAGGACGTTTCTATGATGTATAAATAAATGAGAGTTGCATGCTTGATTGTATTGTGATTGCTGGGTGTTGTAGAATATACTTTCTACGCTTACCGAGACTTCTGTTTACAGCTTGAGATTCAAGGTAGCCTATCTGGAAGCTGGTAATTGTCTTGTTCGCATTTATTGACTAAGGTCAACTCGTAATGGCTTCAAGCGTACCTAGTGACGAACATAACACTGACTGGTCTCAATTTACATGAAAAGATAAAGTCCTCTTGAGATAATCAAAGAGTAATCTGGATAAATAGTTTCAAAAATGTCAGCCTCGATCATACCTAAACGCTTCACTAGAGCTCACGAAAAGCAGACTAGAGAAAACCGGGTTTGTTTCAGACCTGAACGTGGATTTACAAATCATACGTACACTCGTTCTTAGGTCCTGGAAAACCGACACACATTTTGGCATCTCTAATTTCTTATTCATCGAACTTAATGCGGCATTTGACACTGTCAGACGTGCGGTTTCGCGGCAGTGTCTGTTATCTACTGTTAAATCACAGAATTACAATGCGCGTTTACAAGCTCTCTGCTGGAACATAACTGGTCAGCTTAGAGCTAAAATCGGAATTAATCGCTGCATTCGGTGTCTATCAGCGTAGCCCTTTCTCAACATTCTAGTTCAAATTCGTGTATAAGTTGCTTTTAGATACGACAATATGATCATCCAACTTTTTATGAATTGACCTTCTATCACGTGATTTATTTGTTGACATAGAATATACCGATGATATTTGTGCATAGTGAAAATGTTGACAAAATGCAAAGCCTTCTGACCACCCTAAGGAACAACGCGTCTGCTCCTAAACTAGTGATTAGGAGTGAAGTAGTTGAACATGTTGACCACGTCAATATTCTTGGAAGTTCCCACGGTCGATAGGCATAACCAGATATCGTTCGATAATCGATGAAAGAGTATACTCCGCAGCAGTCCACTCCGTTTCACTTTATAAATGCGAAACACGGGCAGTAAGAGTCGAGTTTATTCATAGGTAATAGTAATCGATCATAGGCGTCTTCAAAGAACTGCTTGTATATCTCGAACCAGTGACAAATGCTGTTTTTAGGATGAGAGTACTAAGCAATGTTCGGTGGTTGAAACATGTTTTACCTATGCCCAACCATCGACTGTCTTGAAACATAACGGAAAGATTCGTGCACAAAATTCTGTTATTATTATTATTATTCATTAATCAATTATTGTTACATGTTATCAGCAGTTTTAATGACAGCCAATTGTTATTAACTCAATTGTAAAAGCATACATGGTAGTCAGTCATGCCAAAGTGCACTGCTCAATGCCTTGCGAGCATCATCTGTAAGAGAAAAGAAAATAGTTTATAAACAATAACAGTCTGGTGAGACATCATGCAAGACTGTCAGTGAGCATGTTTCACCAGCTCATGTAAATGTATCTGCATGACACATGAGAAGAAATGTGTTTAAGTGAATTGAGCAATCGTGAGATAGGTGTTCATTTACTCTGTAAACATCAAGTCAAGTCATTGTCTGATGCATAAGCATCATGTACACAATACAATATCTACGGTTTGTTGCTTATAAAGCTCAATTCGGTAGATAACACTGCTAATACTACTTACTTGAAATATTTTTCTTTTTCAAGTTGTCTTTTAATGTCGTTCAGTAAACGATTCACAACTGAAAATGAACAACAGGAAAATAATATAACGCACATCTAAAAGAGATGACAAATTCCGGCTTATGTTGGTAATTTTATAATGAATTACAGTCAGCTGAATGAATATTATCAAACTCTGACTGGATCAAAATGTCTATAGTCGAGGCTAAAGGTGAAAGGTTTACAATAATGTGGTGCCAATATCTTGTTACAATAAACATGAATGCTTGATCATGAACATTTTCGTCAATCTCACTTACATAGACTGTAATTATAGTCTGCAATTCGTTGATGCAGTTCCCTCGTGGCTTCAGTCAGTGCTGTCAAATCTTTGAGGTAAAATAAGAAAATATTCAAATTTCATTGATATGTCACAAATCGCCATCAATATGACACTCAATGTTGTCAAAATGATTCACTCATAGTTACCTTGTGTAGAATGTTCAATAAATACATCACAACTTCCATAAGCATAATAAGTTTTCATACCTGTTCAAATTTGAAATTAAATGAATGTGACGGTGTGAGTGTTTTCAATATCGGTCAAAAATGTCTTATCCATTTTATGAAAATAATGATTTCGTTTCGATTCTTCATCACTTCTACAACATCATGTTACTTGTTTTCATTGCGATTACTCAGATTCCATGCAATTAATCATAAGATGACTAGTTTTAAGTGAGGTATATGCAATCAAGGTTCATGTGTGTGTGTGTGAACAACTCCCTTTTTGTACGACCTTGGTGATAATTGTCATTTATACGAAATCAAATTGGTTAGACAAGAAAGCGATTTATCAGTACTTATTTCAAGAATGTATCTTACGTTCATAGTTCTGTTTGGTTGGTTTAATGCATTTTTCTTCCCATGCTTCCGAGTTTCTGAAGCTTTCTTCAATGTGCAGCAAATAAAATTGAATGAAACAAAATTTCTATGAGAATTACTTAATGAAGTTAATGAATAATATTATTCCATCAAGTGAATATGATGTGACGTGAGATCGCATTATCGGGGGAAATATTCTGTGAAGCACTTACTGCCGTATACGTATTGAGCGTACTTCAAGAAATAGTCTTGCGCTGTAAAATTGGTGAAAGAATCGGATAATAGTATAAATTAATAGACTACATTTTTATGATTTCATATGAAGCCAATTCCCTGCAAGAATTTTTCACAGGTTTGTTATCACCAATTTTCAAAAACAATCGTTGATAACTAATGTTTCAATATTCGGAATTTGACATTTTAATAAGTCAATTTGGAACAGCATTTGTACAGATGTGTGAGTTTTCATCACATCTGACGATAAGCAAGCACAATGATTATTATATTCGTCAATGTGGACGATTTTTAAAATGAAGGATAAGCCGTTAAAGTTACGGAACTCCTATCTTGTGAATTTGTTTTTCATTCTCCAAATATTGACTTTTCACGTCAAACTATCGGCTTTCTCATAAAAACTTTTCCATATATGTGATATAGATAAATATCATGTGTTTTTAACAAATACGTGTCTGAAAGAACTTAGCAAATATATGGATGAAAGCGAGAAATGTCAGTAAAAGCCCAATCCTGTCGTTCACACACGACAGTGGAGATACCTGAAATTTATACCTTAAAAAATCTAGGTTCTTATTAGTTGAGAGTATATATAGAGAGATTAATTCAACTTTGTATAACAATAAAATAACGTATGGAAATGATATCTACATTGCACTTCTTTCTACTGACACAGCATTAGATAATTGCCATAATATTGTTTTTGAACTCCATTTTCGCAAAATACGTCTACAAGCAAAAGGTTACTAGAATGCAATGATATTGTTTCACATACAAAAACCTAACGGTAATGTGACTTTCATTCTACCTGTAGAAAACAGAAACGACAAAACATAATCAACGTGTTGACATTATTCGAACAGATCAATGTGTCAATGTGTTCTCAGAATGCACTAAATCGTTCAGTTATATAGTCTCCTTTGGTTTCTTTTGAAAACAACTTCTAACATTATTCATACTAACCAGTAGTCAGACCGATGATATCTCGACATCTGTAAGCGTTTACTAAAGTTCATTTATGCATCTCACTAGAATTTATATACCGATAATTTAGAATTGTCATGTGTTCGTGTCGAACGTTGGTCTCAGTCGGACAACTCAGAGTGAGTCTTCGCTGACTGAAAATGCTTTATCGACTCCGTGTGCTTCCTTATCAATAAACTCAGTAGCAACGAGATGGTCAGTTTGGACTCATTGCAAGCGAGTGTTACCCACATTCACTTGAATTGTCAAGTCAAATTTGACTGATTTATCAGTCGTTGTCTGATGTCGGCTTCTTTACATTGACATGTTTTCGTAAGCGAATTCAGATAACATTTATATGATTGACATTATTTTACTGAAATGGTCTTGTTTGGTTACATGTACATCTTGACGAACACGAAGTCAGTTTTAATGCTCCCATTTTACTTCAGCTGCAATTGATTGCTGTACTTTGACAACACAAAACATGACAAATCTTCAAGTAAAATAGCATTACCCAGGAACATTTACATAAATTATTAGACTAGATTTTCATTTATAATGTATTCAAAAATGTTACTGAACAATAAAGTTACGTAGTGTTTCATTGTAAATTTTTGAAGCATTTTTGAGTATATTTATGCGTTCCAACAAGGTTACTATTGTTGAATCAAAAGAAATGTTTGAATAACAATGAATTACTTTTTAGAGCATATGAACATCTGAGAAACAATTGGTGATCATGAAAGCCAGTTTTAAATTCTCTTTTTTGAAATCGATAACAGAGACATGGACACTTTATTCAAGATCGTAATTAAAGGATAATGCTTCGCACAACACACAATTGTATTAACATTTCAGACATTTATTCTAACACCCGATGAAATCGGTTGATCAAATCACTTTTTGATGATCCGCACTTAGATCATTACAAATGCTGTGAAGGTGTATGGAAATTAGAACTCTATAAACCGTGAAGTAAGTTTTTCCACAAAAAATCAACATGAATATGTCCTAATTAATAGGAAACATCAAGTCAAAAGGGCCACATATTACTGCTTACCTTTGTTTTGTTCTATCTCATTCCCTATGTTTATTAACCGCACATCTAAAATTAATGTGAACACGGTGTTGATGTTAATAATTTTGGGGTGATGGTCAAACGAAATAATGATATGTGCATAACATTGAATAGTATCGATCGGAAATCAAATGTATCGAAATATAATGGTACACTGAACAGTGACGAAATTTGTTTAGTGCTCTGAACAATATGCATTAAAATTTACATTGGATATGTTGACAGATGTTGAAAAACTGAGAATCCCTGAACCATGCATTTCAAAATGAGAAATAATACTTGAATTATTGAGGAAAAGTAACATGACGAAAGTTTCAAAACATACATTTAAAAGGGTTTGTGACTAACCTTTCTGAGCATTTATCAGGAAGAAGAACACGTTGATGAAGAACAATAATGTGAAACACATTCTCACTGGAACAGTTTACTCAATATCTCTGCTTTTATAAGTTTAGTAAGCGTCAGTTATTAGCTAATGACGATTGCTACAAAACAATAAGTGAAACTGATTTGTTATAATATAAGTGGGCAATAATACAGCATGACACTACAAATTTGACTTCCATTGGTGATATTGAAAAAATTGATCAGCTTACTGGCTACAGCAAAAACAAACAGACACACACACACACAAATCTACATTTTTACACATCATCTGCACAAAATAAACGCATAGATCAAGAAATGAAAATCAACTAGCGTATTTAATAAAATAAAAACATATATATTACATTGAATAAAAAACTCGCTATGAAGTGAGATATGATGCCAAAAGAAATTCAATGAAAAATATTAAAATTCAAAAGCACACGAGAACTTTGAACTTTTGAACACGAAATTCCAATTAGTGCGGATAGTCTCATAGTAATCAACACTTGCTTATTACAATCAACACCACGTTGTATATGGCGTGATAGGGCATAGGTAGTTGTATAATTAAAGTGAAAACTGTGCACTTACCTGAGGTTTCAATTTCAGCCCACATAAATAGAATGGAATCTTTGATTAACATCACGCCATGAATGTAGGTCATTTTAAGGTGAAATTGACTAAAAGTATGCAGCCTTCATCATTAGTAGAAACAGAAGCATCACTTTTCTACGTGACCATGAAATTCATTATCGATTTCATGCTTGTGTGGTGAGGATAGTGCATATGATTTCAGAGAACCTGGGTTTGTCGAGACTTCGACAGCACTGTGACACAGCCCATATCAGGATAAAGAAACTGATAATAACACTGGCACTTTGAATTGAAAAACTCATGAGTACAGGTTATCTGATTGAACGTTTCACGTGTACTGTTATCATCAAGGCATACTAAAATCAAAGCAAGTGGGAGAGCGTATCCGCCTATGCGACGATAATCGAGCGCCTGAAAATACCACCAAATGCATGAAATGTGCTCTCCTATTCACTTTGATCTGCTGTGACCATTCACGCTTAAATAAAAAATGCAGTACGCAATAACAATGTCCTAGTTATGTGGAGTCAGATGAGAATGATCAGGATATTCGAATGATCATTCAACCAGCCTTCATTTGATTGTGTCCGTTGATTCAATAAAACCGCAACTGATCAAGTTATCCGGGAGAAGATGTTGTGAATGCATGAGACAAGTGTTCTCTTGAGGAAATAGGGAAGTAAGCTGTGTGAGTGTTGGTCCAAGTGACCTAGGAGTGCGACCACATAGTTCAAGAGACAACTGCTCGCATCCATTCACATTGGAACCTAATAATACGCTATTCCGGCTTATCATTTTTTTCACATTCACAGGTCTCCTCGATACTAGTGAATTTCCTCTTCCTCCCTCACCTTGTTTTCTACTCAGAATCTGTACGTGTCAGTGTATCGGACGAACGAAATCTTCAGAATTTAGATATGATCCAGGCTGGTGTGGCAGGCCAACTCGAGCGGTAAACCTGGCACGTTATTACTGGTAGGGTTCCCTTTCAAATTTTTTTGTCGACAACTCGATTTTTATTGGTCGCTTCCTGTTTGTCAAACCTTCATCTCTACAGTCGCACGTTGTCCAACCAATCCTCCAGAATAAAGCCGCTAGGTATCCAGAATGTAAACTCTTCTATGGAAGGATGGCTGCTGTAGTGGAATGCTTTTACGAGGAGAACACAGTTGGTGAAACGGAAACATTTACCATTGTACACAATTATAACAATGACTGTCTTATTGTACTCCTTTTGTTCAACTGAACTAAAATCCACTACTTACGCTCAACCTTCTGTTTTATTGCTGCCATTCATTGTTGCATGCTGTTCTTTATCTTACTCACTTTCTTGATGTAATTTTGGTGTCATTTTGACTACACGAAATTACGAGCAAATATGTTCTTCACCCTGGACTTATTTGTCTTTACAGGGATGGGCTAGTAATTAGTGTTGCCTGGTGATCACAGAAAATCTCGACTCGGTCATCACTAAAGGGTTAATGTATAGGAACAATATTCTCCATCAAACTTGACAAGCATTAACGAGAGACAGTTCATGCGCATCAATCTTCCTACAGTATTCTACAGTTGGATAACCTACTGCGATCCAAAACTACCGGTTTGTTTAACATTTGTTGACTTTGCAATAGCTTTCGAAGCAGAAACGCACGTAACTCTAATCGTAAAGATGAGCTTTACTTAGTAAAGACGAGACTTCACAAAAACTTGCTCACATAAATACTATAATCCACTTATTGTGCCTGTTGCGTCAGAAGCTCTTCTCGAAACATTTCTGTTGTACTAGATTGTGAAAAAGATACTGGATAATGGATATTAAGGGCATCTACTTAGTGGTTCCTTAACCATTCTAAGATTCATTTTTTGATTAAGATATTATTACATTTCATAAATCGTTCAAAAATATGGGTAACTGAGTGGATCTTATGGTGTCGTGGCTAATAGAACAGATAATGGCGACCATTTGCTGCAACTACGCTCAAATAACCGCCTATTCCTAGCAAGTACTAACTTTAAGCATAAGGAAAAACAACTTTTGACCTGTCGACCCTCAAAGCCGACCCAAAGATGAACCCAACTACAACACATCGCCATCAACCACAGAAGGAGAGGTTCGACAGAAGAATGTCGCTTTCTCTGAGGCACAAGGTTAGGTAGAAGCGGTGGATCTCAGTAGCATCTGTCGAACTGATAGACGCTCGAAAATTCATCGCACCTGCCTGTGAACATGACGAAGGGCAAAGTCAGCTTATGCGCAGGCTGATAAAACGCTTACACAATGATCGCGAACATTGGTGGTTAGCGAGAGCAAGAGCTATGGAGAAGGCAGTGACGATAGGTAACGGTAGACAATTTTTCCTCATAATCAAGGAAGCCAGTGTTAGAAATCCATCCGTTAGCGAAGAGAGGATTAGACGTATTCATTATTAATCACGGAGAATGTATCAGAGGGTGGAAAACTTCATGTATCAATCCAGCTAGATTCAATGAGTATTAATAATAATAATAATAATAATAATAATAATAATAATAATAATTTATTCTCAAATAACAAACATGTTACAAGAGACATGCCAATTTACAGGCAAGATCAAAATGTTAAGATTAGCAACATATTTCTTTTAAAACGGTATGCATTTACTGAAACATTTCACAAGATTTATTGTGTTCTTAAAGATGGAATGTTCAATGCGAATAATTGGCGCAAGTTACGAAGGTTGCGTTACGACAATCATCTTATGGACTGAGAAACGATTCATGGTAGAGATAGGTTTGCATATAACAAGAATTGATGCGGTAAATGTACAAAGGTATGGTTGATATTCATCAGCTAATGATTTTACATGTTCTTGGGTAGGGTAACCAAGTCTACTGCAAATATCCAGACTAATATATGAGAAGTGGAATAAGGTTCTGAAAAAAGAGGAATAAAGAAGACGGGACGAGGAGCGGAACAGAAAATACGTTTATAGATAAAACAAAGGTATGTTTACTCAGACTTTTTTAATGTCATTACTGTACACCTGCACTTATGTAGGTTAATGAAGACAAATTATTGGTGAGATAACTATTGGGAAGTTAGTCGAAAGAATAGAGGAAATTCAGAAGTACCAAGTTGTTAGTAATAATGTTGATTTACAAAATATAATAAAGAGGCTCAGTGATATAATTTTTTGTTTTATATATTCTTTTTATTTTTAACTCTGCAGCTCAAGAAATTATGAATGAGCTCTTTTTTAGTATAGTTATCCAGACCAGCTTGTAATAGGATTTCTCGGTAGGAAGTAAAAACCAGTGCAAGGTTACAGAAACTGGGAGCTGCACGTAATTCCTTCCTACTGGTCTCAATCACTGATTGCTCCAATTCATAAGAAAAGACAAAAGTCTTCTTGTGACAATCACAGGGGAATAAGTCTAACTAATATAGTATCTAAGATATTAGCCTCAATAATACTTCGACGCTTAACGAAAGTTCGTGAAGAGCAAACTCGAGAAAACCAGTCTGGTTTTCGACCTGGACGTGGTTGTATAGACCACATCTTCACACACCGATATGTCCAGAAACACAGACACACATTTAGGCGTCCTATAATAATTGTTTTCCTGAACCTAAAAGCGGCATTTGACTCGGTAGATCATGAGGATCTGTGGCAGTGTCTCACTGAAAGGTGTATCATACAAGCTCTCTACTTCAACAATACTGGTCGGGTGAGAGCTTATGGCGAACTGTCATCGGGAATGATTACTTCAAGTGATGTCCGTTAGGGATGTCCACTTTCACCATTCCTGTTCAATTTTACCATAGACATGCTCCCAGATATAATCTTATCCTCATCGATGATAGTAGTCCATAGTTAAAGACCTTGAATGACATAGCTGTAAACCGTTTGCTATAGTGCGAATGCATCCACTCTGTGTTCTATGAAATTCTAATCTTCTGTATTCGTTGTCACCTCTGTCTTTCTCTCTCTAAATTTGCTTCACTGCATTATAGTTCTTGAGTAATATCTGCAGACCCTTATCTCCTCCATTACCAGTAATACCTCTAATATATCTACCACAATGGGATTTGAACTGACAGTTGCGTTTGTGTGCTAATGTGGTATGGCAAACTGAAATGATGTAAGTACATACGAAAGTCTACGTTGTAACTGACTGACTGACTGACAACTCACCTACTTCATTGATATTACTCAGAAACAAGTCAAAGGGCTTCTAGTATCAGTCCTATTCTTCGACTTTATTAAAGCTTTTGACTAGGTCTAACACAAAAGGCTTCTTAAAATAAAGTCATTCGGAATCAGTAATACTGATAATATTTATTTTCAAATTACAGTAAGCTACAAGAGGCATGTCAGTTTACAGCCTGGATCATATTGTCACAAGTGCTTACACATTTACTGCAAAAGTTATCGCTGTTAAATTAAGTATGAGTCAGATTCTTGTGGCATATTTACACCATGTCACTGACAGAAACAGATTGATACAGCTACATTTTCAATAGGAGAGTACAAATAGGGAAGGTGCACAGTAGGTTTCTTGGATGGTTTGCTTAGACCGATAGTGAATTTGTTGGGGAAGGTCAAATGAAACGCGCTTGGTACGTATGCGTGCCCACACCTTGAAGTTCACAACGTTATCGCATTCCCTCTGCTTAAAAGCGACATAAATCTGTTGGATTGAGTGCAGAGACGATCAACGAAATGGGTGACAGGGTTGAATAATAAGCCTCACGAAGATAGACTCCGACTTAATTACTTATTTACGCCTGTTACCCCCAATGGAGCATAGGCCGCTCACCAGACTCCGACACTTGGGATTATTTCCACTGAGTTACAGGAGGATCAGAAGTGATCTAATTATGGCGTACAACATATTAAGCACGCCAAACTATTCCAACGTGAGCATCTTCCCGATGCATCATCACCACTCCCCTCGAGGCAATCCTCAAAAAATTGCACATCAAAGAGCAAATACTCAAGTTCATGCACTTTTTTTCGCATTAAGAGTCGTAGCGACTTGGAATGCTCTCCCAGACGAAGTGACCACATCCTCTTCAGTAGACAGCATTAGGAAGAGACTTGACAATCACATACGGATTATTATCTCCCTCTTGGACAAGCTGTGCCTGATGCATAGCTTGAGACCTGCTAGTTGTTACCACTGCCATCTCCTCAGACGACTCAATTATTATATCTCGCCTATTATCTCTGTTTCCTCTCCCTTGTTTATATTTCGGTCCTCCCTCACAATATTCATTACCAAATAATAAACTTAATTATCCATTTATTTACTTAGTTCTGGAATCTTATAAGCATTGGAATTCTCTGCCTACTATTCTCCACATTGCAACTAACTGGTCTCCCGTCTGGTAATATGATAGCTGCTGGTATCCAGAAAATCTACTGCCCTGAAACAAACGTATTCATTCAAATCACTTGACATCAAACTCACAAACGTCTGACTAGAATTAGACAGTCTAGTGTCTAGACCCCCATCCATTGGACATTACCGAACACCTGGAACCGTACCGAAAGAACAAGAATCGAGCGTAAAGAAATTATTTGGTTTATACTAGCTCGTGAAAAAGATATTCGATACATTGAAGCTGTGATCTAGACGTGCGTGTACACAGGGTGCATGTTCCCTAGAGGCGCAATGGATTTTCCAGTGTGAGTAGGGTTCTGGAAAGGGAGAAAAGGCAGCAACGAGACAAGTGTATATACATAACCAAAGCACTACTTAACCTGTCATGCTGAAGTAGTCAAAGCCATGGTAAGTCAAGTTAAAATTCATACTGACCACTAAAATTAAAGAAAATTATAGTAATATAGCCTACAAGTGAAGGAGTGCAAAAATGAGGAAGGGAGAGTTGTGGAGTGTCAAGTGTATAGAAAGGAAGTTGAAGTAAGAAGCTGGATCTACATACGTTAAAATCGCAATTTCAGTAAAAAGAGTAAAGTTTGTAAAAAAAAACACTTATCATTAAAAAGTTTTCTCTATCTTACTGTTATTTTATTTAATGGCAATCTCCAAATCATCCTGTTAGCACCTCAGTAAGCATGTTGCGGGTGCCTTGGCAGAATAGAGACCTTAGCATAGTTTTGGAAACATGAGTCTCTGAAGTAGCCAGCTTATAAGAGCAACCTCAGTGTAACTGGTTAGTCGCCTCATCAATCAAAAGAGCCGAAAGGAAACAAAATATTCTGCCCCACAAACATGGATGGTTTGAATTCATCGCCCACACCGTCAGTGTTTGTTGGTCAGTAACACCACCCTCCCTCCTTTTGCGTTATTAGGTTCATGTTTAAAAGAAACTATTTTATGTTCTACTTTGTGCTCTATGTCTCATCCTGTTGAGAAACACCATTTCTGCAAGTTCCTTTCACAAACTCGTCTGGCTGTTACAACCTATGAACTATTGGTTAGGCATCAATGCAATACAGTTAACAGTTATGGAGAAATAGTACGAATTTTCAAACAAGATATAAGCATTTAGAATGTAGTGAGGGAAATGTACCTAACGAAGTAAGCAGGAAATTTAAAGAGTATTATCGTTAAAACTGGGGCAATACATAACACTAATTGATCAATGGTAAGTAAGTAGAGTGTAAATGAGAACAGTAAAACTGATAATAGGCAATATGAAACTCATACAGTTATGAATGCTGATAAAGTTGTGCCCAGAGCAGTAGAGTGCATTCTAATCAGCCAGTTTACAGTTGAACAGTGTCGATCGACCCAGTGAGCAGAGTAACCTGTCTATTTCAAATCAAAACCAAAGAGATTTATATTCAACCGGAAAAATTTAATGAAACTTGGAGGATAAAAATAAAACTCAGCACTGAGTTCATTGTAGTTTAAGTGTGTTCAGAGCTTATAATACATAAACAGGGTGCGACTGAGTTCATGCGTACAGATGAGTTAGTGCAACAGAGAGCTTCATTAAGAAGTTCTACAAACTCATGTAACCCACTTGCCATACGCATTTTTGTGGGAAGCCTATTCTATATCAGTGCATACTTAGCAAGGAAGAAGTTTTCTCGAGTTTTGGATTTATACTTCCAATGTTTGACCGTAGATACTTTATTTCGAACGTTATATATACATGGGCCTTGGATAAGGACTAAACTACAAGAGAAGCATGTGAGCTTGTGCAGGAGTTTAAAGTAAAGGATTAGATTGAATTTAAGCCTTATTTCCCATAATGGATCAAGACCAAGTTCATTACATCTAATCTTATTAAATAGTGGAATGTGTTTGAGTAGTGACTGACTATTAATGAAGTGATTAGCTTCCATGACAGTACTTATTTGAAGAAGTATGGGACAGTAAAATTTAGTCTGAACTTTACGTAGCCTGTGTTACACACCAAGAGTGGGACAATCAACACTCTTTTAGAAGATTGTTTTTGACAGACTGTAGGCTAGCACTGTCAAGTACGTTATAAACAATGGCATTTTGCATGCACTGAAGTCTTTTTAACACTTCTGAGGATATATGGTCAATTACTGTTTCAGTTTTTTTTGAATAATTTCAAGGTCAGGATTTTCTGGAACACCGACCAGATATTTGTAAGGTAGTAAATCATGAATGGTTTGGTTGACGTCGAGCGCACTTAAAGTGTCCTTAGAATTATTATTGGCGAATGTACTGGAGTTCAATTCGCAGCTGTTAGGGTTAATGGGATTGTGATCAGACATGCTACAAATGGTTTGTGGTTGCTCAGTCTACGTAAATTCATCCAGCGTAATGAACATATCTGAGAGCGAATAGTCCAGATCGACAGTACTGGATTTCCTTTAACGAAAAGGCCTACAGACATTTCGTGGATTGCTATATACTTGATCCACTCGCAGGCTCGTCAAGTGTTTAAGACCAGCCACACTTTCTAACAGGTACTCGTAGGTGTCTGTTTCGGATGAAATACAGGAAGTAGTGGATGGTGTCAAGTCACTCGGATAGAGGTTAGTTGTATTTATATCACTGAGCGAGATACAAGGTAAAGAGAAGTCGTTCACGGTAAAATTCTATTGAGCCAGTAGGAAGATCAGAATAAAATACGGATGGAGCATTATTCTTACAACGTTTAATTTTATCGACTTAAGTAGTGGGTTTGGATCTTTTATAGGTGAAATTAATTGTTTTTTTTTAGATAAACGTGATGTGTTTTTGTGGAGTTATTTGTAAGAAGAATTTTGTTACCATATAGACAATATATGAGGAACAATTGTCTACCGTTACCTATCGTTGCTGCCTTTTCCATAGCTCTTGCTTTCGCTAACCACCAATGTTCGCAATCATTGTGTAGACGTTTTATCAGCCTGCGCATAAGCTGACTTTGCACTTCGTCATGTTCACAGCCAGGTGCGATGAATTTTCGAGCGTCTATCAATTCGGCAGATGCTACTGAGATCCACCGCTTCTACCTAACCTTACGGTTCACCTTACTAGCAGATACCACTGCTGTTTCCACAACTTTCTGGACATCATTTCAAGCTGACTCCAGAAGGGAATCACCTACATCGCTGCCTGACTGTTTTTCTGATTGTTCCTGAAATATATCCCTAGCTATGCTATCATTAATTAGAGCAGTAAGAGTTTCTCTTCCGGTATCTTTCCTACGTTGAGTAAGACGCAAACAACTTACACGCTCGCATTAGAGTATGATCTAAATGTAAACATATATCACACTCAGAACAAGCAATTACTACTACTAGTACTACCCAACTATCGTAAAATCTATAATTCTATAATAACACTTTACAAATCAACTCATAGTAAAAACATTTTTCATTAATAAAACTCACAACATATTTACATCAATTTAAACATGTCACAAGTTGAAATACATACATATATAATTATATATATATTGTCACAATTACAATATATGACAAAATTATATCATTCAATTGTGATATGTTGTAATTTACACTCATCCCAAAAAAATACACTACGCACTTCATCAATTCATAACTAAAACTTCTTATAAATTCAATGTTCAATATAGTTCAATAAGGTAATAATAATGAATGACACTAGATATTAAAAAAATAAATCATTTTGCTGTACTAGTTATCTTTCTAATTGTGTCTACATCAGTTCGTATTGAATCTAATTCATTTAAATCCATATCGAATGATGCTTTCAATGCATCACGTAAACAATTTTGATAAATTTTCAATTTATTATCACATGGATCTTTGTCATAAAATTGTCCTTTTAAAAAATTTGGAAAAAATTCTTGAAAGCATAAATCATAAGCTGTTTTTACTGAATCACATTCTGGTACAACACTACCTAATCTACAATGAATTAATTGTTCATGATTTTCTAATTTTTGATTGATTGATGAATGAATATTGTCAGTTGATTGTGATTGAGATGACATTGAACAGAAATCTAGAAGAATTAATTAATAATAACAACAATACTGAAACCATTCAAACATGTTCATCATGTGTATATAGATGATAAAAAAAAAAGATGATAACTTTATATATATACTTACTTACTTACTTACGCCTGTTACCCGCAATGCAGCATAGGCCGCCCACCAGTTTTCTCCAACCAACTCTGACCTAGGCTTCCCTTTCTAGTTCTTTCCAGTTTTTGTTCATTCTTCTCATATCTTTCTCTATTTCTCGGTGTAATGTATTCTTTGGCTTTCTTGTTTTCCTTTCACCTTAAAGGTTCCACGTGATGGCTTGTCTTCTGACGCAGCCGGTGTGGGTGCTTCCGCAGTATGTCCTATCCTTTGCCACCACTTCTTACTGATTTCCTCCTCCACTGGAATCTTGTTTGTCCTCTTCCACATTAAAATTGTTGCTGACGGCTTTTGGCCAACGGATCCAAAGTATTTTGCGTAGAAAACTGTTCATAAATACTTGTATCTTCTGGATGATGGCTTTCGTAGTTCTCCAAGTTTCCGCTCCATACAGTAGAACTGTCTTGACATTTGTGTTGAAAATCCTGATTTTGGTTTTGCTTAAAAGTTGTTTGGAGTTCCAGATATTTTTCAACTGTAGAAATGTAGTCCTTGCTTTGCCAATCCGTGCCCTCACCTTGAGGAACATATGTTCCAGCCAGTATAGCTCGGTTGAATCATCACAATAAGCAAGCCCGACCACCACATCAAGGTAGCAGCTACAGTCAGGAATATCAATCAGTATGTTACTTATTTCATCCATCAATCCAATCTACATAATAAACTAATGGCTTTTGTTCATTAAAGTATTCAACTCTCAGATACTCTGAAAAAGTCACACAACATAGATTCATTTTCCTTCCGTTTTAACATTCATTATACCACTAGAACTGTCACAATTACAAATATGTGATTGCTCAAAGTCAAGTACACAATTCTGCGCATCTGGAAAAAGTTAACTGATCACAAACACACATACACACACACACAATCATATTGTTTCATGAATAATATGCGAAAATTCACGTTTGTTAGGCTCTGCTCTGATGTTGAAATGACAATATACTACTACTGATAGATACATAGATAAATTGTAAACACTACAATTCATAGACACAGCAAAATTTCATATATTCGTGAAAAAATTAGACAAACAAACAAACTTAATGAACACAGTCGAAAAATCTAAAAACTAGGCATTGCATTCAATTTTATTCTCTACAACAATTACATTATTTTACAAACAAACTATGAATACAAACAAATGTGATGTTGAGCGTGTTTTTTTTCAATTTTCAATAAACAAAACAAAACTTAAAAAGGCAAATGATCAAAACAAATCATCAGTCATATGATGATTTTGTCTTAATTGTTTTGTAAAAGATCTTTCCTTCTTCTCACGTAATCTCTCTTCGTTGGCTTTTACTTTTCTGCAAAAATAGAAAAAAGTGTGTGAAAAGTAGAAGAAAAAAACACTGTGACGATGAAACACTCGAAACAACATACAGTTTTAGACAAATAAATCAATTCAACACTGTTAGGATATTCATTGAGTATCCTAAGAGAATTATTATTGGTCAACTCCTATTGGTTAATTCCTACTGGTCAATTTTATGGTCGTCCTAGTAGATTTCAATGTCACGTGCTCCAATATTGTTTCTTATTGGTTGTTCTGACTATTAATGTCACTTCAAATGTTGCTTCCTATTGATCGTCTTAACAGTCAATGTCACTTCAAATGTTGCTTCCTATCGGTCGTCTGAACTATCAATGTTACAAACTTCGATGCTGTTTCCTATTAGACTTGAAAGTATAAATACGCATTATCTGCAATGTTTTATGACCAGGACCAAGACCCGGTCCGGGATCCGTAGTAGGGGATCCTGATTCTCTTCTGGATTCGGACCTCGTACTTTCTGGATGCTTGTAGAATACACGTTCTACTTGATATCAAGTCTTCTTATTTTTTACTCAATATGGGTGTTAGGATAATCGGATTTGAGTAGCATGTCGTGTTGCTGGATCCTCGATCCTTGCTATCATTTTCCGACTAGGTAAATTGACGTGTTTACGTGCAGGCGTAACAAACACTGTAAGAAGTTAGTTTGATGTTGAAATGGTTGGAGGCAGTCTGAAGAATAATAACATTGATTAGTGTAGATTTCGTGTTAGTGGAAATTCATCAGACAGAGAGAGAGAGAGAGAGGGAAACGTGTACCAATGAATCATTTGGTTCATGATCGACCTCCTGTATGAGTGAGATAGCTACGGTTGGGTGAGCACTATTCTGACACTTTCACCTATTCAATGCTTTGTGTTTGTTCGTCAAAAATTCTCCAACTTATATTATACATTATGCCGACAACTGTCTATATAAGATCAACAAATCTATCATATAAACAAACATGTCATTGATTTTTCCTTTTCGAGGTGTTGTATTTCATCTCGTTTAGATGAGACAGAGAGAGAGTGAAACAATTCAAAAAATTTCCGGGCAGAGTTTTGGAGGTTTGTGTTTTTACACATTTGAAATCATCAATTAATCATTGTTAGACCACCATTAGAAACCTGGAAGCACTGGACGACGGCCGTTTCTTCCTGGTATGGGAATCATCAACAGTGCGCATCCACGAGTCCTGTACCTCGCAAGATTCGAACCCGGGACCTTCGGTATTGTGCGCGAACGCCTACTCAATTCTAAGCTACAAATATTATTTAACATCATCATCATCATCATCATGTTAAAACACTCACCGACGTTGAATCGCTTCCAATGTTTCAAGTGTTGGTTCCGGTTTATTTAGCGAATTCATACATTCTCTAATTATTCGACGTATTCGTTCTAAACAATCCGCTTGATTTAATATTTGTTTCCTAGTACGATCCGATGTAATAATGAAATAATTCTCTTTATTAATTCGATTAGCCTCCTAAATTAGTGGTAATGAAAAGGAATTATTATGTATATATATATTTGTAATCATATAATCGATCAATGTTAGATTACTATTATGAAAGCTGAAACCACTTGGATGTCACAGTCAGTCAGTTAGTCAGTTGCAACATAGAACTTCGTACGTAAGTACACAAGTTCAGATTGCCATATCACATTAGCACAGAGACGTAATTGTCAATTCAAATCCTATAGTGGTAGAAATAGTAAGAGTACTACCGGTAGTGGAGAACATTAGGGATCGAAGATATTATTCAAGAAGTATAATTCAGTGAGATAACTTTAGAAACAGAAAGATAGAGGAGTTGATGAATCCGGGAGATTAGAATTCGAGAGAACACAAGGAATGGATGCACTTGAGCCATTGCAAACGATTTTGAGCCATGTCATTCAAGGTTTCTAACCATCGGTTAGTTATTATCGTCCAACCAATGTAGTTCAGTTGGGTCATCACGATAGGCAAGCCTAAACCCAACGTCAAGGTAGCAGCTATGGTCGAGGGAAGCACTGGATGACGATCGTTTCGTCCTGGTATGGGACTCATCAGTGGCAGTGCGTATCCACGACTCCTGCACCTCACAGGATTCGAACCCATGACCTTCGGACTTGTGCAAGAACGCCTAACCTCTGGACCACAGAGTCGGTATCTAACGATGTTATTGTCTAACTTCAATTAATTCACGGAGTTGCACAACCTCATACACTGTCTTCGGTAGTTACTGTCTACACCCGAACAAGTTGAACTTCACTGATCACGACTTCCCACATTGATTTATTCATGATTTCAAATGTATAACTTAACAATCTTAACAACCCCGTAATAAAATATACAGAGATGATATTAAAAAGAAGAAATACCCTCTCCATAAATCGTTGTTTCACTTGATCCGGTATCCATGAAGCTGATGGGACATGGAAACGTATTTCCACTTTTGTTTTATCTAAAACAAAAAAACATTTATCAAATGCTTTTTATGCAGAAAAAATAGAAATGATACAATTTATTCAGTCAATGATAAGCAACGTAGCAATGATCACTCAACTGGTATCACCATCGTGAAAAAAAAACCAACTTCTGTCGTTTAGTCAGGTACCACGAATGTCGTCCCAGTGAATCACACATCGTGTATTACTTAGTAACGCTGGGACTGGTTGGGAAAAGCGAAGGTGTTCAGTGTATGACATGGTTGAGACGTTTGCACACATGCCTCACAAAATAGAAGCCAGTGGCGATCCCGCTATAATCTCCTTTTTTCATATAGGAGGGACCTATGTAACTGCATCTTTTCTGGATGTATTTTTCTGGACAAAACAGGTTCTCCCATAATTATTACTATTTCACTTTTAGTACACTAATTTCCATTCGTTTTCGTTCTCTTTTTAATATACACACCTTCGTTTCTACATCTGTTTACAACCTCATTTTTATCATAGCTCAAATGAAGTGCGTTGTTTGACAGATAACACGACCACAAACCTAGCCCTGGTTTTGCTTACTCAGAGCTCCAAAAATGCAAGAATGATGTTTCGAAGACATCTATAGTCAAATAGTATGAATTAACCCCAAACTTTAATGACTATGTTTTGCAACCGTAAAGTGTAACGGAAAGAACCTCTACGCAATAAACTAATCATTTAGTCGAACTTTCTGAGTTAATGACGAGGTTTAATCAGACAAAAAACCTCCAGGGTGGATGAAACTTCCAATATAAGTAGAGGGGTCGAGGCACCCAACTAATTCAACCACTAAGGTTAGTTGAGACATTGGCGCAGACCAGTCTCCAAGCAACACTCGATTTAAAGGGAGAGAACCACACATTAAACACCCTTGCACTGTTGCTTAGGTTGATCAGAAGACTTTGTATCTTGTTAGCGTCTTCACCAAAAAGAATTATATTATTTGTGCATCGTGAATCTATGAGTGAATCTCTCGGTAGACCAACATCTGAAAAATCGGTTGTGGAGGTTGACATGCAGTTTCAGGAGACCAGTAATAGCATCTTGTAAACTAAACTTGCTAACATTTTTAACACATAGTGATAAATCTATACGACAAGTATCAGTCATGGGGACAGGAAAAGTGTTAAGAAGTGAGTGAAAGATTTGATTGTAGTCATGATAATCTCGAGTGCTACCAGTGGTATAAGGACGAATTTTACTTCCCAGCTGCACAAATTGTAAGAGGATCTGGGAGAATAACGAGAATCCTACGTGCTCGTACGAAAAAGATTAAAGTTATTTATAATAATAACTCTAAAAGTTTCCCCTAGAACAGAATGTTAGCCAAAAACTATGCCAAATCAATATGCGTACATATTGTTTATTTTGAACACAAATCCATTTTATCAATAACTAGTGATATTGCCCCCCACCCATCAATAACTCAACAATGCTAATGCTATACAATATTAACTCAGAACACAAAATTAATTTCCTGAAACATAAACAAACATACTTTTATTCACATGTTGTCCTCCTGGACCACTTGAATATCCATAAGATATCATAAGTTCATCTAATGACAAGGGTTAAGGTTAGCAAACAACACAAATCATACCGATCGGAATATATCCTCTGAAATCATTTTGACTCTATAAAACAAGACATTACCAAAATAATGAACACCAAACATACATAAATGAACTTACGATATTTAGTTTTATGGGTTTCTTGAAAACAGCATTAGGATCACTATTCGGATAAAGATTGACTGGATTTTGTGCACTTTCAAAAGAGCTCAAATATCGTGCTGATGAACGGGCGAAGTGAAAATACAGAAATCTTCCAGCACGAATCATCAGACTATAACAAAACGAGCTTATATTTTAACTTTTAAACTATTTGAAACTAATAAAAATTGTCTCAAATAGAAATAATTATGCCAAAGCAATAAGACCTCACTACATTGAGCAGTCCTTAAACATGTGTTGTACACTGCTTCTAGTTGGTGATCTCATAAGAATGTTCATAGGCCTAATTTTCCATACCATAACAGCAAAAAGAAATGTAATTGACAAAGTGAATAATATTTGAATCTATGTAATAATAGCATCACTGGCATTGAGAAGAATCGTACAGAGTTTGACTTTAAAAGTAAGTAGATCGTATAGTCACAAGGATGAAATGATACTAAAACTCATGACTTAAAGAGACAAACAGTTGCCGCGCGAAATGGCAAAAATTTAAACCGAATTTACTATATACATGTGAATTCCTTAGTAGCCAGTTTACTGTGATATATAACTCCCACGGTACATCCAACCCTATAAGTGACACAAACTTATCAAGTGGGGAATAGCTTCCAGCAGTTAAAAAAATTAATAAAGTTAGTCGACTAGTAAGTCACTTTATCAGAATCAGAAAACTGAGTTATTAGAAGTAAATTGCACACCTAGAACGGGAAGTGGAGAAGATTTGGTTTACTTAAGTTCGAAAATGCACCAATGTGTGCACTGACCTTTTTGTTTAGCAGCAAGCGAGAGCGTTAAACCATGGAGAACAGCAATATCACGGGGACGAAATTGAGCGGTTCATGAGGTAACCTTGAAATGTGCAATACCTGATCCAAAATCCAATATCCAATCCGATATCTAATCCAATATCTTTTCCACGAGCTAGTGTAAACCAATTTGATTTCTTCGCGCTCAATTCTTGTTCTTTCGGTACGGTTCCAGGTGTAATTGAGGTGTAATGTACAATGGATGGAGGTCTAGCCACTCGACTGTCTAATTCTAGTCAGCTGGCAGTTGGTTGTGAGTTTGTATGTCTCGGGATTTGATTGAAACGTTTGTTTCAGGGCAGTAGGGTTTCTGGATTCTATCGACCGTCACATTACCAGACCGGAGATCAGTTAGTTGCAATGTGGAGAGTAATAAAGGTAATAATGATAAAATTCTAATGATAATATGAATAAAATTTCAGAACTGAGTAATATATAGGTGAATTTAGTTTATTAACTGGTAGTGAAGATTGTGAGAGAGGACCGAAGTTTAAGCAAAGGAGAGGAAACAGAGATAACAGGCGAGATATAATAATTGAGTGATCTGTGGAGATGGCAATGGTAACAACTAGCAGGTCTGAAGATATGCATCAGGCACAGCTTATCCAAGAGGGAGATGATAGTCCATATGTGAGTACGTGATTATCAAGTCTCTTCTTAAAGCAGTCCACTGAGGGGGCTGTAACTACCTCGGCTGGGAGAGCATTCCAAGTTGCGACGACTCGCAATGAGAAAAAGTGTGCACGAATCTGATTATTTGCTCTTTGATGTGCAATCTTTCGAGGATTGCCTCGAGTGGAGTGGTGGTGATACTTCGGTAAGATGCTCACGTTGGGATGGTTTGGCGTGTTTAATATGGTGTACGTCATAATCAGGTCACCTCTGATTCTCCTGTAGCTCAGTGGGAATAATCCCAAGAGCTGGAGTCTATGGTCGTACGGTTTATTATTCAACCCTATCACCCATTTGGTTGCTCGTCTCTGCACTCGGTCCAAGAGATTAATGTCTATTTTAAGCAGAGGGGGTGCGATGACGTTGTGATCCTCCAAGTGTGGGCGCGCGTACGTCTTAAACAGGGTTAAAAATAATTTCGGGGTGATAGCACCAAGCTGTCTTCGCATAAATTGAAGAGTCGCATTTGCCTTGGCTGCATCCCCTACATAGTTTGGACTGGTGTGGAGGCTTTCTGTGGTTATCAAACCAAGATCGTGCTCTGAGGAGACATTAGGGAGCGGGCTTCCATTGAGAGTGTAGGTGGTTTGCGTCATATGAGGCAGGAAATGCATGACGTAGCGCTTCAGCTGGTTGAGTTTTAAACCGTTTTTTCACTGCCCATTTCTCAATAAATGTAAGGTCCTTTTGAAGCTCAGTCGAATCCTCTTCGCCACTAATGGACCTCTAGATCTTCGCATCGTCTGCGTAGATCAACGGCGATGAGCTAACTGAGCCTAGCAGGTCGTTAATAAATATCAGGAAGAGGAGTGGGCCTAGGATGGTCCCCTGTGAAACTCCTGAAGTGGATACTCTCCAACTCGCGTGCACCCTGTTTACCCTGGTGCGAAACTTTCTATTCATAAGGTAGCTTCTGAGCCAAGGTAGGAGTGGGTCAGTGAAGCCCATTTCCACATTTTTTCGATTAGGCTTGCGTGGGGCACTGTGTCAAAGGCTTTTGCGAAGTCGAGAAATTCTTCGTGCACTGGTATTTTACGGTCCAAGCAGGATGTCCAACTGTCTCATGCGATGAGAAGATTAGGTGCACACGACCTGCCTTTCCAAAACCCGTGTTGAGGTTCATGAAGTATTTTATTCTTATCCATGTACTCCGTCATTTGTTCGCCCACTAGTCCTTCCATAACCTTTGATAATATAGGTAGTAGTGCGACTGGTCTGTAACAGACTGGGTCCTTTCTATCTCCTCCTTTGAAGTTTGGAGAAAAAGAGGTTATTTCCATTCAGCTGGGAGTTGGTGTGACTCCAGTGAATGCCTGAACAGGTTGCATAACGGTGAACAGAGGACTTCAGCGCACTGTTGCAAGACTATAGGGCGGATTTAACAATATCTTCATTTCGAAGTAGTAATTGCCAATCGATTTCCTTGTGCTCTCTTCTTGTTCTTTCCGCACAGTTTTCTACCCACCACATCACACTAATACTAATCGGTTGGCAGTTATTCATGAATTAGTATTTCCAGTGATTTAGGCAGCATAGCTTCTGGATACCAGAAGCTATCACATTACAAGGCTAGAGATCGGTTATCTGCCGTTTAGAGTACAATAGAGCGAATATTTGAATGCTAACAAACAGATGAAAATATCAGAATTACTCAATTTAATTAACTGATGGTGAAGATTGTGCGATAGAACCGAAGGAAACGGAAACAGGGATAGTAAGTGAGATAGAATAACAAACGAGAACGATAACAACTGGCAATTTTCTGAGCCAAGATAGAAATGGATCAGTGAAGCCTATCTCCAGTGGATTCCTGAACAAGTCAAATACTGTTGAAGTGACTGCTTCTGCACACTATCTCAAGACTATAGGCTGACTTTTTTCATATCATAGTTAATGAAGTTGGCAATAAAGATCCCAGCCATCTTTGGGTTGGTAAGATCTTCGCCATTTAGGCCTTAGGAAGCACAGACACCCTGGTTTAATTTCGGCCATGAACCTCTATTTTGGCAGCTAGCTAAGCTTGGAAGTGTCACCAGTTGCTTCAGACCTAAGCAGTGCATCTTCTTTCTTAATGCCAAGGAAGAAACACGGTCGTAATCCTTCAACAATATCTGCCACTTCTGCCACGCTCTCCATTTTACTTGCTATATACTCTCTGAGTCTCATTTAACCTATAATCCTCTCTTTTCAGGTGTTTAATATACCTGCATCGCATTTTGTAGGACAGCATTATGAATCTGGTCGTCTACTGTTAGCCCTCACCATTACCGCGGCTGTCAGAAGTGTATAACGTCGCTTTACCCTAGTGTATAGAAGAAAGGGTTCATGTTCACTTAAGATCATTTTGAACATGCGTACTCTAGGATAACTGCCCCCTACTGGTGTATGTATAAGAACATCATTGATCAGGAGCTGATCACTTATGAGTAAATAATCCAAGTTTCCATTCTTAGTCCATCTATTAGCGTGGCATGTATGATAAGTCAGTCCGGGACTTTTAATAGGTGTGCCAATTCGCCTATGGAACCAACCTGGGAGTTGTAGACTGTTTGTCTAGGTTTAGAGATGGATTGCCGGAATCTACATGTAAGATGATTTTACAAAACCCAAGGAGTGGCAGTTCTGGTACTGCCTCGTTCAGCTTACCTTCCTTGGACTCAGTACTTGACAGGGATCATAAAATACTTCGAATAAAGTATTCTGCGCCATTCATGTTGGAGCAGAACCGGCATGATACTGTTACTTTGGTTAGTTGGGCGTTCGATGGTGTTCTATTTTCTCTCGTCTCCTATATCTCCCTGGAATAGTTTCATGTCTTGCGACCTCACTTCGACATCTGTAATGTAACGGGATTGCTATGTTCCAGTTAGGTTTATGATCTTCAGACCCATCTGAGTGCACATATAACTGATCTGCTTACGGATTGTTGAAGCGATATCTGTCCTCGGATTTTTAAACAAGTTGATCGAACTTGTTTGGCCAATTTTCGGGGAACTGGTTGTAGAATTCTTTTTGAATGTTTTGTGTTTTGGAAAATCCCTCCATGTTTACATATTTTTGTTATGACATGACGGACTTTTTCTGTTGACATTTTTGGTATTTTTATTTGATTCCAATTTGAGATTTTATCATTGTATATTGTTATTCTTTCTATATTTTGTACTTATATTGAAGTTTTTGTGTTTGCTCCTGAACTGTACATATATTGTTTAAATTTGATATAATATGGCTACCGCCACATTTTCGGACGGACGCAGTGGCTGCTGGACTTAGCTTCACTTATTGGTTATTGTGTCGGATACTCTGCGGAGTAACTTAACCCTGGAAGAAACACAAT
>OX103975.1:19645454-19697741 GCA_944470395.2 Schistosoma turkestanicum | reverse complement strand
TGAGTAACTTAACCCTGGAAGAAACACAATTTCCGTAAGGCTTTGTATTTCCATTTTCTAACTAAATACAGAGACGTTTTCTCCTAGAATTTTGTCCTTTTTTGAATTGTTGGGACCCGGGACTAGGAAAAGCGTACAGGAGTGCTTCTATTGGAACCAATTGGCACGGCCACTGTCGAAATAAATTTACACTGGTTGCTGCATGTATTCAATCGGCCAGACCATCATCTTGGTGTCTTGTGCTGTGGGTTGTTGATTGTGGTTGAGCGACAGCGGTGTACTAATTTTCGGCTCACCTACTTAAGACGCCTCTCAATATATCTTTAGTGACTAGAGAATGGTTCCTTGTGTTGTAACAGGCTTGAAGCGACTCATTTAGATTTTTGTGTCTGTGAATATATTTCTAAACTCTGAACATCTCTGTCCTGACAAACCTTACCATAAGATGAGAACCGTTATCACATTTCCTTTATTATTCAAAATATATAATGATCGATACAATTACAGAATTTATCACAAAAACAGAATTTTAATCAAAGCGTAGGTGGCAAGAAAGGCTTCAACATACACGCGCATACAAACTCAACAATCATAAAATCACGAAATTTATGAGAGGTGCCACAAATTCTAATCAGATTCTGAAGTACTCAGTCATCAGACCTAATAATCCTGATGTCTAACGGACGAGGCAGCCAGTATACGCTAATAGCCTCGGTGATGTGAAGGCCTTTGCTACGTCAGAGTCACCGACATTGTGCATCGGCTGCATCCCAGCTACCGCTAACCAGCTCAAACAATCCGTACACTACCAAAGTAGTTCGTTACTGGTTGTCCCTTGATATCCTACCATCTACTCATATTGACATGCTGTGCCGGACTGGGATAGAGGAGGACAGCTTAACCGATGATCTCTCAGATGCTTAAATGGTTTTACATCGACTTGTGTCGGGTCTAGAGTCACATTCCGCCTGTTTGATTGACGTTTTGCTGCGCGAATTGGGTTTACTAGTGAGGATTGATAGGTCTCTTTTAGGTGGAGCATTTGGCTTTGCAGTTTTTGTTGTTCTCTGTCATTAAAAAATGAACGCCCCAACTTCGTCGTTCAAACGAAACATTTTATGGATTTTTTTTAATCCATGGCATTCGTTTGGTTTTGTAGTAATTCCTAAATGAACTCATACGGGAGTGAAATTGGTGTATCTGGAAACGCCAAATTTGTAGCAAACTGTCAGTATTATTTCCGATGGATGAAAAGAAATGAAGTACCGCTTTAATATCTTTGATATCTTTCCTAGCCGCACCATATTTCAAACCTCTACATGTTGTCTGCAAAGACATCCCGGCCGTAAATCATATCCAACTGTCCAAGGTCTGACCCCATCGTGATGCTGATGTGATAACCAGGAGCATTTGTATTTCGTACACGAAGAAGTAATACGCAGAAATGTCCAATTAGAATGAAATGAACTCAGGAAGAACTATATGACGACTATCATAAGTATGGCAACCATCTTGTGGTTAGGTCCGTTAATGGAGTTTACAGTGCACTAATGAGTCTCACAGTTATAGAAAAACTGGTGCTTCACATTGACAGTCACGCGCTTTTCGAGTTGTTAAATCACAACAACTGCGAATTCGGTTTTAGTTCTGCTGAGCCATGTCCGATAACCATAATCCTTCGAGCAGTGAAAGTGATGTCATCATGGTGATGAATGATATAGGACGAGTGTTAAATAACATCATGTCGCAACGATTTACCAGTTGGGATAATTTTGATACCCACCGTAATTAAGTGCATAATGTATTATGACGTACATTTGGGCATAATACGTACGCTAACTATGTCTTATTGGTATGCAAGAAGGACGAGTTTGACCTAACTCTCAAACGATTTTTCATCAGATATGTGTGCACACATGGACGTGAACACAATTGATTAGGATCGAATGCTTGCCTTCAAATAGTCAGGAGTAATGGTGATCAACATTCTTCCAATGACTATTCCCTCCTCACTCACTACTACGACTTAGTCAAAGAAGACGATTTCGGTTGCGACTGCCAATCTGGATATTGGGTCCGTGTAGTAAATGGTGAGCCGATGGTCACCTCTCTTGATACCGTTCCCAACCGTTCTTGCACAGAAGCGTGTATTCATGTGTATCTCTCAAAATGACAGTTAATTTCTAGTGAACGATTGATTTGCGGCCGTTCTTCTTGAGAAATAAACCAAATAGTAGCATCTTACATCCTACCACCTGGTAGTTCCACATGCAGCTAACCGATGAAGATGTTAAAACATGCTTTCACATCTTTATTCACGTTGATAAACCCATGTTCTAGTAAAATGACTTCAGGCAACTAATAAGTCAATGGTATTTTACTGCACATCCAGCACAGCATGAAAGTGAGGATACTTTACACCTATTACGACAATCAAGGTGGATCCGATGCAGATGTGAGGGCGCGGACTGGCAAAACAAGGGCTGCATTTCTACAGTTGAAAAATATCTGGAACTCCAAACAAATATGAATCAACACCAAAATCAGGATTTTCAATACGAATGTCAAGACAGTTCTACTGTATGAAGCGGAAACTCGGAGAACCACCAAAGCCATCATGCAGAAGATACAAGTGGAGGAGGACGTCAGGAAGAAGCGATGGTAGTGGATAGGACACACACTACGATAATCACCTAACTGCGTCACAAGACAAGCACTCACATGGAACCCTCAAGGCAAAAGGAAAAGAGGAAGACCAAGGAACACATTACGCCGAAGAATAGAGAAAGATATGAGATGAATGAACGAACATTGGACAGAACTTGAGAGGGAAGCCCAGGACAGAGTTGGTTGGAGAAAACTGGTGGGCGGCCTAGGCTCCACTGGGGGTGACAGGCATAAGTAAGTAAGTAAATAACTTTAAAATTTCGCAGGCTGATTTGAGCACGCTTTTCTTTCAGTATGCACAAGTAAGATCGGATATACCTGACAGTAATGGACTCCTGTATGATTCAAATTATAGTTTCCATTTAATGTAACTGTTGCAATTATAGTGACCTTTTCTCCAGAGTTAATATTGTATAGATACGCTGAGATCAACCATATAGATCTTTGAATGTGCTTCATTATCGCAAAAAAGATAGCTCCAGTGTTCCAACAATAATTTTTATTTGTGATCTTACACTAAAAACCAGTGTCTTAATTGATTCTACTTTGTAAATGATTTACTATCAGCAAATACAGCCGTAGGAAGAAACTAGACAATTCATTAACTTGACTTCATAATCATAACAGAAGGGTGTAGACATTATAGAACTTTACTCTAGTGAGGAAATCTGTGTTAGCGATTCCGCTCACACTTGTAATGTCCAGAATTTAGTAAGTGTGCATCTACTCTGAATATTCCTTACGTGCTAAAAGTGTGAGCAGTGGATGGTGAGATTATCTGGAGGAAAGAAGAGCGACAAAAAAGTGATCCGGAGACTCAAAAAACACATAAAATGCGCCAACGTTTACTCAAAGAAAGCAATATACTTCAATCAGACAAAAAAGAAGAGTTGGGTTAGGACAATCTGTTGATTAATCGATGGCGTAAGGCTTCCAATGCTTCACAAAAACCAAATGTCTGTGGAAGAATATTTAAAAACATTAGACACCCTGTTATTTACAGCTAACACAAAAATTATTTTGACCTCTCATCAAACAAGATTGAAACTTAGATATGTTTTTTTCGCCTGAAGTTTGTCAAATTTTAAGGCGCCAATTTCACGGCGTTCGTCTAACAAGTAAGCATGGGGGCCTACATGTCAAAGCCGAAAACAGAGAAAATCTCTGATAATGGAGCAAATCAATGGATATCTTATAGCTCCTGTTCGATGCAAGGATGGAGAATGCATCAAGAGGTATGTAAGAAAAACAGATCACTACTTTATTTAACTAATGTTTTTCATGATTTGAAAATGTCATTCTTTGTATTTGCATCTTCTCATCTATCGTCTTGTAACTTGGGTCTCTTAAATTTTCGTTCGTGTATTGTGCGGCTTCGGAAATAACAAATTTCAGACTTTGTACTATAACATCCCTTATTTTATTACGATCATATGCACCCTATTAATGGATATCCGTTGACTATTGATCAAGCCTAGCTTGTAGTCATATGCAGTCGTATCGTCTTATTGGCTTTTATCTCATTCCAAATTCTGAATTACTTGTAGTTTTATTCTTTCTCAAACTGATGAGAAATCCAATATTGCCGAAATGTTTGCTGGAATAGGATAAAGATGAATTATGAAGGGCACTGTTTCCAAGCCTATAAGCGTAGTTTGAGGCTATAGTTTTGCGGCTTTCAGGGGCTGGTTCTCAAATTTTGAAGTCTTTTTAAGTAATGTCGTTCATTGTAGGTGAAATGTGCTTTAAGCGTTTCTAGTTGAAACAATGCTTATTTATGGTATTTCGTGTTATAGTATACGGCTGGAAATCATATAGACCAGTAATACACTATGAAGTTCATCTTTTCCAAATTTTTATTTCAATAATGTATGTTTTCTAATGTGTCCATGGGATTCAGCAACTTGAGTGCTGTTTTTTTTCGACTGACTGGATTCAGCCATGGTAGAGGATATTTGTTGGTTACTGATACCGTTGATGGCATAATGGTATTTAATGCCGTGTCTAATATTCATCTGCACATTTTCTAGAACTTTAGGCCCCAATTATTGGAACATCTAATTAATTCGTCCAGGTTAGCTTGAATATCAAGATGATCAGCCTCACTACTTACAGTTCTCCTAATTTCGACAGTGTACAAATAACCGCCGAAAAATTAAACGGTTTCGGTAGTTCATTGATGTAGAGTAGAAACAATAGGGGTCCCACCCACCACTCTTGACCGGTTTTCATCCGGACAGTGTCCTATTTACAGTCATCCTTAGTCTTCGATCACGAAGTTTTTTATCCGCACATGTATTGCATCTGTTATTCCAAAGCTGAAGGACTTCTACAACATGGTTCCAACCAGGCTGTAAAACTTCGTATCAGTCTATGAATTCAGTGAATAAATGAATGAATGGTTTGATTCATATTAGTAAGTACAGATCACTTCGGGCTTCAATGATGTTGTTCCGAATCAGTCACACTGGTGTAGATCTATTCATTCTTTAACTTTCCTCCAAAACGCGAGTTCCACTATTTATCTTCACAATACACTACATCTTTTCGAACCATATTTGCAATATCTACTCATTGTCACACTATTGCTGGATTTGCAACAGTCTAACCTTATTTGTACCAGACTCCATATTGATTATGAGTGACTACATTCACGTTAGAGAATATCTCGTTTGAGTTAAATTTATAATATTAAGCAACCTAAGAATTATCGTTAATAGTATGGGATTAGTGAACCACTTGATGATGATGATGGTGTTTTGGATGTGTAGTTGCGTTTGAGTATCAATCTAAATCTTCTTGTTTTTTGCCCGACCGAAGCTGCTACCTTGACGTGGTAGTCGGGCATGCCTATCGTGATGACCCAACCGAGCTATACTGGCTGGAACACCTGTTCCTGCAGGTCCTACCATGCCAGGCAGGTCGATTGGAGAACGATGAGACTAAAAGCAGCTACCCAAGGTCTGAGGGCGAAGTCGTACTGCTGACTGCAGAGGGGTGTGACAGCAGTAAGGTGTTTCCCTCGGACAACCAGCATCTGCAGCGGTGCTGCCTTCTCACAAGGAAGGAAGGGTTAGAAAAGGTCGACCCTAAAAATGTCACACCTCCCCTACCTCACGGATTTCCGTCTCCTTGGGTAAGGGTGCCCACTAAGGGCCTTTAAGAACGGAGCTAATCCTCTAAATACATCATAAAAAGGCCGTGCGTGACCGGCCTCAAGCAGTTGTCCCTTGGGCTCTGCGGTCACGCACCAACACTAATCCATCTTCCTTTTCAGGTTCGTCAAGAAACAACCTTCCACGGTGTGGGCAGCCGGGAAGTGATAACCGCCCTCATACCCGCAACAGCACACGAGACAAAATTGTTTTCAAATCTGGTCCTATCGACTATTTATTGTAACAGTTGTTTAAGAATGCCTTTTTTATAGCATTAATACCTCTACCATCTTTATCACTATGGGATTTGATTTGACATTTGCGTCTCTGTGCTAATAATGTGGTATGGCAACATGAACTTATGTACATACGTACGAAGTTCTACGTTGCAACTGACTGACTGACTGTTTAAAAATGCAACTACATAATATTCTAATAGATTGTCAAAGTATTTACTAGATCAATCAATAGGTAATAGTAGACAGTTGTTCCGCATAATCCAAGAAACCGGTATTAGTAATCCATCTGTTAGCGAAACTATCTCAGTAAATAATGAACTTACTATTCATTCTCAACCCAGGAGATTGGATCGATGGGCAGAGCAATTTAGGGATCATTTCAATTGACCTTCAACCATACTTTGATTGCCCGAGATCTCCAGTCATCCGGAGTGGCAAATCGATATAAGTCCCCCAAGTCTTTACGAGGATGAGAAGGCTATAGGAAATCTGAAGCGAGGGAGAAGAATGTGCCCCGATAGATTGACTCCTGAGATGTTTAAGGATGGTGGTCCAGTTTTAGAAGTGAAATTGACTGAGGTCTTAGGTAGAATCTAGGAACTGGACGTAATCCTATCCAACTGGTCTCAATCGCTGATTGTCTCAATTTATAAGAAAGGATAAAAGTCCTCTTGTGACAATCACAGAGGAATCAGTCTAACTAATATAGTATCTAAAATATTGGCCTCAATAATGCTTAGAAGCTTAACTAGTGCTCGTAAAGAGCAGACTAGAGAAAACCAGGCTGGTTTTCGACCTGGACGTGGATGTATAGACCAAATATTCACAATACGCCAGGTCTTAGGACAAAGAAATACGTTCGGACGCCCCAAAACAGTTGTATTTCTTGACCTTAAAGCGGCATTCGACTCTTGATCGTGAGGTTCTGTGACAGTGTCTGTCATTAAAAGGTGTTGCAAAGAAGTGCATTAAGCTTATACAAGCTCTCTATTCGAACACTACAGGTTGAGTGAGAGCTTATGGTGAACTGTCATCGGGATTGATTACTTCAAGTGGTGTCCGTCAGGGCTGTCCACTCTCCGCATACTTGTTTAGCCTTGTTGTAGACATGTTTTTAAAAACAATGTTATCCTCATCTGACTTTTCAGGAGTGGATCTTCTACCAGTAGACTCACTTGTTGACTTGGAGTTTACCGATGAGGTTGATGAAATGCAGTCTTCTGACCACCCTAAGCAACAATGCAAGCATGTTCGGGATGCGGTTCTCACCCTCGAAATGCAAAATGTTGCTTCAAGATTGGGTTGCATCGGCACCTGAACTAATGATAAGGAGTGAAGTAGTCGAGCGTGTAGACCGCTTCACTTATCTGGGGAGTTTCATCAATGCTGATGGCCTGGTGACTGACGGAATCTCAGCTTTTGCCATCCTGCGCCACTTATGGCGCAGGCGAGATATCCGTTTGCTAACCAAAGGAGGAGTGTACTGTGCAGCAGTTCGCTCCGTGTTACTGTACGGATGCGAAACATGGTCGGTTAGAGGAGAAGACATTCTTAAGTTATTAGCATTCGATTATAAATGTCTCCGAAGCATTGCTCGTATATCCTGGGAGTGCTGAGTAAGCAGTGCTGCTGTTAGGATACGAGTGCTAGATAGGGATGGTAGGTCAATTGATGAAGTAGTGAAACTCCATCAGTTGAGGTGGTTGGGACATGTGTTACGTATGGCTAACCACCGACTGCCTCGACGAGCTCTATTTTGTGGTTTAGGAGTAGTTTGAAAGAAAGCTAGGGGTGGCCAAACAAAAACACAGCACAAATCCATGAAGTCACTGACAAATGGACTAAGTCATGTTGGCAGATGTAGGCTACCTGATTGAAGTCCTCGAGACGAAAGTCACAGATGGTTAGAGACCTTGAACGACATGGCTCAAAATCGTTTGCAGTGGAGCAGGTGCACCCACTCTTTGTGTTCTCCCAAATTCTAATCTTCAGAATTCCTCATCATCTCTATCTTCCTCTTTCTTAAGTTATCTCACTGAATTATACTTCTCAGATCATGTGTTCGAATCTCAATCTTCTCCATTACCGGCAATATTTCTACTATCTCTACTACTATGTGATTTGAACTGACAGTTGCTTCTGTGTGCTAATGATGCGTTCTTGCAACTTGAACTTGTGTATTCATGTACGAAGTTCTCAATTGTAACTGAATGACTGACTCACTAGATCCATTGACTTAAAGTTTATAGGACTAGCCTTAGTTTTACTGATAACTCTTAAACTCTAAGCTGTCTAAGTAGGTAGGGGTACTACAGCTAGATCATCATCTGATATCTTTAAAAAACATTTTTGATATACCTACTCCATAGATTGTTTAATTGAACACTTTTTTTTCATTATTCAAGTTCAATAATCAATATGTTGTACTAATGTTACGCACGCACATCAACACGTCAATCGATACACTTGAACTATTATTACGAGTTTACCTTAGTCAGTAAACGAGAGTGAGGATCGATGATACGGCGACACGATAGGCTATTCTAATTTCCCCCGTTTAGTAAAAGAAGAAGACTTGATATGAAGTAGAACGTGTATTCTATACAAGCATCCAGAAAGTACAAGATCCGAGTCCAGAAGAGAGGTTAAGGATATCCAGGTCATAAACCAGTACAGACAGTCCATATTTATACAGGTGGCTTTTGCCAACCTGCGTCACTTATGGCGTAGGCGAGATATCCGTTTGTTGACCGAAGGACGAGTGTACTGTGCAGTGGTTCGCTCCGTCCTAGGCTGTGAAACATGGCCAGTGAGAGTAGAAGATATTCGTAGGTTACTGGTTTTCGATCATAGGTGTCTTTGAAGCATTGCTCGTATATCCAGGGACACCCAAGTGAGCAACGCTGTGATTAGGAAACGGCTACTAGGTAAGGATGGCAGATCAATCGATGAAGTGGTGAAACTTCATCAGTTGAGGTGGTTGGGACATGTGCTGCGTATGCCTAACCAACGACTGCCGCGACGAGCTTTGTTTTGTAGTGTAGGAATAGGTTGGAAGAAAGTTAGGGGCGGCAAAACCAAAACATGGCAGCAATACATGAAGTCATTGACGAATGGACTTAACCATGTCGGTAATTGTCGACTACCTGGTTGGGGTCCGCGAGATGATAATAATCGATGGTTAGAGACCCTAAATGACATGGGTGAAAATCGTTCGCAATGGCGCCGGTGCATTTGTCTTCTTTGTTTTCTCTCAAATCCTAATCTTCTGGATTCTTCAACACCTCTAGTTTTGACTTTCTAAACTTATCTCACTGAATCACATACTTCTTGAATAATATCTTCTCATCCTTACCTCTTCGATTACTTCTAATACCTTTACTACCTCTTCTACTATTGAATTTGAATTGACAATTATATCTCTGTGCTGATGTGGTATGGTGACATGAACTGGTGTACTTACATACGAAGTTCTACGTTGCATCTGACTGACTGACTGACTGATGTACTTACGTACCAAGTTCTACGTTGCATCTGACTGACTGACTGACAGGTGGTTATAGGTCGAATAGGAAACAACATTTAAAGTTTGTGATGACATTGGATAGTTATAGAATGACCAATAGCCACTGACCAATAGAATTTGACTTACAATGATAATTTTTTCTCTTTAGAATATTGAATAAATATCCTATAACAATTAATTTCAAAACTAACTTTATTTATTCATTCATTTATTCATTCAATTTTGTTAGGATGCTCACAATTGTCTACCAAATTTTGATCTATCACAAGGTATCTCATTTTTTGCTGTCTATGATGGTCATGGTGGATCAGAAGTAGCACGATATTGTGCAGAAAATATGCCTAAATTTTTAATGAATTTACCTTCTTATAAAAATCTCAATCATCATAATCATCATAATACTAATAAATTCAATATGAAAGAAACTTTAAAACAATTATTTCTTGATTTTGATGCTACATTAGTAACACCTGAAGCAAAAGTTATTCTTAATAAAATGTCTGAATTAGACAAATTAGACAATGATGATGAGGATGATGCATCGAATAAAGAAGAAACATTATCATCACAAATTCATTATGTAAGTTAATGACATTTATTTGTAATAATTACGGTGTAGACTGCTAATATCGAGAATAATAATCATGATGATGATGACGATGGCGATGAGGCGAAAGAAGATGAACATTATTCCGAGTTATTGGCTTTACGTGCTGAAGCAAATCAACCATTGGAACATGTGTTAGAACAATATGGTGGTGAAGATGCTTTACCTTCAAGTATTAAAGTAAGCTGAATAAATTGTTTCTGTTTTTTCTTTTTTGCATGGTATGTAAATGCTCCTACCGTAGCTGTTATCTTGATGTAGTGGTGGTAGTCGGACCTGCCTATTGTGATGACCTAATCGAGCTAGATTGGCTGGAATACACGTTCCTGTAGGGTTCTGTTAGGATATTCATCTAATATCCTAAGAGAATTTCACTGGTCGAATCCTATTAGTCGATTTCTATTGGTCAAAATTATGGTCGTTATAACTGTCAAAGTCAAATACTTCAATGTTTTCTCTTATTGGCTGTCCTGACTATCATTGTCACTTCAAATGTTACTTCCTATTGGTCGTCCTAAACTGTCAATGCCACAGAATTCGATGCTGTTTCCTATTCGACCAAAATGTATAAATACGCATTATCTGTAACGTTTATTGACCACGACCAGGACCAGGGCTCGGTCCCGGATCCCTAGTCCGGGATCCTGATTCTCTTCTGGATTCGGACCTCGTGCTTTCTGGATGCTTGTAGAATACGCGTTCTACTTCACATCATGTCTTCTTATTTTAACTAAATATGGGGGTTGTAATAATTGGATTTGAGTAACATGTCGTGTCACCGGATCCTCTATCCTTGCTATCGTTTTCCGACTAGGTAAACTCGTAATAGCTCAAGTATATCAAGTTGACGTGTTTACGTGCAGGCGTCGCAGGTTCTACCATGCCAGACGCAGGTCGATTGCAGAAAATCCATAGATTCACTGACAAGTGTACTGAATCATGTTGATAGATGCAGACTACTACCTGGTTGAGGTCCGCGAGATGAAAGTCACCAATGGTTAGAGATCTTGAATGACATGACTCAAAATCGTTTGCAATGGCACAACAGGTGCATCCACTCTTTGTGTTCTCTCAAATACTTTATCTTCCGAATGAATTCCTCATCATTTCTATCTTTCTCCTTCTAAATTTATCTCATTGAATTATACTTCTTGAATTAATAATATCTTCAATCCCTAATACTCTCTCCATAACCAGTAATTCTTATACTATCATCATCTGCGCCTTCATATGCGGTTTGAACTGACAATTGAGTGTTTGTCCTGCTGATATGGTTTGGCAACCTAACATGATTTATTTACGGTATAAAGTTCAACGTTGTAACTCTGACTCTTAGTCAAACATCATACTTAACACTATTGACATAAAAATTTCATTGAAATGTCAAGTTTATATATTTATCTATATAGATATATATATATACAAGAGTGATCAAAATTCGTTTTCTTATTCTCTCAACTATTTACTTATCGATTAAGATCAATATATATATTTTTTATGAAATAAAAGAAAGAAGGCATTCATACTGTGTTGTCACCATAAAAAAAAAAGCCAAATCACCTGATCCACAATCATTCATGTTGTTTTTCATAAATATTGGCGTAGAATAGAACAGTTGAATGGCTTTAACATACATTTTATATATCATGAATCGATCAATATTAGACGACGACTACTACCACCACCGCCGCCAGAAACGTGGAAAGCACTGGGTGATGGGCGTTTTGTCGTGTTAAGCGGGGGGGGGCGGCACTCATCGGCAGTGTGCATGCACGACTCCTACATCTCGCAGGATTCGAACCCAGGACGTATGGTCTTGTGCACGAGAGGTGCAGGAGTCGTGGATACACTGTGCCGAGTAAGTCATGTGCTAGGTAACGATGGCAGATCAATTGATGAAGTGGTGAAACTGCATCAGTTGAGGTGGTTGGGATATGTGTTACGTATGCCTAACTACCGACTGCCTCGACGAGCTATGTTTTGTGGTGTAGGAGTAGTTTGAAAGAAAGCTAGGGGTGGCCAAACAAAAACACAGCACAAAATCCATGAAATCACTGACTAGTGGACTGAGTCATGTTGGTAGATGTAGGCTATCTGGTTGGGGTCCGCGAGACGAAAGTCACCAGTGGTTAGAGATCTTGAACGACATGGCTCAAAATCGTTTGCAATGGCACAACAGGTGCATCCATTCTTTGAGCTCTCTCAAATCCTAATCCTCTGGATTCGTCAGCATCTCTACCTTTGTCTTTCTAACCTTATCTCACTGAATTATACTTCTTGAATAATATCCTCAAACCCTAATCTTCTTCATTACCATTAATACCTCTACTATCTCTACTACCACTATGGGATTTGATTTGACATCTGTGTCCTTGTACTAATGTGTTGGTATGGCAACATAAACTTATGTACATACGTACGTAGTTCTACGTTGCAATTGACTGACTAAGTGCTGATAATTCTTATACCATGACGAAACGAACGTCATCCAATGCTTTGAGGTTTCTGATGTTGGTGATCAATTGATGATTTCTAAGAGAGAGAGAGTAACTTAACAATCTCTTATGTGTGTACAGTAATATATATATATATATATATATATATATATATATATATATAATTATTTTTTCATTAACAAACCTATTTCATAGACTATTCTGGATAGTCGACGTCAACAAAAACTTGGTGAATGTAGTCATCCTACAAGAAGAAGTTCATCGAAAAGTAGTTTATCAGAAGATAAGAATGATTCAAAATTGGATGACAGAATAACAGATTCCAATACTAATGTTGTCAATGTTAACGAGTATGTTGAATTGTTTTTTTGTTTTTCTCCTATCAATGTACACTGTCCTAATGATTTTTGCCCAGTTCTATTTCGGGGGTGGGGAACAATCAATTGCTAGACTCTCTAGATGGGGTTAGGTGTTTTTGCGTGAAACTTTTTGCTGTGGGGTTTGATTCGTGATTGAAAAAAAAAGCTTACAGTTCGATTTGCTTACGAATAATAAACTATTGATTGAGCTAAGTGTATTGCAAAGCATTCGATTAAGGATATATATATTAGGATTAGAGTTTAAGGTAATAGGGGTATGCTGTTTGTAATTTTTAACAATATTAATTTAACTACTTAAATAAAAAATAAGTACTTAATTGCTTCTTTTTGAAATTTTTTTTTACTTCACATCTTTTCCTTGTTAGAACTGTTGAACAAGAAAGTACACGTAAGTTTCATTACACTTTAGATACTAAATATTTCAAATTGATTATGCATATATGTATATATATATGTTAGTTGAAGATGTATGATGATGTACACTACAAACTGTTATTAGCTATTCAATACTTGGTTACAACATGGTTAATTTATTTTCAGCTTCGATCAGTACTCTTGTTTACTCCAATGTAAATCATTGCTACTGAGGCGTGTTACTCCTAGTGGAGCATAGGCCACTAACTAGCATTCGTCAACATACTCTAATCATAGACCTTCTTTTCTACTTCTCCCCCAACTCTTGGCGTAATGTATTCTTTGATCTTCCACTTTCTATTTGGCTTCGAAGACTCATTAAGAGGGCTTGTTTTGTAGATCTGTTGGGTGCTTTCCTCACTATGTGTCCCACTCACGGCCGGCATTTCCTGATCCACTCTTTATGTTTTCTGAAATTCCGACCTGTATCTCATTCTAAATTTATCTCACTGAATTATACTTCTTGAATATCTTCGAACCCTAATCTTCTCGATTACTACCACTACTCCTACTATCTCTACCATTATTGGGGTTTGAAATGACCATCTCGTGTGTCTGTGCTAATGCTACTGTGGTGCGAGCTACTTATAAGTAGTATATGACGTGAGTGTCAACGTAATGTCTGGCAGCAGAAGATGGGGGAAGATCAAGAAAGGAAGAGTTAGAAAACACAATGGAATTTGTGTATGAAACGCATGAATAGTAGTGATAATGGATTGATGTTTCGCAACAGGATCAGTCCAGTTCGATATGATGGACTGATATTTTGCAAATTATCGATTTACGATATGGTTTTCCGATTTTACTGAGTAACTCTGTAATTTTCGTTAAATACAATTCGGCTGCCCTCACCTGTGTTCTCGTTCACTACACTACTATATAGATATGAGATATGATTACTAAGAGTAGAAGATATTCCTAGGTTACTTACTGATTTACGATCATTGGTATCTCCGAATCATTGCTCGTATATCCTTTGGCTATCAAGTAACCAATACTGGTGTTAGGAAACGGGTCCTAGGTAAGGATGGCAGGTTAGTGGACGAAATAGTTAAGCTTCATCAGTTGAGGTGATTGAGACAGGTGTTACAAATGCCCAGACGAGCGATGTTTTTTGGTGTGTAGGAGTTGTAGGCTGGAATAACGCTAGGGTCGGCCAGACCAAAACTTGGCACAAATCCATGAAGTCACCACTGACCACTGAACTGAGCTATGTTCATAGCTGTAAACTACTATCATCTAATTGCATTCCTCCAGACTATCGTAACCAATGGTGGTGGTGGTGGTGGTGGTTGTAGAATTTACATGACATGACTTAAAATCAATTGCAATCGCACAGCTGCATCCACTCCCTAATGTTCTTTCTCATTGATCTATCAATTCCTTGCATGAGTTTTATTAAATTCTCTCTTTTCTAGCTTCTTCTGAATTGAATTCTAAACTAGACAAACCTATTTGTTCTGAAGTGAATAATGATAACGATGATGATGAAAAGAAAGAGTTAATCAATACTGATGATGATGATAACAAATCATCATTGCAAGAATTAACCAATACAATACAATCACATGATACAATTGATCAAAATGAAAATCTATTAGATGAAAGTGATGATGACAGTGCAGATTTTGATCCATTAGTTGAACTTGAAGATAGTGATGATGATGATGAAGAGGAGGAGGCGGAGGAAGAGGGTGATGATGAGGAGGAGGACGACGATGACGAAGAAGACGATGATGATGAGGATGAAGAAGATGAGGACGACGACGATGATGATGATGATGACGAACTAACTGGTTTCTCTATACCACGTTCTATAGCTGATACAGAAGAATCAGAACCTGGTATAGACAGTGGAACGACAGCATGTGTTGCTGTTCTTGTCCCAGTCAATAATTGTATACGTTTATATGTTGCAAATGCTGGTGATTCACGTGCTGTACTATGTCGTGGTGGTGCTGCGGTTGATTTGTCAGTTGATCATAAACCAGAAGATGAAGATGAAAAAGCACGTATTATTGCAGCTGGTGGAAGTGTAACACGTGATGGTCGAGTGAATGGTGGTTTAAATCTTAGTCGAGCACTTGGTGATCATAGTTATAAGGTGAGTATAGTTTCACTTTAGTTAATTCAATATCGTTTCAATTCTTTCACTGATTCTCTCTGTGTATGTATGTATCTGTTATAATTCTCTCTTACCAAGCTATTCTTAATACTTAGTAGTATTCTTGGTGAACGAGAGCTAAGACAAATAATCAAGTGACAACACGATAGGCTACTTTAACCCGAGCGTCCCAAAACCCCACATGAATGGTATCAAAAAATCTTGAAATGGCGTAGAAAGTACACTCTACAAGTACCGAGATATCCGTTTGCTGACTATAAAGGACGAGTGTACTGCGCAGTAGTTCGCTCCGTCTTACTTTATGGCTGTGAAACACGGTCAATGAGAGTAGAAGATATTCGTCGGTTATTGGTTTTCGATCATAGGTGTCTTCGAAGCATTGCTCGTATATCGTGGGACACCCAAGTGAGCAACGCTGTTATTAGGGAACGGGTGCTAGGTAAGAATGGCAGATCAATAGACGCAGTAGTGAAACTTCATCGGTTGAGGTGGTTGAGACATGTGTTGCAAACCACTGACTGACTCGACGAGCGATGTAGGAATAGGTTGGAAGAAAGTTAGGGGCGGCCAAACCAAAACATGGCTGCAATCCATGAAGTCATTGACGAGTGGACTTAGCCATGTCTGTAATTGTCGACTACCTGGTTGGGGTCCGCGAGATGATAATTATCGATGGTTAGAGACCTTGAACGACATGGCTCAAAATCGTTCGCAATAGCGCCGATGCATTTGTGTTCTTTGTGTTCTCTCAAATCCTAATCTTCTGGATTCTTCAACACTTCTAGTTTTGTCTTTCTAAACTTTTCTCACTGAATCATACTTCTTGAATAATATCTTCTAATCCTAACCTCTCCGATTACTTCTTATACCTTTACTACCTCTTCTACTATTGGATTTGAATTGACAATTACATGTCTCTGTGTGCTGATGTTGTATGGCGACACGAACTGATGCGGGAACATAAAACTTTACAGACAATTCATATTTATACAATTAGGTCGACCTTGAATACTAACCAATAGGAAAGAACATTTAAAATTATGTGAACGTGATAGTTTAGAACGACCTTGAATATTGACCAATAAGAATTAGACTTACAAAAACAAATTTGATAAATATCCTATAATAACAACAATGAATCATCATGATACAACAATATTTTTTTCTTCTTTACAAACTTCTTTAGCAAACACCAAATATTCCATTAACCGACCAAATGATTACACCATCACCGGATGTTACTGAAATTGATTTGATTCCGTCAGCTGATGAATTTTTAGTTATTGCATGCGATGGTGTATGGAATTCAATGACAAGTCAAGAAGTTGTAGAATTTATTCAAGATCGTTTACATTGCCCTACTAAATTAAATAATAATAATCATAGTAATGTAAAGACTTTGAATAATCATTCAAATTCCGTTGATGATGTCAATGAAACTGGCGATGATTGTGTTGATGTGAATAAATCCAATTCGTCTGATCAATTGACAAAAATTTGTCATGAAGTAAGCTTTGTTACGTGTATCTACATACATACATATATATATATATATTTCATTTATAGATTTTTCATTTAAAAGATTGTTTCCATAAATATTGTTCCGTCTATCTCGAGTATCCTGGGACACCTGATTAGGCGGCAATGCTGTTGCGTTAGAGAACAAGTACTAAGTAGCGATGGCAAGTCAATAGATCAATTATTGAAACTTTATTAGTTGAGGTGGTCGGGACATGTGTTACGTATGCCCAACCACTGACCGCCTCGTCGAGCGATGTTTTGTGGTTTAGGAGTAAGTTGTAAGGATGCTAGGGGCGGCCAAATCAAAACATGGCGCAAATCCATGAAATCACTGACAAATGAACTGAGTCATGTTGGTAGATGTAGACTACCTGATAGGGGTCCGCGAGACGACAGTAACAGATAGTAATAAATGCTGAATGGCATGGCTCAGAATTGTTTGCAGTGGCACGAGTGCATCCACTCTTTGTTTTCTCTGAAATCTTAACCTTCTGAATTCTTCACCATCTCTATCTTTCTGTTTCTAAATTTATCTCACTGAATTATACTTGTTAAATAACACTTCCACTATGTCTAACACTATCGGATTGGAACTGATAATTGAGTGTCTCTGTGGTAATGCGGTATGGCAACATGATACAATTTGTACACCTGAACTGTTATTACTGACCATGTAATAATTAACCTTATTTAAACTATCAGATCATGTCAGTCAGTTGACTGCAACATAGAACTTCGTCCGTTTGTACGTATATCAGTTAAAGTTGCCATACCGCGGTCGCACACGGAGAAGATTAAGGGTTTGAAGATATTGTCAGTCAAGAAGTATAATCCAGTGCAATAAATCTAAAAAGAGATTAATTAAGAACCTTAGCTCATTAGATCGTCAGAAAGGACCAAGAATGAATGCATCTTCGGTCATCGCAAACCGATGTTAAGCCATAACATTCAAACGCTCTAACCATCGGTTCCGATTGTCTCGTGGATCACAACCAGGTAGGTAGTCTACATTTACTAACATGACCCAGTCCAGTTGTCAGTGAATTCATGAATTTGAGGCCAAGTTTTAGTTTAGCCATGCCTAACTTTATTCCAACCTGCGTTTCGTATACCAGACAATATTGGGTATACATAAACAGTAAGGCAATATGTTTTAGTTTTTTGTCGTATCATTCCAATGAATTTGTAATTAATAATTTTGAATGAAAACAATATTTTTTCCGAATATATATTTGTAGACCCTCCGGGGCGACTCCCGGTCTTAAGCCCGGATAAAGGAGGAGGGTTGGGATTGGGGGTTGGCGACCGCATCCCGGGAAAAACGCTAACAATAATTCAAACTATGCGCTAGAAGGTCTTCATTTAGAAGCGTTATGACGTCGCATAATGAAAGCCGAATTCCTTGTTAAGTCATAAGGCCGATGACTGTTCTGACAACCAGAAACCTTCCACGTTGTGAGCAGCCTGGAAGTAATATCCACCCTCATAACCCATGAAAGCACACGAGACCAAATTAATATGGTATGGCAACTTGAAGTGATGTACGTCCGTGCGTACGTACGAAGTTCTACGTTGCTGTGTATTGATTGATCGATCGATTGATTGACGAATATACATAACTCAACGAAACTCTTGTGTTTCCTAAAATTCAAATGCATACCACCATAATAAGACATCCGATGTAAACCTCTATTATTATCATCATCCGACATTAGTATATTATACATGATAATAACTCTGAAGTATATAAAATCTAAAATTAATACCGAAAATTCTCATTATTACCCTAGTACAATTCAGAGTTCGCATTTCTTCTCCCGAAATGCTCTCACATATGACCACGTGTGTATAATCCTACTGTCAGAGAAAGTTCCACTCATTGCTTTCTTACATCAACATGGCTGTTGAGTACGAACTAATCTTAGTTAGACCATTATTAGAAGCCTAGAAGTAACCATTTTGTCTCGGCAGTGTATATCCCACAATCACCATACTCGGGAATCGAACGCCATGGTCTTCAATCTTCCGCGTGTAAAAATGCCTGACCTCCAGACCACTGAGTCAGAATCGTATGGTGTTCATTTATGTCTAACCTTAATAAATCCATTTATTACCTTCAGCCGATTACTATCACCTATCCAACACTAATGGAACTCCACTGAAAGCAAACTCCTCACTATACAACTCCAGCAATACATTATGAAGCTGACCACTAATAGTCACCAAGCACATGATTGTTATTATTTAATGAAACGGATTTGTTTAGTTCTCATCAGAACTGTCTATAACTCATCATTACTGACATGAAAAAAGTTTAATGGAAGCTTGCTATGATTAATACATCATTGACAAAAGAGAGGTAGGCAGGAGAAACGGGATCGGAATAATGAAGGCTTACAGATAGTGCGTATTTATACACTAAGGTCGAATAAGAAAAAGCATCAACGTCTTTGACATTGACAATTTAGGATGACCAATAGAAAAGGATATTTGAATGATATTGACAGTCCCGATGACCAATCAGAGACAACATTGAAGTATTTGATCCTGACCAATAAGAACGATCATAATTTCGGCCAATAGGATTGTATTCTTAGGATATTTGGTGAATATCCTAACACTAACACATAATGAACACTAGCGTGAACAAGGAGAAAACGTAGCATGCGCACAAAATACACTTACGCTTATAATAAGGATAGTTAATGCCCAGCAGCATTCCAGGAAGTGAAAATTACAACAGGGACAGTATGAACATTTTCAAATCTAATTTAAGCGCCCCGGTAACTGATTTAAAAGTGTATTAAAACAATTCAAATGACAATGTGTTCAATAATTATCGGTTTGCTTGTTTGCTTTCTTTTCTGTTTTCTAATTCACATAGATTTTCGATCATTGTTTAGCTCCGAACACGGATGGTGATGGGACTGGCTGTGATAATATGACATGTGTTATAGTTCGATTTAATGATTTGCCTGGTTGGGTTGAATATTATGCAGCGAAGAATAATAATTGTAACAGTGTATCACCAATTGACAACCACTACTCTATGGTTAGTGATAAAAAAACACCAGCGATCCCAACAACCACCACAACAACCACAACCACACTGTCACCACGAAAACGACCATTCACTCATGACAATGCCGATGAGAATAATTATGATTGTGACGGTGAAGCGGCACGAACTACTGTTGTAAATGATACCAATGGTAGTGATACAAATCATGAATCTCTTACAAATAATGATAGTCGTCAATTAACGCCGACATCGACACCGACAACAACTCCGACATTGAAACGACCCAAACTGGATGATCCATTGGTAGTCGAAGAAGAAAAAGGAGAAGAAGGAGGGGAAGAAGAAGTTCCACCACCACCAGCAGCAGTAGTAACCAATGGTACTACTAACAGTAGTAGTAGTAGTAGTGCCAATAAGATCAACAATTAACGTACGATAAACACATTGTAGTTGCATTTGTTGTTTGTTATATAAAAAAAATTCACTTATTATTGTAAACATTATTATTATTATTATTATTATTATTATTATCGTTATTGTCACCCTTATTTGAGGCATTTGTTGACTAGTTATCACTACTAATATTGTAAAAAAAATATTTGGTTTTTCCATTGTCAATTCATGTGTTTTTCTTCCGTTTGTTGTCTGTTATGCATCATAGTCGCTCTCTCTCCTACTCTCCTCTCTCTGTGTGTGTGTGTGTGAATGTTCATTGATTTATTACGTTCAGTAATGATGAATTGGACACATTGTGTGTACAACAAGAAGAAGAACAGATGAGGTGGTGCATTTACCAATCAATCAATCAGTTATCAAAATTTTCGAGTGATATACTACTCAATCTACTTATTACTGATAGATAGATATATAGAGAGAGAGGAGAGGCGCAATGGTGAATGATCACACATCTGATCGTGTGTTGTTGTTGTTGTACACATTTCATCTATAATACGATTTACACTTTGTAACCTACTACTACTACTACTACTACTCCAACAATCACTACTACGACGAATAATACCATTGTGAACAGCAAGCATCTTTCATATGTGACTACCACCACTACACTTGTTCTCTATTCTACTCTTGTTGTATCCTTATTGATTGATATTTGTTTTGTATTTTGTTAATTATTAATCAAACGTCTTTTTTTTGAAACAAAACACTGAATTAACTAACTAACTAACTAACCCTGTTACAAAATAAAAAATCACACAGATGTAATTTTCGTGTTGTTTGTTGCACTATTCTAACCGTTTATTCTGTTGTAATTATTGATGGGGTGGGAGAGAAAAAAAAAGCAACTCAGTTTCTCCATTTGTCTCTTTATCGTCATCTGACTGCCACGATTGAATGAGTTCCTCTTGTTCTTCCCACTCTCTCTCTCTCTCCACTAAACTTTCGTGTTCATTATTCTCAAACAATGTTCATAGTTGTTTTGATGATCATTACTCTCTCTCTCTCTGTGTGTAGTATAATATTAAGCACAGACTATTACTCCTACTACTACGTGTACTACTCCTATTCTGTTCTCTCTTCATCTCGATCATCATCTGACTGAATAAGTTCCTCTCTCTCTGTCCACTAAAACTTCGTGTTCATTATTTTCAAACAATGCTCATAGTTGTTTTGATGATGATTACTCTCTCTCTCTCTGTGTTGTTGTTGAAGAAGACAGTAGTAATATAAGCACAGACTATTACTACTACATGTACTCCTCCTATTCTATCCTGTTCTCTCTCCATTTCTATCGTCATCTGACTGCCACAATTGAATAAGTTCCTCTCTCTCTCCACTAAACCTTCATATTCATTATTCAAACAATGCTCATAGTTGTTTTGATGATGATTACTCTCTCTCTCTCTGTGTAGACTATTACTACTACTACTACTACTACTACTACGTGTACTCCTCCTATTCTATTCTATTCTATTCCGTTCTCTTGTTAATTCACATTAATGTAAAATTGTTTGCAAACAAACTAAACTACTATACATGCTGAGGCAGCTCATCTATTATTATGTATTATAAAGTGTTTTTTCTTTTTAATTTTTTTAAAAAAAATCTGTTTTTGATTAAGTGTTTCAATGGACACTGTTTCTTTTTTTCTGGCCTTCATCCGTTTTTTTCTATGCATCGAAAATGGGCAAGTGTAGAACGAACAAACAAAGGGAAAGCAAAACCGTGTTTATATATTGGCCTTTTTCTTTCCTTTTGTTTTTAAATCCGAAAAAAATAATTTGTATGGTCGTTCTTGTTACTATTATTATTATTACGATACATATATTATTGATTATTATATTGCGGTGTACTACTAATCAATTTATTAATATACATTATTTCCAATGATTGACTAATTCTTCATGTTTTGTTGGTAACCATGAATCGATCAATGTTAGTTAGACCACCATTATAAACCTGGAAGCACTGGGACTCACCAGCAGTGCGCATCCACGACTCCTGCACCCCGCAGGATTCGAACCCACGACCTTCGGTATTGTGCTCAAACGCCTAACCATCGGACCACTGAGCCGGTATCCAATGGTGTTAATGTCTAACTTGATCAAATTCACAGAGTTGCGCAACCTTATACACAGTCTTCGGTAGTAGTTACTGTCTACACCCGAACAGGTTGAACTTCACTGGTCACGTCTTCCCACTAGAACTCGGAGAAGATTCCTCACGAAGCTAGTCACTAGTGAGCACAGGTAATTTGCATTACGGGGTTGTGAAGATTGGTAAGTTACACATTTTTGAAACCATGAATCCTGCGGGATGCAGGAGTCGTGGATGCGCACTGCTGAGGAGTCCCATACCAGGACGAAACGGCCGTCTTTCAGTGCTTCCAGGTTTCTAATGGTGTGGTCTAACATTGATCGATTCATGGTTTCAAAAATGTGTAACTTACCAATCTTCACAACCCCTGTAATGAGAATTTTTAATGCACAACATTTTCATGTGGTAGTGAATGTGTTTTTTTTGTCAGTTGAATTGGTTGAGACGTATGGTGTGTTTTACGTTTGTGTGTATGCTTGACTGCCGCCTCCGCGAGTGATGTGTTTTGGTGTGGGAGAGTGTTACGCCTGCACGTAAACACGTCAACTTCATATACTTGAATTAATACGAGTATACCTTCGTCGGAATACGAGATCGAGGATCAAGGGTCCGGCGACACGACATGCCACTCAAATCCGATTATCTCAACTCCCATTGAATAAAAGGAGAAGACTTGATATGAGTTAGAACCTGTATTCTTCAAGCATCCAGAAAGTACGACGTCCGAGTCCAGAAGAGAATCGGGATCCGGGTCCTGGTCATAAAACGTTACAGATAATGCGTATTTATATATTTTGGTCGAATAGTAAACAGCATCGAAGTCTGTGACATTGACAGTTAAGACGACCAATAGAAAGCAACATTTGAAGTGACACTAATAGTCAGGACAACCAATGAGAAACAACATTGGAGCACGTGACATTGATATCATTGGATGGATATCCTAACAAAGAGTCACAGACTGAAAGGTAGCTAGAGGCGGCCAGGTGGGTACTAGGTAAAGATGAAAAATCAGTAGATGGTGAAGTATTGAAACTTCATCAGTTGAAGTGGTTGGGACATGTGTTATATATGCCCAACCGCTGACTGCGATATAGGAATAGGTTGGATGAAAGCTACTTACTTAATTACTTACAACTGTTACCCCCAATGAAGCATAGGCCGCCCACCAGTTTTCTCCAACCAACTCTGTCCTGGGCTTCCCTCTCCAGTTCTGTCCAATGTTTGTTCATTCCTCTCATATCTTTCTCTATTTCTCGGCGTAATATGTTCCTTGACCTTCCTCTTTTCCTTTTGCCTTGAGGGTTCCATGTGAGGGCTTGTCTTGTGACCCAGTTAGGTGCATTTCGTAGTGTGTGTCCTATCCACCTGCAGCGCTTCTTTCTGATTTCTTCCTCCACTGGAATCTGGTTTGTTCTCTACCACAGTAAGTTATTGCTGATGGTGTCTGGCCAACGAATATGAATTTTTTGCGTAGACAACTGTTAATAAATACTTGTATCTTATGGATGATGGCTTTGGTAGTTCTCCAAGTTTCCGTTCCATACAGTAGAAATGTCTTGACATTTGTATTGAAAATCCTTATTTTGGTTTTGGTCGAAAGTTGTTTGGAGTTCCAGATATTTTTCAACTGTAGAAATGCAGCCCTTGCTTTGCCGATCCGCGCCCTCACATCTGCATCGGATCCACCTTTCTCGTCGATAATGTTGCCAAGATATGTGAAGGTGTTAACTTCCTCCAAGGCATCTCCATCAAGAGTGATTTGGTTGGTGCATGTTGTGTTGCATCGGAGAATTTTGCTTTTTCCTTTTTGTATGTTGAGACCTACTGTTGCTACACTGGTCGTCTTCTCTTGCATTTGTTGTTGCGTGTGCGATAGAAAAGCCAGGTCATCTGCGAAGTCCAGATCGTCCAGCTGCGTCCTAACTGTCCAGTTGATACCTTGCTTCCCTCCAGATGTCGACGTCTTCATAATCCAGTCGATCACCAGGAGAAAGAGAAAGGGTGAGAGTAAGCAACTTTGCCTGACACCGGTCTTCAACTTGAACGATTCTGTTAACTGTCCTCAGTGCACGATTTTGTATTTTAATCCATCGTAAGGATTCTGTATGATGTTAACTATCTTCTCAGGCACACCATAGTGTCCAAGAAGCCTCCGTATTGATTTCCTGTCCACGCTATCCGATGTTCTCTCGTAGTCGATGAAGTTGATGTAGTGTGATGACCGCCCCTAGCTTTCATTCATTTTTCTTTCAGCTTTGTATGAAAGCTAGAGGCGGTCAAACCGAAACATTGATGTAGTGGTGGTAGTCGGGCTTGCCTATCGTGATAACCCAATACATGTTCTTGTAGGGTTCTACCACGCTAGACGCAGGTCGGTTGGAGAAAATCCATGAAGTCACTGACAAGTGGGCTGAGGCATGTCGGTACGTGTAAACTACTTGGTTGTGGTCCGCGAGACGATACTAACCGAAGGTTAGAGACTTTGAATGACATAGCCCAAAATCGTTTGCAATGATGCAAGTGCATCCACTATTTGTATTCTCTGAAATTCTAATCTTCTGAATTCGTCATTACCTTAATATTTTTCTTCCTAAATTTACTACACTGAATTGTAGTTCTTGAAAAATTTCATCCAACAATAATTATTTCCACTACTGCTAATACATTTGCTATCATGGGATTTGAATTGACAATTCGATCGCTTAGTGTTAGTGTTTTACTACAACTTGAACGGGTTGGCATACGTACACGTACGAAGTTCTACGTTGATCAGCTAACTGGCTAACTTGTCAAGGTTTGTATTGGTGTATTTAGTGTGACTTTACTTTTTTTTAAGGAACACAGGTGAATAAGTAATGTATTCGAGTGCTGTTGTCACGTACACGTTGCTCACATTGAAATAGGACAATACTTCTAGAGGTGTGTGAGAAGCAAATAGGTTGGGATGGTCTTAATGAAAGGCAAATGCTGGTCACACTAATTTTCTCATTTAGTTTTATATGTTGTTGATTACGTAGTTGAGAAAGCCTTAGTGTGATGTATGTAATCATTTACTTCAAAAGTTAAAGTTTATTAAATATGTAGGAAAAGTATCCTTTAATAACAAAAAGTAGTTGCGTTATCAAGTATTACTGTGAGTTTTCTTGTGCCCCATTCTTATAGAATATTTAGTACAGTAAGGAGGCGAAACATTTTGAAATGCCATCCTGAATGTAAATGTATGGGCTGATTGTCTGTACTGCTATGTTTTTTGTGAGCTGAAATATTTCTGTTCGGTCACTGCATTGATGTATGGTAGGTAGCCCACTAATATTTACAATTATGAAGGTTAAGTGGCGATCGAGTCGTGATTATTACGAGCCTGTCACAGAGAACATAAATAAATCCATGTTAAAGAATATATTAGCTGGCAATTTCGTGGTATTGAAAGAATACCGAAATCATGTCAGAAAAATTGGGCAAAATTACAAAGATATTGGAGGCGAAAAGGCAGCAACACTAACAGAAATTTTGTGCGTTCAAGGTGTTTTAAACCATATCGTTTGAGCGTGCAGGTTGTTATAAACGAAGAGGTTCAGTAAAACAATCACTAGTACCAATGGGTTATTGTAATAATGAATCTTTCTATCAAACCAATCGTGTTCTCTTCATAAAAGTGAATGAATTCACCCCAAAAGGTTACTGTTCAATTCTACTTAAAAATTCCAGGTTTTGATATCAGCATCTTCAGAAGATTTTAAGCTGCATAAAAGAATATAAGTCACTTAAACTGATCTTCTTGCATTGTTGATAATTTGAAACGGACATATTTGCGGTTTCGCTAGACCTGCATGTTTCACCCAATCATTGAAACTGACTTTTTTCCTGTTGAGATATCGGTAGCAGATGTTGAACAAGAAGGACTGATTTGCGACAACATCTCAGTTGTTGCTTCAAAATAAGAATCTCTTGAGTTCTTCAGAATGATAAAGCCGTTTATTACTAAACATGTAGCAAAGAATACTTCTGAATATTAAAAATAGTTAGTTGTACTTCTCAAATTTACTGGTTTAAAACTTGGTGGCCAATTTAATTCAGTCAGTCAGTCAACAACAACATAGAACTTTGCACGTAAGTACAGCAGTTCAAGTAGGCACAGAGATGCATTTGCCACTTCAAATACCCTAATAGTTGACGTAGTTGAAGTATTAGCAGGAATGATCGGAGTGATCAGGGTTAAAAGGCACTACTCCAAAAGTAGAATCTAGTGAAATAAACTTATAAAGAAATAGATAAAGGTGATGAGGAATTCAGAAGATTAGGATTTGAGAGAACATAAAGAATGAATTCACCCGCGTCATTGCAAACGGTTTTGAGCCATGTCATTTAGGATATCTAACCATCGATTATTATCATCTCGCGGGCCTCAACCAAGTAGTCGACACCTACCAACATGACTCAGTCTGTAGTGAAGGAGAACACAGGTGAGGGCAACTAAATTGTATTTATCGCAAATTTTACAGAGTTAATTGGTATAATAGGAAAACCATATCATAAAACGTTAATTTGCAAAACATCAATCCATTGTCTGACATTTCACTGTTCATGTGTTTCATACAAATTCCATTGTGTTCGCACTCTTCCTTTCTTGATCTTCCTCCATCTTCTGCTGCCAGACATTACGTTTACACTCGCGTCATATACTACTTATAAGTAGCGAGCACCACAAGTCAGGGATAGTACAGTTTTGCCTTAGGACAATTAAATTAACATGTTGATCAGGTACTTACGTATGAACAACTCTTTAATTGTAAGAGTTACTTATGCTACCCATCTACCCAAATCCAATGTCGGTGTATTGGCGTTTGATCTTGATACAAACGATTAATAGTTGAACACATTATTGCATTCCAATCAATCTGTTTAGTATCACAAAACCTGAAACATTAAGTGTCCCAGTGAGTAAATCTCAATCCTGTGGCCTGATCGAGTTATTACCATGGGAGAATAAGTAAATACAAAAGACTATCTTACAACTTTCATTGTTACATATCGATAACTTGGACCAGTAAGGGTTAAGATAATTTTTTTATGGGTTTCAGTGATATGTGAATTTATAATAAATGGTTACAAGTCTATCTCACTGGACTAGGAACACTTTAATTATTTCTGACTTTCTTATTAGTATGCGAGACAATTCATTTATATTGGAAATCAATATTCTTTGTTATTATGAACCGATATATAGTAATTTTCCAAAAACATGTCTCATTTAGTAGAATAAGCACAATTTTCTATACACAGATAATTAATTCAGAATTTCATAGAACACAACAAAGAGTGGATGTACATGCGTAATTGCAAACGATTTTAGGCCATGTCGTTCAAGGTGTAAAACTATCGTTTACTATAGTCTGGCCATGTGTCGCATCCATATAGTAGGGCGGAGGGAACTGTTGCATAGTACACTCATTCTTTGGTTAGCAGACAGATATCTCGCCTATGCACCATGAAAGACGCAAATTTACAAAAGCTAGTCGAGCCTTCTGTGTCCGTGCTGAGGTTTCGTCTGATACCAGGCCATCAGCAGCGATGACACTCGCCAGATAAGTGAAGTGATCGATACACTCAACTATTTCATACCGTCACTAGTGTGGGTGCAGATGCAAACCAATCGTGAAGCAACATTTTGCATTACGACGGCGGGGAACCGCATCCCGAATATGCTTGCACTGTTGCTTAGGGTAGTCAGAAGATTCTGCATTTTGTCAATGTCTTCACCGAATAGAACTGTCATCAGCATATTCTAAGTCAGCAGGCATGTCTCCTGGTAGGTCTAAAAATGAGGAGAATCCGCATTCCTTTTTGAAATATTCTCATATGGTAATGAGTTTATAGTCAGTATAATGTTGTGAAAATTGTTAAGTTTGATTGAAACCATGAACAGATCAATTTTCCTCCGGAGGTTATGGAATTGCATGCGAAACCGGAAGTTCTGGTATTAATTCCTAGCCATGGAGTTGTATATGCACACAGGTAATAAGTTCTATATTGGTACGAAATGACTGTCGAGTGCTTCCAAGTTACCAATGATGCTCCAGCATGATTTGATTGGGTTTATAGTCTATAACAGCAATGTCTTCATGTGGTAGCGTTTTTACGAAGCAGAATAATAACTGGATTGGCGAATACAGACAGTTGAATATTAGTTCAGTCGGAAGAGAAATACATGACACATTTTTAGGCCTGTCAGGCTTCAGCATTCATTTTGCTTGAATGATTTTATCGTCTAAATTATTCGATCACAATATCGATTATTTTATATTTGATTGTGTTTGTGTGTGCATGCTTGATCGGTTACCACATGTGTAGCTTATTATTGCTTGACTATAAATATACTTAGTCATTCTTCAACACACGGAGAGTTGGTGTGTGCTACTTATAAGTAGTATATGACGTGAGCGTCAACGTAATGTCTGGCAGCAGAAGATGGGGGAAGATCAAGAAAGGAAGAGTTAGAACACAGTGGAATTTGTATGAAACGCATGAATAAGGGAAATGTCAGACAATGGATTGAAGATTTGCAAATTAACGGTTTACGATATGGTTTTTCCAATTTTACTGATTAACTCTGTAATTTTTGTTAAATACAATTCGGTCGCCCTCACCTGTGTTCTCCTTCACTACAGGTGCACTCACCTTCTACAATTAACTTCGCTTTACTTGTACGCTTTCTATTCTTATGTCTGTTTGCATAAATGAACACGCATGAAATAGAATCATCTGTGAAACCGTATTTGGCTTACTATCGCCGTCGCATGAACTTGGTTTGCCTCTAATTATCATATACGAAAATGGAAAAGCAGATTTATTTCATTGTGTACACTCGAACATTTGTCCACATTGGAGTCCAGTCGTGAGCCATTAAAATGCAATATATCAGTCTGTCTAGACAAATAAATAACCAATCGCACATTCCACTCCGTCATTCAACTCTGATATGCGGTGCAGTGAGCTAAAGAAATGCCTCGAGAGTTAGTCGTAGATATAAGAGAGGTATTAGGGGGTGTAGGAAAGATTTGATTTCGACCAATTCGGTCTCGTATGCTGTTATGGGTATGAGGACGGTTGTCACTTCCCCGCTCCCCATACCGTGGAAGGTTGTTTCTTGAGAGACCTGAAAAGGAAGATAAATTAGTGTTGGACTTAGAGACCTGGGAGCGTGACCGCAGAACCCAAGGGACAACTGCTTGAAGCCTGTCACGCACGGCCTTTTGATGAAAGGTATTTAGAGGTTAAGCTCTGTTCTTAAAGGCCCTTAGTGGGCATCCTTACCCAAGGAGATGGAAATCCGTGAGGTAGGGGAGGTGTGACATTTTTAGGGCCGACCTTTTCTAACCCTTCCTTCCTTGTGAGAAGACAGCATCTATACAGATGCTTCTTGTTGTCCGAGGGAAACACCTTACTGCTGTCACACCCCTCTATCACAGTCAGCAGTACGACATCGCCCTCAGAGCTTCAGTAGCTGCTTTTATTCTCATCGTTCTCCAATCGACCTGCCTGGCATGGTGGAACCCTCAGGAACATATGTTTCAGCCAATATAGCTCGGTTGGGTCATGACGATAGGCAAGCCCGACCACCACGTCAAGGTATCAGCTACGGTCGGGACTCTGAGATGCAAGTACATATCTATCATTCAGCCAATGAGACAAGCGCCAAATAAAACCATATGTGCAACCTTAAATTTCATTACTCTTTACTGTTCATCTTTGTTTATAATACATTCGTCGTGGCACCAAATTATTATTTTAGAGAATCACAGAGTAATCATCAGAATACCCATTCTAACCTTAACATTCTCAATTAAACTATTTTCAGGCGCATAAATATTCTATTTTATTTACTTATGAATAGGATAATATGTTAGCGCTATATACCAATATCGTTTTTGAGATGGCGGGGCGGAAATTTGTAGCTCTGGTGAATGATTGTGGTGGTGTTTCTTTCTCTGATCTGGAGAACTAAACGATCATTTCTACTCGTCTCAATACCACAGTACAATCCCACTACTATTGACAGCTGCTAATCAACCAGCAGTTGAAGAGTCTCCGATGAGATAAGAAAAAAAATTGAACTACCACCACTACTAACTACTAACAATCATTTCAGTAGTAGTCTCACAAAAATCAATAAAACAGAAAAAAAAGCGGGTCTTTCAATTTTTGTTAAGACGACACATATATATAAAAATAGTAAGTAGTAACAAAACTAACTGTACAGAAAATTTATTATTAATAATAATAATAATATATATATAATATATATTGGTCTATACGTTTACTTTACTGAGTATAGTTCTTGTAAAAGGTTAGTAAATAAAAATTGTGCACGTTCACACACACACACACACACAAAGACACCCAATGTGCATTGAAAATATTATCATCAAACAGACACGGAGGCGCGCGCGCTCGCACACACACACACACAGAGTTTTTGAATACAATTTATTTTTTATCTTATGAAACGTTGTAAACGATCATGTACACTACGCAATGATTCAATCCATTTTGTCTTAGATAATTGGCTTGAATTATCCCGTCTATCATTGCTGGGGATAGTAATGTCAGAATTTAAATCCACTAATAAACCAGTGATTTGATTTAATATACAATCAGCTTGTAACATACGTTGACGGAGAGATAAGTGTATTATATTAGTAGTAGTCGCATGGGTGGTGGAAGTGAGAAAATCTTCAATAATTGTTAACAATGCAATAAACAAACGTTCTTGTACTTCATCACGACACCATAATGAATCTTTTGAATGAATCAATTCATTGTATGCTTCTGTTATACTGGCAATACATGTTAAACGAGAATCACGTAGAATATTTGGTACCCATGTAGCGTTTAATGAATGTTGTATAGCATAATATTCTAAAGTCGAGATGATATCAACTAATAGACAACAGAAAGGGAGAGAGAGAGGGAGTGAGAAGAGGCATTTATTAAGTGGGAAAAACAAAGTCATTGAAAGAATAAATGAATCAGGTGCTTGACTTAGAGCTGTCCTGTGATAGCTGATGACCACCTTTGAGCTAATGTGAACCACTGCTGTACAACGTCAACCTAACGTACAAACTAATCTGGTTTAAGTCCCTGTTGGACACTCAGTTTTCGTGTTCTCAACCTGCTGAACAATACATTTGATGCGAGAAGGCAATGACTTTAAATTCCCTAACAATGGCTATACAAATGTGTTTCATATGAAAGTATTTTGACAGGAAGATGGGATGCTTCTCACCATCAGTCGAACCAAAGTATTAGTAAATGTCAATTGTAAAAACAGTCTGTACTAATACTGCATACTTTGATAAATTTTTAATTGTAATACACTGATTGATGTAACAGGGCAATATATATATATATATATATATATATATATATATATATATATATATATATATATATATATGCATTACGGGGTTGTGAAGATTGTGAAGTTACACATTTTTGAAACCATGAATCGATCAATGTGAGACCACCATTAGAAACCTGGAAGCACTGGACGGCCGTTTCGTCCTGGTATGGGACTCCTCAAAAGTGCGCATCCACGACTTCTGCAGCTCGCAGGATTCGAACAGGTTGAACTTCACTGGTCACTGAGGAGTCCCATACCAGGACGAAACGGCCACTCAGTGCCTCCAGGTTTCTAATGGTGGTCTAACATTGATCGATTCATGGTTTCAAAAATATATATATATATATATCCTAAGATCTGTAAACATTGGCTACGATAAGCTCCACAACTGCAATCAGATAGTTCACACTCACCTCCATGACTCACAATTCAATAGTCAATAATGTATATTTATGAATAGATGCATAATCTAAATTTGATTGCCTATACATCTGTTTCGAACTATTCGCAACAACAACAACTATTATCCAGGTTGCGACTCCTACACCACAAAACACTGCTCGTCGAGGAAGTCGGCAGTCGGGTATTCGTAATACATATGTCCAAACCATCTTAATTGATGAAGTTTTACTACTTCGTCCACTGACCTGCCATCCTTACGTAGTACTCATTTTCTAACGACAGCATTGCTTACTCGGTGGTCCCAAGATATACGAGTAGTGCTTTGAAGACACTTTTGATCGAATACAAGTAACTCACGAATATCCTCAACTCTTACTGGCCATGTTTCACACCTGTATAGTAGGATGAAGCGAAGTGCTGTGCAGTAGATTCGTCCTTTGGTTAGCAAACGGCTTACTCGCCTACGCCGTAAGTGAAGCAATCCGGTAAAAGCCAATCGAGCCTTCGATATCCGTGCTGAGTATTCGTCAGTCACCAGGCCATCAGAGACTCCCTAAGATAAGCGAAGCGGTCGACACGCACAACTACTTCACTCCCAATCACTAGTTCAGGTGACGACGTAAGCCATTCCTAACGCATTATTTTGTATTTCGAGGTCGAAAATCGCATCCTGAACATGTTAGCATAGTCGGTTAGAATAGTTTGAAGACTCTGCATTTTGCAGATTAGAAACCTGAAAGCACTGGACGGCCATCTCATCCTCGTATGGGACTCATCTGTGGTGTATATACACGACTTCTCTTACTTGCAGGATTCAGATTAAGGACATACAGTACTGTGGGCTGATGTCTAACCTTTAGACCTCTGATGAGTTCCATACCAACATGAAACGTCTGTCTTGCAGTGCTTCCAAGTGTCTAATGGTGATAGTCTAACAATGATTGATTCATGATTTCAATGTGTAAAAAAACACTAATCTCCATAACACTGATTGAAAAACAAAGCCTTTGCTTTTTTGGTCAGCCACTGCAGGAGACCAGAAATGACGTTTTGTGAACTCGCTTTGTTTGCATTAGCTGTGCAGTGTGAGAAGAGTTAGCTATACAGATAAGAGAGGTATTGGGGGGTGTAGGAAGGATATGATTTTGACCAATTCGGTCTCGCGTGCTGTCACGGGTATGAAGGCGGTTGTCACTTCCCAGCTGCCCACACCGTGGAAGGTTGTTTCTTGAGGAACCTGAAAAAGAAGGCAGATTAGGGTTGGTCTTAACGACCTGCGAGCGTGACCGCAGAGTCCAAGGGACAACTGCTTGAGGCCGGTCACGCACGGCCTCCGCCCTTTCGAAAGCCCGTAGCGGGCAGTCCTTACCGACGGAGACGGAAATCCGTGAAGTCGGGTGAGGTGTGACATTTTTACGGTCGACCTTTTCCAACCCCTTCCTTCCTTTATTGTGAGAAGACAGCATCGCTGCAGATGCTGCTTATTGTCCGACAGAAACACCCTACTTCTGTCACACCCCTCCATCACAGTCAGCAGTACGACTTCGCCCTCACACCTACAGTAGCTACTTTTAATCTCATCGTTCTCCAATCAACCTGTCTGGCATGGTAGAACCTTCAACATGAACTTATGTACATACATACGTACAAAGTTCTACGTTGCAACTGACTGACTGGTCAACCATTTCATCAAACAATAAACAAATACAACTAACTAACTAATCAGAATCAACTTACTTAATGGGAAATAAATAGAACAATGTAATGTGATTGTGGCTGTTGAATCATTTAAAAATCGTTGACTTAAACGTGATAAACAATCGTGTAATTTTAGCTCAATCAATTGTATCGTAGATGATGATGGCGATGTTGGTGATGATGCAGGCGAGGATGATGGAGAATGAGTTGTTGTTGAATTGATGTTACCTCTTGACTTATGATTATGATTACCAATAGTATATGGAGTAAACATTGTTGTCGGTGAACGTTTTGATGGACTTTGTGTAGTTGTCACATGTAATAATGATTGAGTTGTAAGTAGTTTACGTAAAAGATCATGCCAAATTGCTTTAATCAATGCAGAATCCTTGTGAAAAAAACATACAGAAAAATAAAAGAGGACGATTAAAGAACACGTTACATCAAGAATTGGATACAAACTGATATGCTCGTCAATTGATAGACATGCTTGAATGCTATTACGAGTTCATCTTACTCGATAAACGAAGAGAAGGCAAATGATCCAGTAACACAATACGGCTACTCTAATCCGAGTGTCCCTAGGCCCCACTAAGTAGAGGAAGAAGTATTGACAAGACGTAAAAAGTGTATCTTACAAGCAAACAGAAAATATAATGATCTCAAGCAAATGAATCGTGTTAATTTATACATCATAGAAATGTCCTTGGCAGAGCCATAAAAATATAGCGTACTAAAATAATACATCAACCAATAATAACAGTCAAGGATTTTACCGGTGAAAAAAATGTAATCTCAAGGTCAACTGATCAGCCCATGAATAAAATCCAAAATTAAGGCCTTTATCAAGTGAGTTCTGGGGATCCAACGTCTCCGATAGAAAGCAATACTTGTGTGTTAGGAAACATGCACGTAGATAAGTCAATTTTCATCAGTTGAGTTGCTTGGAGCATATATTATCAATGCCCAACTATCGACTGACTCAATGAACTACGTTTTGTGATGTAAAAGTCGCAGGCTGAAAGAAAGGTATGGGCGGGCAAACGAAAACATGGCAGTAATTCAAGAAACTACTGACAGATAGACTAAGCACATGTTGGCAAGTGTAGACTATCTGGTTTGGGTTAAAGATTCAAAATGACACGGATCAAAATCGCTTGCACTGTCACAGATACTTTCACTTCATATGTTCTCTCAAATTTTAACCTTCAGAATAATTCCTCATCACCTTGTCTTCCTCTTTTTTAATTTTATTTCACTGGTTCATACGTGTTGAATAATTTCTTCGAACCCAAATCGTCCCGATTACTGCTTGACTGCTACTAAATCTACTTTCGTAATAGACGCCAAACTTTCTAACGCCCTGATATGGCTGGGAGTGCGGTACGTTCATGCTTTCATTTGGCCATGTGTGTATAACCATTGTCAGGAACTTTGTACTCACTTCTATTCTCGCTTCAAGACTATTTTTATAAGATTAGGAGGACGAAAACTGAATGTCCAAAAGGTGAACAAATCAGATTGTTGTCTACAGCGAGTTGACCATATATGAGAGTTGTAAAGCTCTCAATCTAAATCAATGTTGTACATACGCTCCGGAATTCTGACAGAACAAATAGCGTACGGAATTTATTGTCAATGATGATTTATCATACAACTTTTCATTTCTTAACGTCAACTTCACTACAACCTTGTGGGTTAGACCTTTCAGTCAGTCATTTACAACGTAGAACTTCGTACGTAAGTACATCAGTTCATGTTGCCATACCACATCAGCACATAGACGCAGCTGTCAATTCAAATCCTATACTGGTAGAGATAGTAGAAGTACTACTGGTAATGGATAAGATTAGAGTTCTAAGATATTATTGAAGAAGATTAGAATCTGAGATAACACAATGAATGAATGTACCTGCGCCACTGCAAACGATTTTGAGCCATGTCATTCAACGTCTCTAACCATCGGTTACTATCGTCCCGCGTACCCCAACCAGGTAGTCGACAACTACTGACATGAATCAGTCCACTTGTCAGTGACTGCATGGATTTCTGCAATGTTTTTGTTTGGCCACGCCTAACTTTCTTCCAACCTACTCCTACACTACAATACAAAGCTCGTCAAGGCAGTCGGCGGTTAGGCATACGCAACACATGTTCCAACCACCTCAACTGATGACGTTTCACTACTTCATCTACTGATTTGCTATCCCTACCTAGGATTGGACCTCTCTCTATGTCATTAGTTTGAGTAGTGTGACCCTCTTAATAAATCATCTGCTTTAGTTTGTGCACTCAGCAGTGTATTACAGCTCACACACTCTCATACACAAATTAATTGATTTGTCACAATATTTCAGTAAAACAATATGAAAGAAAGGATAAATGCACTTCCTAGAGTAGTAGTAGTACATATAATGATCAGAATAAGACTGTCACCCAGCAGGAGTTGTAAACTGTTCAACTACACGCACACACACACCAACAATACAACGCTTACAGATTATTATGTATATATGTAAAGCATTATAAATAAATTCACTATTTACCCAATAATAACCAATACTACTACTAACTATAATAATAGTAATAAAGTACTATATACTAAATTTTTTCACACACAAAAAAAACAAAATATTTACCTGTGAACCACTAGCCCATAACAAGCATAATTTTGATTCATGCAGTCCAAATCGATTAGCATAATCAGAAAACATTTCTGTGACACTTAATAATGGTCCATGTGTCAATTGGCCTAATGCTTCATCAATCAAAACATCATCATCATCATCAGTAGTAGTAGTAGTAGTATGATGACCACCAATGGGACGTGGTGTTATCATCATCATCATCGGCGGCGGCGGTGAGGATGATACTGATGATGTTTGTTTGCCTTGATGTTGTTTCCGTTGAGCATTGAATAATTGTTTTCTTAACTGCCGCAATTCATTGATTAACATTTGTTGTAATTGTGCCAACTCTAAACGAGCTTCAAGATCTTTTAAATAATCTAAATCTTGTTGAGAAGCTAAATGATAATAACAATAATTATTATAAGTAGTATTGATTAATGAATATAAGTAGTATTAATATATAAGTAGATTTGAATATATATATACACATATATGAAATGGTTAACAGTATATTCAAACAGAATATGGGGTGTGCGATTCATTCATTGATTGCTCTCTTCCGGTTACGCCTGCACGAAAAAACACGTCAACTTGATATACTTGAACTATTACGAATATACCCCTTAGTCGGGAAATGAGAGCGAGGATTCGGTGACACGACATGCTACTCAAATCCGATTATCCCAACCCCCATATTGAGTAAAAATAAGAAGACTTGAATGTGAATTAGAACCTGTATTCTACAAGCATCCAGAAAGTACGAGGTTCGAATCCAGAAGAGAACCAGGATCTTGGACTAGGGATCCGGGACCGGGTCCTGGTCACAAAACGTTACAGATAATGCCTATTTATACAGCAGCATCGAATTCTGTGACATTGACAGTTCAGATGACCAACAGAAAGCAACATTTAAAGTGACATCGATAGTCAGGACAACCAATCAGAAACAACATTGGGGCACGTGACATTGATATCTAGGACGTTCATAAAAATTGACCAGTAGGAATTAGCCAATAGGAATTGACCAATAATAATTCTCTTAGGATATTGGATGAATATCCTAACACTTTCTCTCTCTCTGTGCATGCTAACTATTGATGGTCCAAAAGTGAAAGAGGAAGTCTTTTTGACTACTGAATCATTCATCCAGTATTTTTTGACTAATCATATACAATTGGTGTTTACGGTCACATCTCAGTTGTGGTCAGTTACTCACAATGGTAGAACGTTGTACGTATATAAGTCTACATCACTTCTAATTGGCATGCCACAACATTAGCACACAGAGATGTCATTGTCAATTCAAATCACATAGTGGTAGAAGCGGCAGTTGTATTAGCAGTAATTGGAGAAGTTTAGAGTTGAAAGAAATTATTCAACAAGTATAATCCGGAGAAATAAATTTCAAAAACGAAGAGAATAAGAAACGGGTCCGGAACTCATGAGAGAAGATGAAGAATGAATGCATCTGTAGCGATTGCACATGATTCTGAGCTGTGTCATTCAAATTCTCTAACCTTTGGTTACTACTATCTCGCGGACCCCAATCAGGTAGTCGACACCTAGCAACATCACTCAGTCCACTTGCCAGCGACTTCAGGGATTTCTAACATGTTCCGGTTTGACTACGCCTAGCTATCTTCCAACCTATTTCTACACCATAAAACGTAGCTCGACGAAGCAGTCGGTGTTTGGGCATTCGTAAGACATATCCCAACCACTTCAACTGATGAAGTTTCAACACTAAATCTATCGTTATGTAGTACCTGTTTCCTAACAACAGCATTGGTTGCTCAATGGTCCCATTATAAACGAGCAATGCTTCGGAAACACCTATACAGTGAAACAGTAGAATGGAATTATGAGGTTGTGAAGATTGTTGAGTTATTGTATGAAATCATGCATCGACCAATTTTCGACCACCATTAGAAACTAGGAAACACTGGATGGTCGTTTCGTCCTGGTATGCTCATCGACGACTTACGCTACTCGCAGGATTCGAACCGAAAAAAAAACGAAGGTCCTGGGTTCAAATCCTGCAAGTAGCAGGAGTCGTAGATGAACACTGCAGATGAGTCTCAGACCAGCACAAAACGGCCGTTCACTACATTGATTGATTCATGATTTCAAACCTATCCCATGGAAATTCTAGACTTACTGAAAAAAACGCTAACCAGAAAAATTATTCGCTGGGTGACAGGCGTAAGTAAGATTTCCGAAGATTGAATTATTTGCAGAGTTGAGACCAGGAACTGATCATAACTAGGCTATTATTAAAAATCTGAAAGTACTGGATAACTTTTTCATCCTACTATTGAACTGTCAAAAGCAGTACGCATTCACAACCTTCGCAAGAGGGAATCGAACCTTAGCTCTCGCATACGAATGCTTAGAACTCTTGATCGGTTGTGTCAACATTCAATGTCAAAACTTCAAACAATGAATCAATCATTCGAGAGAGCTAGAGTTTAAGCATTCGATTACGGCTTGTGATGTCATGAATGCGCGCACTGCTGTGGAGTCTCATATAGCAGTCCATATATACATACACACAAATTCAAAACTGATCAACTAACTCTACCTGGTAAAGCTTTCACTGCAACAATAGCACGTGCAGCAAAATCTAATCTATCCTCTAAAGTCAATTGATGACATGGTGTTACAGCTAAATGTTCCAATACTTGGGCTGCTTCTAAACGTGCACCACGACGTTCCAATAGACGCCATAGAAGACAACGTAGATTAGGATCATCTGGTGTTTGACGTAGTCTCGACCGTAGATATGCTTCAAAATGTGCTGAATTCAATAACATAACTGTATCCGTGAAACCATTGGATAATAACCAATTAAAAACCTAAACAAATAAAAAATGATTGGAAAATAAAAGGTCTTTTAGTGGGGACATAGATGGAATTAAAGCATGACTGCGCTAGCTGCGCGCTGATAGGCTAATTTCCTATCCAGTCAGCACAGGCTAGAAAATTCTCGTGTTTTTAGCTGCATGCTGATTGGCTAAATCTATAATCCAGTCGATCACGTGATTTACAATCCAGAAGCTTTTCATGTAAATAATATAAAGAAACTAACGTATCTATTTTTGCCTTTGCCATCACCTTCGGCTCCTAATTTCCATTTAACCTTTGCTATTTGGAATATGATCTTTTCCTGTTCTACCGTGTTTTTGATTCTTTGGAACTTGTCCAGTGTATTGTTTGTGATCAGAGAATACTAAGCCATAGGAATTAGCTGGGAATTATATAAGCGAACCGTTACAACAAGGTCAGTAAGTAACAATAATAAGACAATGATATTTCATGAAATATGTAGTAGATAACTCTGCCTAAAGCCTCCCGCTGGAGATATTGCCGGTCGGAAGCCTTGATAAAGGAGGAGTGTTGGGTACGTGTAGGGGATAGCGATCCCATCCTATAGAAAACGAAATGGCTAACCAGGGAAAAGTAATTCAAACCATTCAAATAATGTAACAGATGATTGAAAATGGAATTTACAATGCACATTTTTGTTCAATCTGGTTGCCGCCATCAGTTAGCAATATATTTGCATTTCAATGTTCGTGTTTATATTAAGATACAAACAAAGTACTTATTATTTTAATATGCCGTTTTGAATTGATGCTAGCTTAGAATTCGTTTGCTTCTGGCTTTTTACTTTTCTAAGCTAACGTTCTCGTAAATAACGCCGAAAATAAGAAGGGTCCTCTCTCTCCTCTATTACGAAATGCTCTCATATGGCCATGAGTATAGACAGACAGATACAACGCAGAACTTCGTACCCTACCTAGAACTCATTGCTTATACGGTTGTCCCAACATACACGAGCAATGCTTCGAAGACAACGATGATGGAAGACTAGTAACCTACGAAAATCCTCTACTCTCTACGGTCATGTTTCTCAGCCATAAAGTAAGACGGAGCGAACCACTGCGCAGTACACTCGTCCTTTAGTCAGCAAACGGATATCTCGCCTATGCCATAAGTGACGCAGGTTGGCAAAAGCCAATCGAGCCTTCTGTATCCGTGCTGAGATTTCGTCAGTCACCAGGCCATCAGCACTGATGAGACTACCAAGATAAGTGAAGCGGTCTACACGTTCGACTACTTCACTCCCTATCACTAGTTCAGGTGCCGATGCAACCCAGTCTTGAAGCAACATTTTGCATTTCGAGGGGGAAAACCGCATCCCGAACATGCTTGCATTGTTGCTTAGGGTAGTCAGAAGACTCTGCATTTCGTCAGCGTCTTCACCAAGTAGGACAATGTCATCGGCATATTCTAGAACAGTAAGCGATTTTCCTGGTAGAAAGCTGACTCCTGAAAAGTCGGACGAAGATAATGCTATATCTAACAGCATATCTATGACAAAATTAAACAAGAATGGGGAAAGTGGACATCCCTGGCGGACACCACTTGAAGTAACAAATTCCGATGACAGTTCGCCATAAGCTCTCTACGACAAGTAGTTTTAGAGTAGAGAGCTTGTATAAGGTTAATGTACTTCTTTGGTACACCTCACGATCCAGTGAGTCAAATGCCGCCTTTAAGTCCAGGAACACGACTATTGTAGGACGCCTAAATGTATGTCTGTGTTCCAGGACTTGTCTGAGTGTGAAGATGTGGTCTATGCATCCACGTACAGGATGAAAACTAGACATATTTTCTCTAGTCTGCTCTTCACAAGCTATATTTAGGCGTCTAAGTATTAATGAGGCCAATATTTTAGATATTTCACAAGAAGACTCTTGTACTTTCTTATAAATTGGGACAATCAGGGATTCAGACCAGTCGGATGGGATTGTGTCCAGTTCCTAGATTCTACCTAAGATTTCGGTCATTCTAGCCATGAGTATATACAGTTACTGTCACGAATTTACTGAGCATTCCGCCTTCAGCTCTTCTGAAGTCAACGCCTGTCCGAAGCCCAGAATAAAAGAGAAGGCTTGGATATGTGTGGTTAACGACCTCGGAAAACTCGGATTTCGCAAATCAATAGTCCAAGATTCTGACGTGAACCTAATGTGTTGACTGTATCTTTTAACGTTGCTCTATGGCATCATGATTCCGACCTTTGATTGAGTTAAAAACGTTTAGCGTCGTTTGATCTCCCCTTTAAGGCAATCACCTAGTGTTGTCAGTTTGTGCGTCAAGTCAACAGTTGTTACCCGACACATTGTGGCACCACACACACATACACACATATAGACACACATACAAAGTATCAAAATAACTAATGAATTAATTACTTACTTCAAAATGTGCTAAAATATCATTCGACTGATTAATATCCATTAAAATAATGTGTAAAATTGATCGTGCCAAATGTGGTGATGATGATGATGATGTATCGTTTAAATCATTTAAAATGAACATTGAATCAGATAATTCTTTAATATTGAATTGATACTCTTCACTGATATGATGAATTTGATCAATATGTTGATTCGTTTTATTAAGCATACTGTGATTGTTATTATTATTCATAGTAGCAGTAGTAGTAGTCGTGTTCAATGGTTCAATAATATAAGTTGCATCTGATTTAATTTGAGCTGCATGAAGTAAATGATCTAAGCATAGAGTCATACAACGATATGCATCGTATCTATCAACAATGAGAAAAATATAATAAGAATGAGCATTCACAGTTCACATACAATAGAACAGATGCAGAAAAACTATAAACTGAGATATGAATGGCGATTAGTAGTAGTAGTGTGGTGCGAGCTACTTATAAGTAGTATATGACGTGAGTGTAAACGTAATGTCTGGAAGCCAAAGATGGGGAGGGGAAGATCAAGAAAGGGAGAGTTCAAAAACAATGGAATTTGTATGAAATGTATGAATAGTGACAATGGATTGATGTTTTGCAACAGGAACAGTCCAGTTCGATATGATGAACTGTTATTTTGCAAATGAACGATTTACGATATGGTTTTCCTATTTTACTGAGTAACTCTGTAATTTTCGTTGAATACAATTCGGCTGCCCTTACCGATGTTCTCGTTCACTACAGTAGTAGTAATAGTAGTGGAACATACAGAACATTCCAGACCGTAGCTGCTACCTTGACGTGATGGTCAGACTTAACAGACCGATATCGACTGGAACACATGTTCCTGTTGGTTCTACCATTCCAGACAGGTCGATTGCAGAACGGTAAAGATAAAAGCAGCTAACTGAAGGTCTGAGGGTGAAGTTGTACTGCTGACTACCGTAGAGGGGTGTGACAGAAGTGAAGAGTTACTCGAGGACAACCAGTATCTGCAGCAATGCTGCCTTCTCATAAGGAAGGAAGGGGTTAGAAAAGGTCAACCGTAAGAATGTCACACCTCACCCTACCTCACAGATTTCCGTCTCCGGCGGTATGTTCATTTGAAGAGCAGAACTAACAATATACAATCTTCGCATAAAACGGCCGTGCGTTGATGGCCTCAAGCAGTTATTCCTTGGGCTCTGCGGTCACGCTCCCAGATCGCAAAGAACAACGCCAATATAACTTCCTTTCCAAGTTCCTCAAGAAACACCCTTCAACGTCTCTAACCATCGGTGACTTTCATCTCGCGGACCCCAACCAGGTAGCCTTCAACTACCAACATGGCTAAGTCCACTCGTCAATGACTTCATGGATTTCTGCCATGTTTTGGTTTGGCCGCCCGTAGTTTTCTTCCAATCTACTCCTACACTACAAAACAAAGCTCGTCGAGGCATTCGGTGGTTAGGCATACGTAACATATGTTCCAACCACCTCAACTGATGAAGTTTTAATACTTCCTCTGTTGATCTCCCACCCTTGCCTAGTACTCGTGTCCTAACAACTGCATTGCTTACTCGGGTGTACCATGATATACGAGCGATGCTTCTGAGACACACTGATGAGACTTCCCAGATAAATGAAGCGGTCTACACGTTCGACTACTTCACTCCTTATCACTAGTTCAGGTGCCGATGCAACCCAATCGTGAAGCAACATTTTGCATTTCGACGGGGGAGAACCGCATCCCGAATATGTTTGCACTGTTGCTTAGGGTAGTGAGAAGTCTCTAAACTTTGTCAGCGTCTTCACCAAATAGAACTATGTCATCGGCATTTTCTAAGTCAATAAGCGAGCCACCTGGTAGAAGGTCTACTCCTGAAAATTCAGACGAGGATAAGGTAATTTCTAGGATCATGTCTATGATAAAATTAAACAAGAATGGAGCGAGTAGACATCCCTGACGAACACCACTTGAAGTACAGAATTCTGGTGACAGTTCGCCCGTAACAGCACATGAGAGCAAATTGGTCGAAATCAAATCCTCCCTACACCCACGCATACCTCTCTTCTCTCCGCAACTAACTCCACTCACATTTTCTTATCTCACTCCACCGCTAATGTAAACGACAAGCTGCCACTTGGAATCCACAAAGCCAAAAAGGAAAAAAGGAAGACCAAAGAACATACTGAGACCGACAAGAGAAAGCAGACAGGGAAAAAAAATTGAACAACCATTGGATAGAACTAGAACCGAAGGCCCTAGAACATAGTAGTAGGTAGGTTAGAGAATGTTGGTCGCGTAGGCTATGCTCACCTAAACAGGTAAGCAAAAGGTACATCAATGCCCAAAATAAACGATGAACAGCTGTAGTGTGTCGATTTACTGCATGTTCTTAAGCTCGTTAATTAGCTCGTCTAGACAATCGTTACTAACTAGTGTCTGACGCTTTATAAATCAGAAGATGAACTCGAACTGTTGAATACGATTATCTGGGTGGGACACACCAGCAGAAAGAGAAGCGGAGAAACAGTGAATAGAACGAATGAAGCGACGTGAATTGGAGAAGGCTGTTGAGCCAACTCAAAGAGATAGAGCATGACTAAGAATATATATAGTCAGACAAATATACGACAGACAGACGCGTGACAAGAGAAATAGGCATGCACACACATGAATAAAAGCGATGAATAGTGTTTGTTGACAAGGTCGCGCCAAATTAAATGTAAGCAAACTGGAATATTTATTATATGTGGAGAGGCACCACTACAAACCTACAAACTAACCTGCCTTCTGTAGCTGTTAATTCTGACATAGCATAATATCGATTCAATTTACTACGATTAGGATTATAACAAGTTAATCGGTGAACGCTGACTTGTTGATTTAAACCGTAACAGACTGACTGAAGTATCATTAGTAATCTTTTACATAAAAATAAACTGACTTAAATTTGATTACTTAAAAACACTCAACGATGTCACACGACTAGCTTTCACTTGGATTACCCAAAGTCAAAGGAAAAGAGGACAGACAGACAGATACAACGCAGAACTTTGTACGTTAGTAAATCAGTTCATATTGCCATACCACATCAGCACAGTGACGCAACTGTCAGTTCAAAACCAACAGTGATAGCAATAATAGAAGTATTAGCAGTAATGGAGAAGATTAGGGAGCGAAGATATGATACGAGAAGTATAATTCAGTGAGATAATTTTAGAAAGAGAAAGATAGAGATGATGAGCAATTCAAAAGGTTAGAATTTCATAGAACACAAAGAGTAGATGCACCTGCGCCATTGCAAACAGTTTTGAGCCATGTCGTTCAAGGTCTCTAACCATTGGTGACTTTCGTCTCACGGACCCCAACCAGGTAGCCTACAATTACCGATATGGCTAAGTCCATTCGTCAATGATTTCATGGATTTGTGCCATGTTTTGGTTTGGCCGCCCCTAGCTTTATTCCAACCTATTCCTACACTACAACACAAAGCTGAACGAGGCAGTCGGTGGTTAGGCATACGCAGCACATGTCCCAACCACCTCAACTGATGGAGTTTCACCATTTCATCTATTAATCTGCCATCCCTATCTAGTACTCGTATCCTAACGGCAGCGGTGCTCACTCGGGTGTCCCAGGATAGACGAGCAATGCTTCGAAGATACCTATGATCGAAAACCAGTAACTAACGAATATCTTCTACTCTCACTAGCCATGTTTCACAGCCATAAAGTAAGACGGAGCGAACTACTACGCAGTGCACTCGTCATTTAGTCAGTAAACGGATATCTCGCCTGTGCCATAAGTGACGCAGGTTGGCAAAAGCCAACCGAGCTTTCTGTATCCGCGCTGAAATTTCGTCAGTCACCAGGCCATCAGCACTGATGAGACTCCCAAGATAAGTGAAGCGACTGAACACGCTCGACTTCTTCACTCCCTATCACTAGTGCAGGTGCCGATGCAACCCAGTCTTGAAACAACATTTTGCATTTCGAGGGGGAAAACTGCATCCCGAATATGCTTGGCTTTGTTGCTTATGGGTAGTCAGGAAGACTCTGCATTTTGTCAGCGTCATCGGCATATTCCTAAAGTCAATAAGCGAGCCTCCTGGTTATAGGTCTACTTCCTGAATATTCAGACGAGGATAATGTTATTTCTAGGCAGCATGTGTCTATGATAAAATTAAACAAGAATGGAAGATAAAGGAAAAAAAAGGAAGACCAAAGGAACATTCTGAGACTGACAAGATAAAACAGACATTGGGTAGAACCAGATTAATAAGTTCGAAAATGTTGGTCGCGTAGGCTATGCTCACCTTAAACAGGTAAGCAATAGTTACATCATTGCCCAAAATACACACAATGAACTACTAACTTAACTCATAACTAACCTGCCTTCTGTAGCTGTTAATTCTGACATAGCATAATATCGATTCAATTTACTACGATTATTAGGATTAGGATTATGACTCATTAATCGATGATCATAATCATTCATTGGTTCACTAGATGGTCGACGTCCATGTTTTAAACAATCCACAGCAATATTCAATGGATCACGTGATTGTGCAATCAATAAACATAATTTCACTGCACCACGCCATGCACCACAATTTTCTAAACGATAAACTGCATTCTCCAAGTTGATATTCGAACCAGCTTGACTATATAATGTAATAGCTTCCGAAATTAATTGATCAATATGTGTAGTATCCGTGAGATGATTATCATATTGAATAGGATTGATGAGATTATTTTCAGGTTTTAATGAAGCTAAAATATTTGTACGTATAATAGATGCCTATAGAAGAGGAAAAATAAATAAAAAAGTTGGTTAGGAAAAAAGAAACCAAAATTTTTATTATAATTTAAAGGTATATATAATAATAAGATCGTCGTCTTTTTCCGAGATAGTCTCACTTACAGTTGGATACCAAATAAAGGGGTTTTTCTTTGATGAGTCTGAATAGTTGTTGCCTACTGTTGCCTATAGCCGCTGCCTTTCCGAGCGCTCTTACCCACCACTGTTCATGATCATTACGGAGGCTTTTTATCAGCCTGTGCTTAATCTGACTCTGCTCCTCCATCATGTCCGAAGCCAGGCGGAATGAGTTTTCGAGCATCCATCAGTTCGATTGTGTACGGTTCGTCACTAGGTACGCTTGAAGCAAGTACGAGTTAAACTTAGTCTATAAACTTGAACGAGACAATGAACCAGCGTCCAGATAGGCTAACTTGAATCCTAACCTGAAGAAAAAAGGCTTTGTAAGCGTAGAAAGTATATTCTACAAACAACCAGTAATCACAGTACAATCAAGCATACAACTCTCGTTTATTTATACATCATAGAAACGTCCTTGGGGACAGTTACGAAAATAGCACACTAAAATACACAGCAGCCAATCATAGCCGTGGATTTTCCTGGTGGGAAATGAAAACTCAAGGTCAACTGACCAGCCCATGCTGGCAAAATAAGGAATTTAACAAGCGAGTTTTGGAGATCTAACATCCCCAACAGATAGATGCTACTGAAATCCATGGCTTCTCTCTAACCTTACGGTTTAACTTACTAGAAGATGTCACTGCTGTTTCCACAGCTTTTTTGATATCATTCCAAGCTGCATCAGGATAGACATCACTTACTATATGGCTGCCTAACTGTTTTTCTAGTTGTTCCTGAAATATATTCTTAGCTTTATTACCATTAAGTAGAGACCTAATAGGTTTCCTTACGATATTTTCCCTACGTCCAGTAAGAAGCAGACAAATACGCACTCGCAATAGAGCATGATATGAATCTAAACAAGTGCTCCAGAATGAGTGGCAGTTTTCTATCGAGCCCCTCCATCGATGGCTGATAGCGATGTGATCTGGTTGGATCACATCGTTAGGATGAACATTGGAGGACACCATGTACAGAGATGTTTTTTCTTATGCTTAAAGTTAGTAATTTGTTAGTATTTATCCGAATCCTTAACTGTGCCGTTTAATTGGACAGTACACAGGCGACTAACGTCTGACATCGAGTCTAAGAGAGCTACTTTTGCTTTAGCACTTAGTGCTATACCTACACCAGGAAGGCCACGGGAAGCAGAAGTGTGGCTTCTAAATACATGGTGCGTAAACTGAGATGGTTCTTTAAGTTGACAAGGTGGAGTCAAATTATTGATTTTACTCGGAAACACAGCATACATCAAAGACATGGGATTCGAAAGTCCTCGATAAGGAGGCTTGTTGTCATATCTGGCAACAGCTTCGAACATTAAAAGCTCCAACATATAGTTTAGAGAGTGATTTTAGGAGATTAGGAATTATGTTTCGTCAACTCAAAGCGTTCGCATCAGCGGTGCGAGATGGAAAAGGAATTAAAGGGTTGGTCCTGAAGACAAGAGAGTTATTAGGAGGTGTAGGAAGGATTTGATTGCTACCGACTTCGCATCATGTGTTGTTACGGGTGTGACGGTGGATGTCATTTAGCGTTTGCCCACACCGTGTTAGTGTTTCTTGAGGAACCTGAAAAGGAATTTCGATTAGTATTGATCCTAGAGAAGTGGGATTGTGACCGCAGAGCCCAAGGGATAACTGTTTCAGGCCGGTCACGTGCAGCCCTTTTATGAGAAGTATTTGAATCGTTAGCTCTGCTCTTCAAGTGAGTGGGCTTACTGCCGGAGATGGAAATCTGTGAGGTAAGGTGAAGTGTGACATTTTTAAGGTCGACCCTTTCTAACCCCCTCCTTCATTGTGTGAAGGCATCATCGCTGCAGATGCTGTCTGTCCTAGAGGAGCACGTCACTACTGTCACACCCCGCTACAAGAATCAGTAATATGACTTCGCTCTCAGACCTGGAGCTGCTGCTTTTAGTCTCACTACTATCCAATCGACCTGCAGGGTATGGTAGAACATAAAGGAACATGTGTCCCAGCCAATATAACTAACTCAGTTAGGTCATCAAGACAGGCAAACCCAACCCAACCACCATCACCACTATGATTGAGATGTAAATCACTGTGGTTCGAAATTCAAGTTTTCCCATTGCCCTCCACGGTGGATCTTCCCTATCAACCATCCAGTTGGACGTTCACTCTTCGTTCTCACCAATAGAAGGCAATGTGTAGGAGTCCTTTAGCACTGGCTATATCCACATACAAACATTTCGATAAAGAGAGATAGAGAGAGAGAGAAAACAAACTTTTCACACTCTCAGCTTTATCAAGGCGGTGCATAACAAACACATTTAGGTAGGGTTAATTAGCGTTATATATATATGCATATATATTCAATCAATTAATTTTTAACTTACTTGAATTAAACATTCACTAGCTTTAGCACACATAGCATCTTCATTAGCAAATAAACTAGGACAAATTGATTGAAGACGTGATGTAATTTTTTCCACAGTTAAATTAGCATTATTCATATTATTACTACTACTCATAAGTAGTATATGATGATCACCTTCTGCTTCGGCTTCTTCTACTTCATCTTGTAATTCTTCACTTGTCTCTATAAGATAATATTCAATTAAAGCAGTAATTAATGCACCAATCACTTCAACGCCAGTTGTATTGACATTAATCAGACTACTACTACTAATAGTAGCAGTAGTAGTATTAGTAGTAGCAGTAGCTGAAGTAACAGAAGTAGGATGAGGAGCACGAGCAGGCGTAGCAGTGGTTGCATTGATATTACTCACAGTACTAATATTCATTGAAGATGATAATGGACTTTTATTCAATCGATTATCTTCATGAAGTGAAGTTTGTCCAGTATGACTACGCATCATTATTGATCCAATGCATGGAATATTTAACAGACTTGATACATAAGCTTCAATAGTTAATTTAAGCGCTAAATTTCGATGTTCAATAGACAATCGCCTAAAATGATTAATTAACAGATAATATGGAAATTATGAAAAAGGGGATATAAAACAAACATGTTAATTAAAGCAACTATAGGCAGTCATAGCGGCGGTCAAGCTTGCTTATAGGGATGACCCAACTGCACTACATCCGCTGGGACACATGTTCTTATAGGTCCTACCATTCCAGATAGGGTCGATTGTAGAACCGCGAGGCTAAAAGCAGCAACTTCAGCTGTGAGGGCGTAGTTGTACTGCTGACTCCTGTAGAGGGGTGTGACAGTAGTGAGTAGTTCCCCTCGGATAACCAGTATCTACAAGGATGCTGCCTTTTCACAATAAAGGAACGGGTTAGAGAAAAGGTCGAGCGTGAAAATGTCACATCTCACCTCACCCCAAACCGGGAATCGACATCAATACCAAACTTGAACAGGGGCGCTTGATAGTCGATTTACATACATAAAATGAAATACAAATGTTTAATACACTTAAGAATAGTGGTGTTAACAGGATTATACCTTGACTATTGTACACACTCTGGCCAAGTTCAAATTGGAAGGCTTTAATTAGACTAATTTTCAATTAATTAACGTTAGTGAATGAATCAAGAAGCTAGAAGATACTACTACTGAACGGTTCCTATTTTTTCATTGTTCTCTAACAAATAGTGTTCTGATTTGAGCAAAGTAACATTGTCAGGAGATAGTGAACACCTGAACAACATGACAGCTACCACCTAATGAATTTCATAGTCTAAAAGGATAAATTTTTACATAAAGAAAAGATAGAATGTAACTAGTTTCTAGGGGAAAAATTCATGAACGCGCATTTCATTCTATCTGGAACTTATCGACTGGATAACCAAAATATGGCGCAAATCCATGAAGTTACTGACAACTGGACCGAGTCTTGTTGGTAAGTGTCGACTAATTGGTTAAGGCCCACAAGAGGATATTAATCGATGATTGAACATCTTGAATAACTTGGACCAAAACCGTTTACAATGGTACAGGTGCATTCATTCTTTGTGTTCTCTCAGATTCAAATCTTCCGAATAGCTAATAACATTTCTTATCTTTTGAAGTTTATATCACTAGATTCTATTTCTTGAGTAGTATCTTCAAACCCTAATCTTCCCAATTACTGGTTATATCTTTACTACTTCTACAACTATGGGATTTGAATCGACAATTGCATCTCTGTGATAATGCGGTACGGCAACCTGAACTGATGTACTTACATACGAAGTTCTACGTTGTAACTGACTGACTGATGTCAACTGGATGGATGTACCTGTGCCGCTTAGAGTTATCAACCAAAAACTGATCAGATTTCAATTGAAAATAAATCAAATCTTATATAACGGTTGGACAAGCGTAAGTGACTACCTAGGACGATGACGTTTGTAACAAACACTGTACGGTTTGAGTTTTAGAGCGAACGAGCAACAACACTGAGATGCGAATACATTCTGTAGAAGAGAGGGTGCATCAAATAGGACGAATTGTGTGATCAAGATTCCACTTCTAGTTACATTCTATCGATTCAATGTGAAAACCTGTGGCATATAGACAGAGACAAAGGGCATAGGATCATCCCCCCACGATACACAAATCACAACTGATCAAGTTTCCGTCAGTCAGTAGATCAGTCAACAACAACAACAACATAAAACTTCGTACGTACGTTCGTACATCAGTTCAGGTTGCACATTCTACGATAGCACAGAGATGCAATTGTCAATTCGTATCCCATAGTAATAGATGTGGTAGAAGTGTGAGCAGTAATCGAAGAGATTAGAGTTCGAAGATATTATTCAAGTAGTATAATTCCGTGAGCTAAATTTAGAAGGAGAAAGATAGAGATTATGAGGAATTCAGAAGGTTAGAATTAAAAAGCACACAAAGAGTGGATGCACCTGCACCACTGCAAACGATTTTGAGCCATGTCGTTCAAGGTCTCTAACCATCGGTGACTTTCGTCTCGCGGACCCCAACCAAGTAGCCTACAACTACCAACATGACTTAGTCCACTTGTTTAACAATAAACTGCCATTCGACTGTCTTTTCAAAATTTCCTGTTAGGGGAATTTTTCGAACTACAAGTTGACGTTAACAAATAAACGACTATTGAAAAAACTAAGGGGAAGCACCCACCAAACAGCTATTTTGTTCTCCTTTGGAACACCTTAGCAGTTTCTACATTAAAACCCAACATGAACAAAAATCGTCATTCAGAGTTCCCAACCATCGGTTACTATCATCTCACGAACCCCAACCAGGTAGTCAACAGGTACAAACATAACTCAGTCTAGTTATCAGTGACTTCATGGATTTGTGCCATAATATGGTT
>OX103975.1:19625834-19644957 GCA_944470395.2 Schistosoma turkestanicum | reverse complement strand
TTTAAGCAGTTTTAGTTTTTATTTCTAGTAGACAGACAAATTGAAAAGCCTGTAGATGCTGATCAACTACTGTCAATTACAAGGAACTCAAACACCGTGTATCATTGTGAGTATCTTCTTATTTAAGTATTATCAGTTTAACTAATTTTTATTTCCCCAATTCATTAATATCCAAACACCTTGCCTGCTTACCAACTTATCGCTTTACTCATTATTTTTTAACATTATTTCAACTTTTTTTCTCTTTCTCCTCGTTCCGGCTCCCTGTCCTTCCTATTTCAAGACTACCTATTAATTGACTCATCTTACGAATCATACCATTCGTTTACTTAAAATCAGTGTGATATGCTATGTGGATATATTGTCTGGCAAAGTTGTCCAGATTGCTTGTAATATGGAGCTAGCAGAGAATGTTAATTCCGATAAAGTTCACAAAAAAAATTGAGGGTAGACCAGAGACCATTGTTTACAACTAACCATTAAACGTAAGAGAGCCTAACATCACAAAAGGAGGGAGGGTGGTGTATCTGACCAGCATTCATGGCGGTGGGGCGATAACCTCAATCTACCCATGTCCGTGTGGCAGAACATTTTGTTTGCTTACGGCTCCTTACGATATAGCAGGATGTAACAAATCAGTGATATTGATGTTACTTTTCCTAGTTAACCTCGTCTACAACCCATGTCTGTAACCTTGCACTGGTTTTTACTTCCTACCGAGAAATCCTATTACAAGCTGGTCTGGACAACTATACTAAAAAAGAGCTCATTCATAACTTCTTGAGCATCAGAGTAAAATATAAAAAGAATAAATAAAACCAAAATATTATATCACTGATCCTCTTTATTATATTTTGTAAATCAACATTATTACTAACAACTTGGTTCTTCTGAATTTCCTCGATTCTTTCAACTAACTTCTCATTAGTTATCTCACTACTGAATTGTCTTCATTAACCTACATAAGCGCAGGTGTAAAGTGTTCTGATATTAAAAAGGTTTGGGTAAACATACCTTTGTTTTATCCATAAACGTATGTGCGAAGCGGTTGTTCGGCTTTGAACAAGAATATTTTCTGTTCAGCTCCTCGTCCCGTTTACTTTATTCCTCTTTTTTCAGAACCTTATTCCAATCCACATATATTAGTCTGGATATTTGCAGTAGACTTGGTTACCCTAGCCAAGAACATGTGAAATCATTAGCTGACGAATATCAACCAGACTTTTGTACATTTACCGCATCAATTGTTGTTATATGAAAACCTGTCTGTACCATGAATCGTTTCTCAGCCCATAAGATGATTGTCTTAACGCAACCTTCGTAACTTGCGCCAATCGATCGCTTTGTACATTCCATCTTTAAGAAAACAATGAATCTTGTGAAATATTTCAGTAAATTTATACAGTTTGCAGAAAAAAATATGTAGCTTATCTTAACATTTTGACCTTGCCTGTAAATTGGCATGTCTCTTGTAACATGTTTGTTATTTGAGAATAAATTATTATTATTATTATTATTATTATTATTATTAAAAAATGAATTCGATAAGTCAAAACGGGAGACGACACCACTCGATGCATTACGAAATCTCTTGTACGTCTGTCGAACAACACCAAATGAATTGTTACCGGAGCAAAGGTCCGCAGCTGAAATCCTGATAGGAAGAAGATTGAAAACGATCCATTGCCTGATGCATCCGACCAATGCACTCACATCAGTAGAAACAAAGCCGCAAAGACAATCCGCTTACGAAGTGGGATGCCCTGTGTTTGCCTGTGACTACAGAACGAACCATATTCCTTGGGCAGAAGCGCAAGTGATCAGAAGAGTTGGGCGAGTTATGTACGAAGTAGAGGTAGGAAGTAATAAATGGTGACGTCATCGAAATCAGATAAACTAAGAGCTAGCCCCAGATCACCCATCAAGAGCAAAAAAACTTCCCCTTGACATCCTGCTTGATAAAATTACCTACCTGAAGCCTCGCCAAGGAAGAATCTCAGCAGCAACCTGTTATTCGTTCCCGAAGTATCCTCTCAGACACCGGCGAACGACAGTCAAGATGCAAGTCGACCCCAGAAGCATACGCTATTGAAAGGGAGATGAGTGCTGGGGATGTTCGATCGACGAAACTCGCTTGATAAATGCCTTATCTCGAGTTTCCCGTTTGTCAGCATGGGCTGACCAGATGATTTTGAGATTTCATTTCACAACCGTAAAATACATGGCTGTGATGGGCTTTTGTGTATTTATTGTGCTATTTTCGTAACTATCCCAAGGACGTTTCTATGATGTATAAATAAACGAGGGTTGTATGCTTGATTGTACTGTGATTGCTGTGTGTTTGCAGAATATACTTTTACAAAGCCGTTTTACTTAAGCTTGGGTATCGAGGTAGATTAACTGGACGCTAATAAAAGTCTCGTACGCGTTTATCGATTAGGGCAAACTCGTAATAGCCTCAAGCATACCTAGTGACCGAAATAACAATTAATCCGTACTGCGGTTTTACACTTCAACGTGAATGTTGACAGCAGTTCGAAACGAGTCGAACAGCACATTGCATACATGTCCTCGTATTGTCAGGCACTTGTCTATCATCACATGGGTCGATACGCCCTTCCACTTGCTTTGACTTTCGTATGCTCCAATGATGACAGTACGTTTGAAACATTCGATTCACTAAGGTGGACTGACGAACTGCTTAAGTGGAAGTGTCAGTGACATTATCAGTTTCTTCATCCATATTTAGGCTGTGTGTCACTGAATTCACAGTGCTCTGAACGTCTCGACAATCCGAGATTGTCTGAAGTCACAGGCACTATCCTCACTGCATTGAAATGAATTTGATAACGAGTTTCACTGTCACATACAACTCTAATGCTTCTGTTGCTACTAATAATGAAGACTGCATAGGGTCAGACGATTTCACTTTGCAATGAACCACATACACGTTGTGACGTTTACCAAAGATTCCATTCTACTTATGTGGGTTGATATTGAAAACTCGGCAAAGCGCACAGTCTGCAATACAATTAAATAACTAGCTATGTACCATCACACCATATGCAATGTGATTTAATTCACAAGAAGTGTGTGTTCATTATCACACGCTATGAGACTATCCAGACTAGTTATAATCTACGTGCCTAGAAGTACTATTAGTGTCCTTAGATTTTCTCACCTAATTTCTAATTTACCATATTATGTCCTTATCTATTATTTTATTGTCGGACTAAGTTGACCAAATCATTGTGAAATCTTCATCGTCGACTTGGTCAATAGAGTTGTAAAAGTGGGAGTGGTACATTGTTAAATTTGTATCTGGTCACAATATTACTCGATATGTAATTGAGATTAATTGTTGATACCCATTTCAGACAATATGAGAATATCGGAACTACACAAACATTTTGAATGCATTGATACCATCATGTCCGGTAGTAGTCAGTGGCGAAGTCAACAAGTTCACAATCAAACTGAGTCACATTAACTTATGAATTTATGTTAATTAAACCACAGATTGTTAGGACAGCATTAGGATATTCAAGGGATCATGAGTTCTGGTAATCTTACCTAATAATCTTGTGATGATCAGGAGTATACAAACAGAATTAACTATTTTTATTGAGAGCTCAAAATTTACGGTCTGAGCACCGGAATAGCTTAGATTGACGTTTACGTGAAAATCAGTTCACTTCTCCTTTGTAGTTGGCATGTGATCAAGCGTGTCATCAAAACGGTCATCACCTTAAAGCATCTCTAAATGATTCAGCCTCAGGAAGAATTGTTTTAAATCGAGCAATTTGGAAGTTAGAATTGAAAAATTTCTCACCGCTTTTGAGAAAGGTAAATACAAGAATGGGGAGTTAATGACTGGTAGTACATATAATAAAACCGTCAGCAGACTTGAAGATGGGAAGCGTTTGATAATTTCAACATTCAGACAGCGACGGCAGACCTGACAGAACTAGCATGAACAAAATGTCATGAAAATAAAAATGAGATAAATGTAATGGTTTGTAATTGTAAAGAGAATGACAAAGATTTGTAAACAGTCAGACTACGTTAATATGAATTTCATTTAATAGACTAGGTCCTGAATGAAAACACTATTCACTTGAGTTAAAAGTGATAAAAAGAGCGTATTGTGCGTTGATTAAACACAAACACAGATTCATCATTTCTCGCAAAAATAACACCCAATGTCCTCACCAAATGATTTTGATAAGTCAAAACGGGAGGGGACACCAGTCGTTGCATTACGAAATCTCTTGTACGTCTGTCGAACAACACCAAATGAATTGTTACCGGAGCAAAGGTCCGCAGCTGAAATCCTGATAGGAAGAAGATTGAAAACGATCCATTGCCTGATGCATCCGACCAATGCACTCACATCAGTAGAAACAAAGCCGCAAAGACAATCCGCTTACGAAGTGGGATGCCCTGTGTTTGCCTGTGACTACAGAACGAACCATATTCCTTGGGCAGAAGCGCAAGTGATCAGAAGAGTTGGGCGAGTTATGTACGAAGTAGAGGTAGGAAGTAATAAATGGTGACGTCATCGAAATCAGATAAACTAAGAGCTAGCCCCAGATCACCCATCAAGAGCAAAAAAACTTCCCCTTGACATCCTGCTTGATAAAATTACCTACCTGAAGCCTCGCCAAGGAAGAATCTCAGCAGCAACCTGTTATTCGTTCCCGAAGTATCCTCTCAGACACCGGCGAACGACAGTCAAGATGCAAGTCGACCCCAGAAGCATACGCTATTGAAAGGGAGATGAGTGCTGGGGATGTTCGATCGACGAAACTCGCTTGATAAATGCCTTATCTCGAGTTTCCCGTTTGTCAGCATGGGCTGACCAGATGATTTTGAGATTTCATTTCACAACCGTAAAATACATGGCTGTGATGGGCTTTTGTGTATTTATTGTGCTATTTTCGTAACTATCCCAAGGACGTTTCTATGATGTATAAATAAACGAGGGTTGTATGCTTGATTGTACTGTGATTGCTGTGTGTTTGCAGAATATACTTTTACAAAGCCGTTTTACTTAAGCTTGGGTATCGAGGTAGATTAACTGGACGCTAATAAAAGTCTCGTACGCGTTTATCGATTAGGGCAAACTCGTAATAGCCTCAAGCATACCTAGTGACCGAAATAACAATTAATCCGTACTGCGGTTTTACACTTCAACGTGAATGTTGACAGCAGTTCGAAACGAGTCGAACAGCACATTGCATACATGTCCTCGTATTGTCAGGCACTTGTCTATCATCACATGGGTCGATACGCCCTTCCACTTGCTTTGACTTTCGTATGCTCCAATGATGACAGTACGTTTGAAACATTCGATTCACTAAGGTGGACTGACGAACTGCTTAAGTGGAAGTGTCAGTGACATTATCAGTTTCTTCATCCATATTTAGGCTGTGTGTCACTGAATTCACAGTGCTCTGAACGTCTCGACAATCCGAGATTGTCTGAAGTCACAGGCACTATCCTCACTGCATTGAAATGAATTTGATAACGAGTTTCACTGTCACATACAACTCTAATGCTTCTGTTGCTACTAATAATGAAGACTGCATAGGGTCAGACGATTTCACTTTGCAATGAACCACATACACGTTGTGACGTTTACCAAAGATTCCATTCTACTTATGTGGGTTGATATTGAAAACTCGGCAAAGCGCACAGTCTGCAATACAATTAAATAACTAGCTATGTACCATCACACCATATGCAATGTGATTTAATTCACAAGAAGTGTGTGTTCATTATCACACGCTATGAGACTATCCAGACTAGTTATAATCTACGTGCCTAGAAGTACTATTAGTGTCCTTAGATTTTCTCACCTAATTTCTAATTTACCATATTATGTCCTTATCTATTATTTTATTGTCGGACTAAGTTGACCAAATCATTGTGAAATCTTCATCGTCGACTTGGTCAATAGAGTTGTAAAAGTGGGAGTGGTACATTGTTAAATTTGTATCTGGTCACAATATTACTCGATATGTAATTAAGATTAATTGTTGATACCCATTTCAGACAATATGAGGATATCGGAACTACACAAACATTTTGCAGGCATTGATACCATCATGTCCGGTAGTAGTCAATGGCGAAGTCAACAAGTTCACAATCAAACTGAGTCACATTAACTTATGAATTTATGTTAATTAAACCACAGATTGTTAGGACAGCATTAGGATATTCAAGGGATCATGAGTTCTGGTAATCTTACCTAATAATCTTGTGATGATCAGGAGTATACAAACAGAATTAACTATTTTTATTGAGAGCTCAAAATTTACGGTCTGAGCACCGGAATAGCTTAGATTGACGTTTACGTGAAAATCAGTTCACTTCTCCTTTGTAGTTGGCATGTGATCAAGCGTGTCATCAAAACGGTCATCACCTTAAAGCATCTCTAAATGATTCAGCCTCAGGAAGAATTGTTTTAAATCGAGCAACTTGGAAGTTAGAATTGAAAAATTTCTCACGGCTTTTGAGAAAGGTAAATACAAGAATGGGGAGTTAATGACTAGTAGTACATATAATAAAACCGTCAGCAGACTTGAAGATGGGAAGCGTTTGATAATTTCAACATTCAGACAGCGACGGCAGACCTGACAGAACTAGCATGAACAAAATGTCATGAAAATAAAAATGAGATAAATGTAATGGTTTGTAATTGTAAAGAGAATGACAAAGATTTGTAAACAGTCAGACTACGTTAATATGAATTTCATTTAATAGACTAGGTCCTGAATGAAAACACTATTCACTTGAGTTAAAAGTGATAAAAAGAGCGTATTGTGCGTTGATTAAACACAAACACAGATTCATCATTTCTCGCAAAAATAACACCCAATGTCCTCACCAAATGATTTTGATAAGTCAAAACGGGAGGGGACACCAGTCGTTGCATTACGAAATCTCTTGTACGTCTGTCGAACAACACCAAATGAATTGTTACCGGAGCAAAGGTCCGCAGCTGAAATCCTGATAGGAAGAAGATTGAAAACGATCCATTGCCTGATGCATCCGACCAATGCACTCACATCAGTAGAAACAAAGCCGCAAAGACAATCCGCTTACGAAGTGGGATGCCCTGTGTTTGCCTGTGACTACAGAACGAACCATATTCCTTGGGCAGAAGCGCAAGTGATCAGAAGAGTTGGGCGAGTTATGTACGAAGTAGAGGTAGGAAGTAATAAATGGTGACGTCATCGAAATCAGATAAACTAAGAGCTAGCCCCAGATCACCCATCAAGAGCAAAAAAACTTCCCCTTGACATCCTGCTTGATAAAATTACCTACCTGAAGCCTCGCCAAGGAAGAATCTCAGCAGCAACCTGTTATTCGTTCCCGAAGTATCCTCTCAGACACCGGCGAACGACAGTCAAGATGCAAGTCGACCCCAGAAGCATACGCTATTGAAAGGGAGATGAGTGCTGGGGATGTTCGATCGACGAAACTCGCTTGATAAATGCCTTATCTCGAGTTTCCCGTTTGTCAGCATGGGCTGACCAGATGATTTTGAGATTTCATTTCACAACCGTAAAATACATGGCTGTGATGGGCTTTTGTGTATTTATTGTGCTATTTTCGTAACTATCCCAAGGACGTTTCTATGATGTATAAATAAACGAGGGTTGTATGCTTGATTGTACTGTGATTGCTGTGTGTTTGCAGAATATACTTTTACAAAGCCGTTTTACTTAAGCTTGGGTATCGAGGTAGATTAACTGGACGCTAATAAAAGTCTCGTACGCGTTTATCGATTAGGGCAAACTCGTAATAGCCTCAAGCATACCTAGTGACCGAAATAACAATTAATCCGTACTGCGGTTTTACACTTCAACGTGAATGTTGACAGCAGTTCGAAACGAGTCGAACAGCACATTGCATACATGTCCTCGTATTGTCAGGCACTTGTCTATCATCACATGGGTCGATACGCCCTTCCACTTGCTTTGACTTTCGTATGCTCCAATGATGACAGTACGTTTGAAACATTCGATTCACTAAGGTGGACTGACGAACTGCTTAAGTGGAAGTGTCAGTGACATTATCAGTTTCTTCATCCATATTTAGGCTGTGTGTCACTGAATTCACAGTGCTCTGAACGTCTCGACAATCCGAGATTGTCTGAAGTCACAGGCACTATCCTCACTGCATTGAAATGAATTTGATAACGAGTTTCACTGTCACATACAACTCTAATGCTTCTGTTGCTACTAATAATGAAGACTGCATAGGGTCAGACGATTTCACTTTGCAATGAACCACATACACGTTGTGACGTTTACCAAAGATTCCATTCTACTTATGTGGGTTGATATTGAAAACTCGGCAAAGCGCACAGTCTGCAATACAATTAAATAACTAGCTATGTACCATCACACCATATGCAATGTGATTTAATTCACAAGAAGTGTGTGTTCATTATCACACGCTATGAGACTATCCAGACTAGTTATAATCTACGTGCCTAGAAGTACTATTAGTGTCCTTAGATTTTCTCACCTAATTTCTAATTTACCATATTATGTCCTTATCTATTATTTTATTGTCGGACTAAGTTGACCAAATCATTGTGAAATCTTCATCGCCGACTTGGTCAATAGAGTTGGAAAAGTGGGAGTGGTACATTGTTCACAAATGGTTTGCTATTATTTTCTGCTTAGAACCACTGATTTATCGACCGTGTTTATACAGTGTGAAAACATTCGGTCTACATTAATCAACAATGTGCATAATGTAGAGAGACATCGTGACTGAGAAAGCTGAGTGATAGAAGCTGTTTGGTAGAAATCGTTTTCATGGTAGATTACCTGTCACAAAGATAATTGTTGATCGTTTCGCTGGCCAACCACTGAAATAAGAGCAGTACGGACAGTGAAGCCAAACTGTCTCACGCATCAGTTTCTCACACACGTTGAGCAATGGACATTCTAATAACCGACAGACAGTCAGTCAGTCAGTCTTTTGTCACGTAGAATAGGGTGATTGTACATCATGTTAAGATGACGTACTACATTGATACAGATAGAGATAATTGTCAAGTGGAATCCCAGAGTGGTGGGGCTGGTAGAACTTTCAGCTGTATTCAAAATAACTCTGGAAAAATTTTACTGGTATGTTGAATGCCAATAGAAACGAAAGCAAATCAGTAGCGTGGAAGTTCGCGGAGATCCGATGTACATGGAGCATTGGAAACCATTTCCAGTCATGTGATTCCAAATCTCTAACAATCGGTCACGAATATCACCTGAACCGAAACATTATATTCAACATCCGTTGACACAGCTCGATCCAGTTTTCAATGACTTCATGGACTAGTTGCATGTTTCAATTTGGCCACCACTAGCCTTCTTCCACAGTTCTCGTCGGTTGTACACACAAAACGCATGCCCTAACCACCTCAGTCGATGCATATTCAGTGGTGCATCAATCGATGTTCAGTGTCTACCTGGTAGCATCTATCTTACACAGATACTCCTTATTCGATGAAGCCTGAGTACACGAGCGACGCCTTGAAACCCGCTGTGATCATTCACTATCAATCTGTGAATACCAGGCGTTCATTCGAGCTATGCTCCACACACTCAAATTAGATCAGAGACGATTGCTCAGAGGTGAATTTTTCATTTCATCAGCAGATGGATATCTGGTCTTCACAACAAACAACGCGAAATGATAAAGTCTAATCGTTGCTTCTGTATCATTCGGACAACCAGCACCAGTAACGATGCTTCTTTCTGATCTTGGAATTAAGGTTTAGAAATACTGGCTTAATAAATCTCTGTTCTAGTTTTTGAACTTTTTGTTCCTTTTTAAACTTTTATTTTACTCTTTCTATTTGTTATGTTTACCTTCTTCTGCAAAACCTATTCTGCTATTATACGACGTACCTTTTTAACGTTATCGTTTCTCTTTTTTACTTAGGCTATTCGTTCTTTTAATCCGTCGTATCTTGCTCGTTATTGACTTCCTTTTATGTTTTTCTTTCAATTACATCCTACTTTTTTTGACTTGTCATTTTTCCTTCTCTTGGTACTATTTAATTGTCTGGTTGTTCCTTATTTCTCGTTAACCTTTTTACAAGACCTTGATCAATAATTTTTCAAGTTCAGTTTTCTTTCTTTAATATTTTATTAAACTGTGTATTTTTATCCGTCATATCAATTCTCACTACTGTTAAGTCTCAACATTTATAACACAATTGATCTAATATGTAGAACGTAAATTTACAGTAGCAGTATCGCTTAGGTCATAACGAGTTGAATAAAAACGTATGAATAATGAACTAGAAAATACTTGAAATCATTAGATGGACTGAATGAATTTCTGATTTCCTTCATTGATTTATTACTCGCACAATTTGGTTATGTATATATTATCATTAATGTAACCGGTTGACTGATTAGTCGCATAAGTCGCACTTCTTCCATATAACAAATGAAAATCATGTATGAGAATATTTACCCTCATTTTAATCACATACTTACGTTAAATGAGCCATGTTTGTTGCAATCTACATTAACCAATAGTCAACGCTTACTAATGGTATAAAAACAGAGTTACATAGTGTAAATTGTTTCAGTAAAAATGTGTAACGCTTTTCTGCCATTCATCAGTGTGTTATTCTTACTTATCCAAGCATCCATGCAAAAGAGTAAGTTACGAATGAATATTTTTGATAGTGAAGTTAACATCAATCGGCCATGTTGTTTTTTTAATTCAATGACTCAAGTTTTATTACTCATAATGAATTAATTGATTCAGCGAATTACAGTCTATCAGTATATATCTATATTGATGCATGATTTTCAAACATTTTAGTGAATCATTATATTTCAAAACATTTGCCACTTGATTGATACTGTTCAAAGTTATGCACATATCACTATTGTTTAACTATCAGTAATATATATATATATATATATATATATATATATCGGTAATATACATATTAACACTGTGTTTAAATTAACTTCAGACAAGTTGATGGCGGATTTGAATAAAGACATAGAAGACAATAAAAGTAAGCATTAGTACATAACCATTTTTTGATTTCATATCTCGTACAATATAGACACATTCGAAGTGATTGTTTCTTTAGATATTTTCAATGCAAATTCAGAGTATTTGTAATGTTATGTACAAGGAACAATGAGGTTATTTGATTAGTAGTTTTCATAGAATATTAAAACGATTGATTTGAATGTTAAGACCAATCTATGTGCTATTCATGCCTTTGGTGGTGAAATTAAAAGGGAGTATTTGAAACTGGCTTTTATGATCACCAATTGTTTTTTTTTCAAAAAAGTAGTTCATTGTTATTCAAACATTTTTTTCCGATTCAACAATAGAACTCTTGATGGAACGCATGGATATACTCACAAATGCTTCAGAGATTTACAATAAAACACTAGGTAACTATATTTTTCAGTAACATTATTTGAATACAAGATAAATGAAAGTCTAGTCTAATAATACATTTAAATGTTCTTGGGTAATGCTATTTTACTTGAAGATTTGTTATGTTTTGTGTTGTCAAAGTACAGCAATCGATTGGAGCTGAAGTAAAATGGGAGCATTGAGACTGACTCCGTGTTGATCAAGATGTACATGGAACCAAACAAGACCATTTCAGTAAAATAATGTCAATCATATAAATGTAACCTGAATTCGCTTACAAATACATGTCCATGTAAACAAGCCGTCATTAGACAACGACTGATACATCAGTCACTTTCGATTTGACAAATCAAGTAAATATGAGCAACACACTTATTTGCATTGAGTTCGAACGGACCCTCTCGATGAGGAAGCGAAGGGAGTCGAACAAACATTTTCAGGCGGCGAAAACTAAATCTGAGTTGCCCGATTAAGACCAGTGTTCGAAACGAACACATGACAATTCTAAATTATCGGTATATAAATTTCTGGGAGATTTCTAAATGATCATTTTTAAAAGATTACAGACGTAGGGATATTAATGGTCTGACTATCGGTTAGTACAAAAAATAATAACTGACTTTTAAAAGAAAACGAAAGAGACGATTCACTTTGACAAGTTTGCTTATTCGGTGGATACTATGACTCAGTGATCTGTTCGAATGATATCAACACGTTGATTATCACTCTTGTTTCTGTTCCCTAAAGATGGAATGCGTCAGGACGAAAAATTCATGAAATGTATGTGTTGCATTCTGATAACATTGAGCTTGTAGACTTGAAATGCAAACAAGAACATGACGACAGTAAATTTACCTCGGTACTTTTATCAGGTCAGTTGGAATAAGGGCCAATCAAGATTTCATTTACATACGTTATTTTATTATTCCACAGAGTTGACTTTGTCTCTCTATACACACTCATAGTTAATGAAAACTTTTATTGTCTCACTTTCAGACGTAAATTAGCTAACTTCTTCCGAACTCGTAATTGTTAAAAAACGCATAACATTTAGATTTATCACATAAGGAAAAGTTTTCATACGAAAGCTGATAGTTTAAAGTGCAAGTTTCGTATACGGAGAATAAAAATCAAATTTACGAGATAAGAGTTTCGTATCTTGTACTGGTTAACCTACATTATAACAGTCATCACCATTCCACTTCGAAGAACATATAACTTGATATGTTCATCATAGATATGTGATGAACACAATCACATATTCACAATTCATTCTTTAGAAAACAGCTAGAAAGAAAAACTGCGCAAACGATGCGCTATATGGAATTTCAAGTACCATCGGAGTAATAATTACCAATTATTTCGAAGTCATTGAAAATTAGTACATGAAATTTACTTTGAATGTAAACATTTAAATTCCGTTCATTAACTTTCATTGTCATCTATTTCTTTGATAACGTTCTTAGAACTAGACAAACAGTTGGAGAAGTATTTAAAAAAATACGGCAGTAAGTGCTGCACAAAATATTTCCCTCGAAAATATAGGATGCGATACAGATATTTTACTCAGGTCGTGCAAGTAGTATACTTAGTCAAAAGCATTGATTAGTTTTATGACTATATCTTATACGATTTCACGTATATATATCATATTCACTTAACGGAATAAAAGTATACATTAGCTTCATTAAGTAATTCTCATCGAATTTTTGTTTCATTCAATTTTATTTGCTGCACATTAAAGAAAGCCTCAGGAACTTGGAAGGATGGAATCAAGACTGCATTGAACCAACCAAACAGGACTATAAACGTAAGATACATTTTTGAAATAAGTACTGATAAATCGCCTTCTTGTCTTACCAATTTGATTTGGTATAAATAACAATTATCGCCAAAGTCATAGATAATCGTAAAACGTACACATAAACCTCGATTGCATGTTCGTCACTAAAAAACCAGGCATAGAATCTGAGTAATCGGAAAGAAATCTAGTAACGTTGATGTTGTTGTAGAAGTGATGAAGAATGGAAGCAAAATACGTTTTAAATCAATAATCAGAATACTCACATTCTTAACTATTTTTTTATATTTTGAAATTGGAACAGTAAAGAAATCTGAATATCCTGAAGGAAGTTGTGATCAGTTAGGAAGAGAAAGTAAACAAGGTAATTGTGCATGAATCATTTTGACAATTTTCCGTAGAATATTGAAGGCGATTTGTGACATATAAATGAAATTAAAACTTGCTTTCATTTTATCACTTAGATTTGACTAAACTGAATCTAGACATGTATCAACTGTATCGACGAATCGCAGACTATAATTACTGTCTATGTAAGTGAGATTGAAGAGAAAATGTTCAAGATCAAACATTCTTGTTTATTGTAACAAGATATGAGCCACGTATTATAGTGACACTTTTACTTGTAAATCCGACTGTAGAAATTTTTATATCCAGTCTCATTTTGATAGTTTTCATTCAGCTGACTATATATCATTATAAGGATTATATATTTGCTGGAATTTGTCATCTCTTTAAGGTGTGTGTTAATTTGCTTTTCTCTTTTTTATTTCCAGTTCTGAATCGTTTACTGAACGATATTAAAAAACAACTTGAAAATGAAATAAAATCCACGTAAGTAGTATTAACAACGTTATCTAACGGAATGAGGTTGACAAGTAACAAACCGTAGTTATTGTGTTGTGCTCATGATGCTAATGCATCACACAATGACTTGATGTTTAAGCGATTAGTGATAAGTGAATGATCCTGAGAACATCAGAGTTTCCCGCGCCAGACACATATTGGAATAAGCAGGGTAAATGAACACGCCTAATTCATGTCAACACATTTATTCTCATTTGTCGTGCAGATATGTTTACATGAGTTGTTGGTCCATGTTCACTGACTGTTGGTCACTCGGATCATATATTTTGATAAGACAACTAGTTGGTCACAAACAATTAGTATTTCAATAGGCCTTTATTGTGCAATCATTGTTTTTCTTCTTTTCACAGTTAACGGTTCGATGGAATTTATCTGTGAACGTTGGTATTGCTGACTATCGACTTTATAACAATCAACTCTCGATAAAATTGTGATAACAAGTAATGATAATAAAAGCAAAATTTGGTGCACAAATCTGTTCGCTATGTTTCAGGTATATGTGTGTTCAAAAGACATATTCAACATGACATCAGTGATTGCATTTCATCAATTGTTTTCCCATTTGGACGGTGAACCGCTCACATTAACAACTCACCATATCGGTAAAATCAGAAACACAAACGATGCGTTTAACCCACTTCTAATCATATAGTGTAGAAGTAGTATGTCTGTCAATAATTAGGCATAAGTGTGCGCGTTCTCATTGTCATTGTGAATGGATTATTATTTTCGAAAGTGTAGCTTGCGTATCTGTAAGATATGAGCTTACGTGGTCTCATGTAATACGTTACCATTGCTTAAATCAAACTGTGATAAGTTCAGATGTGTTATATACTTAAGTCGTCCTGCAAATAATGCTTGGAAGTAAATTTCTTCCCATCGAATTGTCATTATTGTTATGTCTCTACACATACAAGGCACTGGACTCACAATTAATGTCCATATAACGACTACTTCGATTAACTAATCACACATTTCATGACTACGTCTAAAGGAAGAATACTAATATACTTTTTTGTGAGAGTGACTATTATTGTGTAATAACGTAGACCATTTCCCATAGATTAATCGAAATAGAAAGCGTAAACTGTTGATGAGATTTATTGTAGTTCAGTAGTTGAAATTCATTATCCGTATACAGCGCGTTTAGTCACTCCTAAAGCACATGGATATATTGTTTGAATTCTGTGTTTACACTGTATAAACATCATTGTTTTGTAGCTCGTAAACGCGTAAGGTTATTCTCTGATCTGAATCTTGATGAGAGACACTGCCACGGAACCGCAAATGTGACAGTGTTGAATGCTGCCTTAAGGTCGACGAATAAAATTAAAGATATGCCGACATGTGTGTTGATTTTGCAGAACCTGACAGAGAGTCTACAAATCGTTTGTACAAACTCGACTACTGCGCTTCATAATTTTTAGGAGTTGGCCTACAAAGACCCAATTATTTGCCCCACTGTAGATTTCCTCAATCTTTCTCAGCTTCACATATGGTCAGAGGACTTACGCCGATATACCATCTAGGTTGACTGAAGCGAAAGTGTGCTCTACCCAGCACTGTTCGCCATCATTGCGTAGGATTTTTATCAGCGTGCGCTTAAATGACTCTGCTAATTGGCATGTTCATATCCAGATGGGATGAGTCTCATAGTAATTATCAGTTCGGCACTGAGATTGGTACTGAGATCCATGGTTCCTCCCTCACAGTATGGTTAAACTTACTTTCAGGTGTCATTGCCGTTTCATAGTTGCACGTTGTTTCATTGCGAGCATCACTTACGTGGCCGCCTAATTGTTGATCGTGAAATATAATCTTAACTACGCTAATAATAATTAGAACCCTGAGGGGTTTCATTGCAGCGTCTTTACTACGCCCAGTAAGCCACAAACAAATACGCGCTCGAAATAGAGAGTAATCTGAATCTAAACAAGTGCTGCAGAATGGGCAGCAGTCTTCCATGTGGCCTTTTCACTGATGCCTGAAATCATTGTTGTCTGAACTGGTTCACCATTGTGTCGGCTCTGGTGAACACCAGGTCAATAGATGTTTTTACTTATGCTCAAAGTAAGCTAATATCTGAGCACAGTTGCAGCAGTTGGTCGCTTTCATCTGATTTTCGAGCCACGACACAATAATATATACACAGATCTCTTTTCCGTTCACTTAGTCAACCTACTTGGGCATTGAATTCATCAGTGACTACTAATATATCACAGCGCACAACGTTTGTAGGAGGTCCCAAAGCCTTCCGTAGAACTAATCTCTTACATTGTCTAAACTGTGGCCAGTGGAAGCGTAGGCATATGCGATGAAAAAGCACTGGTGAGTGTCGATATCTTTCCGAATTCGTACCGTCATCTTGATCGGTCACCTATTGGTTTTCAGTCAAAGATAGGTTTTTCTGTCGTATGACTCATTGCTTTATCTACAACGGGGTGGTCACAGAGAGCAGCGTTAAAACTTTTACACATAGGAAAAGTAAGAATGGTGCTGGTTATTTATTTGAAGAACGTGTAGTCAAATAAATCACTGTACTCAGATCCTGTATGCGCATGTCAGAGACTCACCATATTGATAGCGTGAGATTCTGAATTCCTAACTGAAGAAGCTTTATTTATTATTTGACAAAATTTCAGCGGCGCGGGGTGACAAAGGAATGTGAGAAGCGTAAGTTGTGTAGATGAGATAGATATTTGTAGCTGTGGGAAGGAATTCTTTGTGAATCACTTAGTCGGGTGTGCTGTTACGGGTATGAGGGCAGATATCGCCTCCTGGAAGCCCATATCGTGTGGAAGCGATTCGTTCGGTAGTGTCATCGACCAGGTGACTTCCAAATTAATACAGGTTACATCGTCAGACGTCGTAGTTCTTCTAGATGAAGATATGATAACTCCCATGGCCGAGTTTTATTGTCATCAACTATTATTTCTGGTATGCCTTTCATTAGCGAATTAGTTTTTACGGCTAATGGTAGCTAATCACACTGTCAACCCTTTTACTTGGTCCATGCTTTGGACCGAGAGTAGCCTGACAGGAGATCAGACCGCTGTTTACTGAATAAGACACGCTAATAATTGCAGGTACTCACACATAGTTGAACAGTTGTCAGTAGGCATGTGCATCATTCAAGCACACTTGGTTACGCTACGTTTTTGGTTGAGGTAATTATTTTTAGATTTTGTGGTTTATATTAATTGTATTTCAAACGAAAACGTCTCTACACACTCGTTAATAGCGAATCATAAATATGGGGAACTATGTGGAGCGGGCATGTTCAAGTCATCACAAAATACCATTTCTGTTGTATAACACGAATGCATAGACTGACATAGCGGGGGACTCATTTCCACAGTTCAAGATCATTTAATTGCACTTCGAATGGCTTCAATTTGTCAATAATAGTAATTATTATTCTCAAATAACTACGTTACGAGAGGCATGCCAGTTTTTTACAGGCTAGATCAAATTGTCACAAATGCTTTCACATTTACTGCAAAAGTTGCTGATAGCACATTCACAACATGTCACTGACAGAAACAGTTTGCTACAGCCATATTTTCAATAGGACAGTACAAATAGTGAAGGTGCACAGTAGGTTTCTTGATCGGTTTGCTGTGATCAACAGTGAATTCGTTGGGAAGGGTCTATTGCAACGTGCTAGATACAAGCTGTGATCTAGAGGTGCATGTTCCCTAGAGGCTCCATGGATTATAGGAATATTAGAATATAATTCACAGATGAAGAAGTACAGCAATGAAGAAGGAAGAGTTGTGGTGAGTGTCAAGTGGATAGTAGACAAGTTGTAGTAAGCAGCTGGATTTATGTAGGTTAAAATCGAAATTTCATTTAAAAGAGTATAGTTTGTAAAAAAGCATAGATAGTTAAAGATTTTCACTGACTAACCGTTTTTTTATTAAATGTCAACCTCTAAATCATACTATTAGAGCATGGGTAAGCATGTTGCCGGTGTCTTGACAGTATAGTGACCTCAGCATAGTTTTGGAAACATGGTTCTCTGAAATAGCAAGAGTATAAAAGCAACCTTTCGGTTACTGATTAGTCGCCTCATCAACCAAGAGAGATGAAACGAAACAAAATATTTGTCAATGTTGTAGCTTATTTTAATTGTATTTTAATTTGAAACTTCTTATTACACTCGTGAACAGCAAATCATTTACAGTCTAAAAGCAGCCATACAAGGCAAATATATATACAAGATGTGAACAATACCATTCCATGAATAAAATTTAAATGTTCTACACTGAAACTGGATTCAATGGAATACAATTGTTTGTGTCTTCCTGTTTTCGTTTTCAACTGAGTTATACAAAACATAAAACCTTGTGCTTGACAATTTTGGGTAGAAATGTAGCTTGAATTTGTTGCTGACGTAGTTATGTTCATACATTTTTTTTAAATTTCACCTGCAGCACACTTCTAGAATAACTTCCGCCTTGAATTCCAAATTGGGAAGGACTGTTCAGTATGCACATAGCTTGCAACTGAGTCTCGTGAAAAACAATCTAACATAGTGGATGCTGTCAGTGATATGATTATGTAGTTATTATGTCAATTGTTTTTATACGCACAATTTCATATGGAGCATGGTAATTTGGACTGATATTGATTAGTTCTCCATTGAAAATATTTATACCTAACGGACAAAAGTTAAATTTACTCGAACTTCTTGAAGAAAATATTTAGTTCACATTTTGAGAGCTGGTAACGTACGAATGATAATTAAAACCGGTAGAACCAAGTGTTCCAAGTGATTTGCTTGCGAAATGTTTAATTTCTTATTCCAATATGTTCATATAGTTATTTTCCGATGTGAATGATGCATTCACCCTATTCTAATCATAATCAACAAGTTTAAGAATATTATTTAGTTTGATATAACTTCATATCACAGGTTGCAAATGTTTATGATTATTACAAAAATAAATCGGTAAGAAAGAATATTAATACAAATATATTTATATACATATCTATATATAAGTACTTCGACAG
>OX103975.1:19599572-19625336 GCA_944470395.2 Schistosoma turkestanicum | reverse complement strand
AGTTTCGCTAGCCTTTATAATTTACATCAACTCAAATCACTAACTAAAACTATGTAAATCATTATACCTGTTCCCTCTACGTTTCTTGCACTTATTTCCTATTTTCTAACGTACGCCTGTCTAATATGTTGAAGCTTGAAAGAAATACAAAGTTAATTTACTCGTTAGGTCGTAAATCATAGCTCTCTCATGGACTATTCAACCCAATGTATAGAACTCGGGCTCGATCCATTATGGAAAAGAAGGCTTAAGTTCAATCTGATCCTTTACTTTAAACTCCTGCACAAGCTCACATATTCCTCCTATAGTTTAGCCCTTATCCATGGCCCTTGTACACATAACCTTCGAGATAAAGTATCTACGGTCAAACTTTAGAAGTATGGATCCAAAACTAGAGGAAACTTCTTCATCTCTAAGTATGCACTTATATGGAATAAGCTTATTTCAAAAATACGCATGGCAAGTGGGTTGCATAAGTTTGTACAACGTCTTAATGATGCTCTCAGTTGCACTGACTCTTCTGCACTCGTAAACTCACTCGCACCTTGTATGATGGAATTCCTACCCCAGCAGTTCACTCCAATAGGTGCAGGTTAGTACGCGCCGTTACAAAACACAATAATTGTGGGAGAAAACGGCCTTTATTCAATATAAAATGGAAATACAGACAATTACCCAACAATTATTACATCTTCTAATTCACAATCACTACTACGGGTATCCGTTTCTGGAAGAATAAGTGCTACCAGTTCGTAATGCTACGGTATCAAATCCAAATATGGCTGTATCCATTTTAAATATCAAATTTAAACAACATATGAACAGTTCAAAAACAAACATAAAAACTTCAATATAAGTACAAGATATAGAAAGAATAACAATATACAATGATAAAATCTCAAAGTAGAATCAAATAGAGTACCAAAATGTCAACAGAAAGACTCAGTCATATCAAAACACAAATATATAAACATGGAGGGATTTTCCAAAATACAAAACATTCAAAAAAGATTCTACACCCTGCTTTCATATTAATAGCTCTGCATACACATTAAACACAATGAACTCAGTGCTGCGTCTTATTTTGGTATTTTTACCATCCAAAGTAGCATTAAATTTTTCTAGTTGAATATAAATCTCTACTCACTGAGTCGATCGACACTGTTCAACTGTAAACTGGTTGATTTCAAACGCACTCCACTCTCCTGGGTGCAACCTTATCAACACTTACAACTGTGTGAGTTTCACATTGCCTATTATCAATTATACTGTTCTCACTAACACGATATTGACCTACCTTGATACCCTACTGTTATCTATTGCTCCGCTTTTAACCGTGATACTCTTTATACCTCCTGCTTAGCTAGTGAAGTACATCTTTCCCACTACATTCTAAATGCCTTTAACTTGTTTGAAAATCCTTACCATTTCTCCATAACTGTTAACTGTATTCCATTGATGCCTAGCCAACAGTTTATAAGTTGTAACAGCCAGACATGTTTGTGAAAGGAACTTGCAGAAATAGTGTTTCTGAACAGGATCTGAGACATAGAGCACCAAGTAAACATTTAAACATTTAACATGAGCCTGACAACACAAAATGACGGAGGGTGGAGTTACTGACCAGACACCCGCAACATTCTACCCGCATCTACCAACTTGACTCAGTCTACTTGCCGATGAGTTCATGAATTTGTGCCATTTTTTTTGGTTTGGTCTCCCTCAGTTTTCTTCGAACCTACGTCTTCACCACAAAACATAGCTCGTCGAGTCATTCGGTTATTGGAAAGTGATCACACATGTCTCAACTACCTTAACTTTATTTATTTATTTGCCACCCCCATTTTTACTCGTTTCCTAACGACAGCACTGCCTACTCGTTTGTCCAAGCATACACGAGCGACGCTTTAGGGACAGCTATGATCAAATAAAACTAACGAACGAATATTACATATTCCGAATAGCCGCGTTTTTCATCCATAGTAGGACCGAGCGAAACACTGCACTGCACACTCAACCTTCGGTTTGCAAACGGATGTCTCGCCTACTGCATAAATTGCGAAGGTTGACAAAAGCCAGTCAAGAGTACTGTCTCCGTGCTGAGATCTCGTCACAGATCTGCGCTGTTGTGACTCCCAAGGTACTTGAAGCGGTCAAGTTGCTCTTCGTTTTACTAGTTCAGGTACGGACTCAACCCAAATATGGAGACACGTTTTGTGTTTCGAGCGGGAAAAAATGGCATTCTGAAAATACTGGCATTGTTGTTTTAGGTTGTCAGAAAACTCTGTTTCTTGTCAGCGATTGCCCTAAACCCAACTATGTCAGCAGAAAAACTTAGTCCTCGAGCGTGACTCCTGGCAGAAGTTCGAACAATGACATGTATGACGATGAGAATGTTGTCTCGAATATAACGCCTATGACAAAGTTAACCAAGAATGTGAAAAGAATATTAGCCGGCCAGACATTACTTGAAGTAACTTATACCGATGATTGTTAGCCATAATCTTTCACCCGACCAGTGATTTTCGAGTAGAGAGCTTGTATAATGTTAATGTAATTATGAACTGCACATTTTGATGACACAAAACTTCGCTTTTTCCACAGAAACTTGTGGTCAAGAAATATTAATATTTTGTAGTGACTGAATGTTACGGCAGAAATGAAAACATTTTGCTGATCAAAACCTTTATATATAAATATCATTAATTTCACTGTGTTTTTTGGGTATATTTGTTTTACTTAACTTATGAACTTGTTTGACTTATTATTTTCGGCAATTTTGGACTCCTGTTTGTCTTCGTTGTTCGTTTGCAGTTTCTTGCTCCAAGAACCTATAAAATAGAAGGTCATTGTAAATATTATAATTATTGTTGTTAAAACGACATTGGTCGTCTATTTGTAATAAACCCATTTTGGTCGATCCATTTGTGAATCGGCAATAAACTTTGGTATCTGCTTGGAGTTCTCTTTTTGGTTTAATATTTGGGATCATGAATTGCAAATAGATCGACAACTATGCTTCTAAGGATCAAAGAGCAAAAAATTGGACGTAACACTGAAAGTCTCTTTGTGTGAATTTCCAACGTAGTAAGGATATGCATTCACGTCCATATCGAAAACCAGCTTTGTTTTCACCGAGTTTGCTCTTCATATGCTTTTGTTGGGCGTCAAAATATTATTGAGGCCAAAATTTAAGACACTGTTTTAATTAAACTGATTCCTCTGTGATTGTCGCAATAGGACTTTCGTCCTTTCTTATAAATCGGGATAATCAGCGATAGAGTCTAGTCAGATGAGATTACGTTCAGTTCCCAAATTCTACCTATGGCCTCAATTAACCTAACTGCTAATACTGGGCTATCATCGAAAAATATCTCATGGGTAAATGTGTCAGGCACTCGATTCTCTTACTCGCTTCACATTCCTTAGAGATTTCTCAATATTATGAAGACTCAGACGATTTTATGAAGTCGCCATTCAGGATGACTGGGAATTGATAAGTCTGAATAGTTCTCTGGTGTTGTTTTCGCAACTTATCACTGTTTGAGATCACTGCGTAGGCTTTTAATCAGCCTGCGCTTTAGCTGGCTTCGCACATCGTCATGTTCAGAGCCAGGTGGGTAAGTTTACGATCGTCTGTCAGTTAGCAGGAAGCTACTCAGATTCACCTAACAGTTTTTCGAAATTTTCATTGCTCTGTTATCGTTAAGTAGAAGAATAAAATGTTTCTTTGCGATAACTAGCCTACATCCAATAGGTCGCAAATAAGTAGGCGCTTCCCTTAAGGCATGACCTGAATCTAAAAATGTGTCACAGAACTAGCTACAATCTTCCATCAAAACACTCATTAATTGGCTGGTAGAGATGTGATCAAGTTTGGTCCACCGTTAAGTCGATTTTGAAGGTAGCCATGTCAAAAGAGGTTTTTCCTTTTTGTTCGAGCGACTATCAACAGGAATAAATTCTGGAGCTGTAGTTCTGATCTAAAACTCAGTTTTATACCTAAACAAGTGAGACACCAGGAAGCAACATCAGAGATTACAGATATACGAAGAGTAACTCTAGCTGGTTATTTTTTGACATGGTGAATGTAATTGGATTTTCTATTGTGACAGTTCAATTCGATTCCAATAGACGTATGTCGGACGCACTTCCCGATTTATAATATAAAACACAATAATTCTAACGAAATTTACGTCTTCCAATTCAAAATTACTCTGAACGAGTATCAATGTTCCGAGGTCTAGGTGGACTCCTATACTGCACGATCTCGAATCCAAAATATGTGGCGGTAGCCATATTACATCAAATTTAAACAACATATGTACAGTTCAGAAGCAAACATAAAAACTTCAATATAAGTACAAAATATAGAAAGAATAACAATATACAATGATAAAATCTCAAATTGGAATCAAATAAAATACCAAAAATGTCAACAGAAAAGGTCCGTCATGTCATAACAAAAATATGTAAACATGGAGGGATTTTCCAAAAAACAAAACATTCAAAAAGGATTCTACACCACGGCCCGCAAAATCCCTCCATGCAAAAAGCAAGCGTTAATGACACTTCTATTTAGGGTTCACAGTTATCCCCTAATCCACACCGGAAGAACGTGTAGGACTTACAGCAGTACGCCTACCCGCCATCCAACATGGATATGACCTATCGTGCTAACTAGGTACCTTTACTTTCCCATCAGGCCCTTGATTCCCTCTATCTAATCGTGGCATGAACCTAACCGGTAGTCATTAAACCTTACCCAATTAAGCCCACACGGAACATGTACAAACACGTCGTAAAATGGTCTTAGCGCGAGTCATCGTAACTTCCGTCACTTCACTTGAATTCTAGGCTCTCTCTTCCCTGTGGCCCGGGGGGGGGGCTTGATTCCTAGCTCTGCCCACTGGGCTTGCATTCGACGAGGTAAGAGCCTGACTATTCGTTCTAAAGTAACCATGGAATTAAGTTCCGTTGTACAATTTAGCTGTTCTAAAGTTAAAGCAGCATTCTGCATTTTAATAGCCAAATTCGTCAATAATTCAGGATCATTAAAATCTGCGTTCCCAGTTCTAAATAAGTCCTCTAAGGTTTCCCGGGCTATTACATGCGACTGTCCAAAGAGCTGTTTTAAAATAACCTTAGCTCTCTTATATCCCGCCTGTGGATCCATTATAAGACAGCCTTCAATCGCATTTTTTGCTTTTCCCTTACAGTAGTGAATTAAATACAATAAACGCACTTGGTCGTCTTTTACTCTTGGTTCTATAAACGTTTCTATTTGACGCATGAATCTAAAATAGTCGCGAGACTTTCCATCAAAAAATGTAAGTTCGACCTTAGGTAGTTCTAAACCTACTATCGGTGTCTTAAGTATCTGATCCGTCTCTGGTACCTTAGAACTCTCACTTAATCCTGGTTCCTTAATGCCTGCCAAAGGTGACTTACAATAATAGGTATCAGACCTAACATCAGTATTAACATATGGGTTACCCATAAAAAATTCATCATTAACGACTTGCTTAGCGTTCTGGGATCCGTCGAGCTCTTCCACCCTCCTCATGTTTGATTTCTTGCGACTTGACATCATAAATAAAGTTCAACGGAAGGAAAATAACAAATACAAAATATAGTAATTCCACAGATCAGTTCAAGAAGAAATGTCCAGGATCCAAATTTCTTCATCCTAGATACAATTCGAATACGTAAATACGATAAATAATCCAAAATTCTTCTTTCAAGAAAGTCTAGTGTGATAAACGATTAAAATTCCAAATGTTTCTTTATAATTCTTAATGATCCAACTGTAATTGGTCTTCTAATCAAAAGGTAATAGATAATTCCAGAATATAAATGTTCTTAGGAATAATTCCAGACAGTAAATGGACTGATTTCCAATTTCGTTAGACTGTAATTGGATTATCTATCGTGACAGTTCAATTCGATTCCAATAGACGTATGTCGGACGCACTTCCCGATTTATAATATAAAACACAATAATTCTAACGAAATTTACGCCTTCCAATTCAAAATTACTCTGAACGAGTATCAATGTTCCGAGGTCTAGGTGAACTCCTATACTGCACGATCTCGAATCCAAAATATGTGGCGGTAGCCATATTATTTCAAATTTAAACAATATATGTACAGTTCAGAAGCAAACTTTAAAACTTCAATATAAGTACAAAATATAGAAAGAATAACAATATACAATGATAAAATCTCAAATTGGAATCAAATAAAATACCAAAAATGTCAACAGAAAATGTCCGTCATGTCATAACAAAAATATGTAAACATGGAGGGATTTTCCAAAACACAAAACATTCAAAAAGGATTCGACAGTGAATTTAAATGAATGACGTAATTTATTTCCTGTATGCAAGTTTTCGAGACGCAGCTTACATCTAGGTGAGTGATTCTAGGATCTAAGAAAATGAAGATTGTTGTCTGATTTGGCACTACAACCGGACATAGAAAGCTCCGGCATGCGGAGTAGAACCGAGTTTTACGACACCAGGAATTATGTTTCGTGAACTCTAGTCGTTCAAATTAGCGATGCACGATGATAGGGAGCTGTGAGAATGGTTAATCGTGGAGATAATAGAGTTGTTATGCGGTGTAGGAATGATTTGCTTGTGACTGATTTGATCTCGTGTACTGCTACGGGTATGGTGCAGGCTCTCAGTTCTCAGCTGCCCAAACGGTGAAAGGTTGTTTCTTGAGGAACCGGAAAAATAAGGGCTCGTAGGATTAGACTTATTCCTGGACTTTAGATAGGGTGAGACACAAAAGATTTCCTTCAACATAAAGTCTATCAGCATCCACAACGCAGTACATTAGTTACTATTCGTATATGTGACACAATCACCAGGTTCAAGAAAGTAGTAGTGCTGTTGTTGTACTCTAACGAGGCTTACTAACTATTCTCGGAACTTACATTAAGTCTCAAGGCACTCTTTTGTGAGGAGCTTTCTTAAAATTCAAGTTCTAATCACCATTTTCTTATCTTTCAGTTTTTATTTAAAATAGACAAATACACTAAAAATTCTGTAGATGCTGCTTAACGGGAGCCATTTACAAGGAACTCTAAGTTCGTGTATCAATGTGAATGTTTTCTTCTTCAGGAATTACCAGTTTAATAAACTTTTATCTCCCCAATTCATTAACAACCAAAAAGTGAGCTTTTTTTTACCTATTTATCGTCTTACTGATAAATTTTTAACACTTTTTATTCGAGTTTTCTGCATATAGCTGCTTATCTTTCTATCCGCAAACTACCCATTAACTGGGCAATATTTTACTGTTTATAGCAAAAATTAACTAAACAGCAGTGTCATATGATGAGTGGATATTTAGTTCAACATAGAGAAGCCCAGATATTCTGGTTTACTTGTTACGCGGAGCTAGTAGAGAAGGTGTATTCCTACGAGTTGCACAAAAAATGTCCAGGACTAAAAAACATAATCTAAGGTTTACAATTAAACGTAAGAGTGCCAATCATCTCAAAAGTAAGGAAGGACAAGCATTAATGACCGCGAGCGATAACCCCAATCAAACCATGTTTGCGGGGCTGAGAAATCTATTTGCTTACGGCTCCTTAAAATGTTCCGGGATGTAACTTTCAATGATATTGATGTTACTTTCCTTGTTAAACATATCTGCGACTCACACGTTTAGCCTTGCTCTGGTTTCACCATTAAAGTGAAAGAAAGCTGACTCGTAAATTCCTGAGATGAAGCGTTATAAAAATGACAGTAGGTGAAAAATCACAGTAGCATCAGATCAGTTAGCATACACTTGTCCAAAGATTAGTAGTCTAAGCAACTGACTGCCAATTTACGGTCCGTCGACATTAGTTTGTCGGTTTGTCTGTCCTGTGCGTTGTATGGATAGGTTCGTTTCAGCTATCACACTTAAAAGTCGGAGATCAGTTACTTTCAGTGTGCAGAATAAAAACGTGAACACTCTAATTGTGAAACGAATATTCATTCACCGACGTACATGTTCGACAGTGAACTCAATCGTAGAAAATTCATCTTCCGAATCAAGAGGAACGATACTAGATGAATGTCAAATAAAGATAAGAAAATATCGAAAAATATATACCGTACAAAAAACGCCATGAATGATCAATGTCAAGAGCGAAACGATTCCTCAAATCTTCACATATAGAATATATAATTGTAACCTGCGTACATGCTGTGTGAAAACTCTCGAACTTCATGCGTAGAAGTACGAGTAGATTGCTTAAATTTTCTCACCTCATCCGTTATTCATCATATCACGTCGCTAATTGTTATTTCATTGTAGAAATAATGTGATCAATTCATTCTGCATTCGTTGTCGTCAACTTGATCAATGAAATTCGAACGGGTGGAGTAGTACACATTTCACAATTCATTTGCTATAATTGGCTGCTCTAAAATACAGCTTTGTGAACTGCGTTCATGCTGTGTGGCAACACTCGGCCTTCAGTAATCAACAACGTGCAAAATGTGGAGATAATATTCTTACTGAGAATGCTGAATGATAGTGGCTCTCTGGTAGAAATCGTTTCCATGATAGATGACCTGTCACAAATATAATCAGTTATCGTCTCTCTGGAGAGTGAAGCAAAACTCACACTCGCATCAGCTTCTCACACACTTTGAGCAGATGACACACTGATCAGTGACAGTCAGTCATTTGTTTGTCACATAGAACATGGTAGGTTCTCACATGACTTCGAGTTGTTGTGCTGCGTGGACACAAATAGAGATCATAGATAGGTGGAATCCCTGAGTGGTGGAGCTAGTTGAAGTTTCAGTCACATTGAGAACGACTGGACGAAAATAACACTAGTGACATGAATGCAAATATAACCAGATCGAAATCGGGTATGAGGAATTCAGAAGCTGGAAGTTCGCGAAATACAAACAATGGATGTACTTGAAGCATCGCAAATGGTTTAGAGTCAAGTCATCCGGAGCTTCAGACGGTCGGCTATGCATATCACGTGAACACAAATCAAATATTTAGCATCTGTCTACATGGTCCGGTTCACTTTCCAATGACTTTGCAGTGATGCTGCCTTTCTTATCCCGGAAACAGGCGTTGAGAATGTCGGCCGTGAAAATGAAAACCTGGAATTCACCTTACGGATCTCCGCTCCTCACGCTAAGCGCTCTCAAAGAGCGGAGCAAACTCGTCAACAAATCACAATACGAATGCAGTGCGTGAACCGATTCGAGCAGTTGTCTCTGGAACTCTGTAGCCACGCTCACAGGTCACTCAACTCAACACCAACACAGCTGTTTGCATTGTGAATAACAGCTCATTTCGTACATGTCCTCGTATTGTCAGGCGCATGATGTGTAGTTTTTATTTCGACAGTGGCTGTCCCAATTGTTTCCAATAGAAACACTCCTGTACGCTTTTCCTAGTTCCGGGTCCCAACCAACTCAAAAAAGGACAAAATTCTAGGAGAAAACGTCTCTGTATTATTAGAAAATGGAAACACAAAGCCTTACGGAATTTTTGTTTCTTCCAGGGTTAGGTTACTCCGCAGAGTATCCAACACAATAGCCGATAAGTGAAGCTAAGTCCAGCAGCCACTGCGTCCGTCCGAAAATGTGGCAGTAGCCATATTATATCAAATTTAAACAATATATGTACAGTTCAGAAGCAAACCCAAAAACTTCAATATAAGTACAAATATAGAAAGAATCACAATATACAATGATAAAATCTCAAATTGGAATCAAATAAAATACCAAAAATGTCAAGAGAAAAAGTCCATCATGTCATAGCAAAATTATGTAAAAATGGCGGGATTTTCCAAAAAACAAAACATTCAAAAAGAATTCTACATGATGGTGGCCACATAGGTGAATGCGCAGTTTCACTTGCTTTCAGTTTAGCATGCTCCAGTCATAACAGTGCATTTGAAACGTTCGATCGAATGAAGTGGACTCATGAATCGTTTGAATGAAAGTGTCACTGAAATTATCAGTTCCTTCATCCATATTGCCTCTGAGTGGCACCGAATTCACGGTGCTCCCAAAAACTAGACAATCCTAGATTGTATGAAGTCACAAACGCAACCTTTCGTACGTGAACATGAAATCGATCACCGGTTTCATAATCACATAGAACTCTAATACTTCTTTTGCTACTAAAAATGAACACTGCACACTTTCAGTCAATTTCACCTTGAAATGACCTACATACATGGTGTGATGATTACCAAAGAATCCATTCTATTTGTGTGGGTTGAAATCGAAGACTCAGTTGAGCGCACAGTCTGCAATATAATAAATAACTAGCTGTGCACTTTCAATTCATATACAATGTGTTTTAATTACAAGAACTGTGTGTTGATTGCCACAAACTGTGGAACTATCCACACTAGTTAGAATTTTTGATGCTTAGAAGTACTAGTAGATTCCTTAAATTTTCTCACCTCATCCGTTATTCATCATATCACGTCGCTAATTGTTATTTCATTGTAGAAATAATGTGATCAATTCATTCTGCATTCGTTGTCGTCAACTTGATCAATGAAATTCGAACGGGTGGAGTAGTACACATTTCACAATTCATTTGCTATAATTGGCTGCTCTAAAATACAGCTTTGTGAACTGCGTTCATGCTGTGTGGCAACACTCGGCCTTCAGTAATGAACAAGGTGCAAAATGTGGAGATAATATTCTTACTGAGAATGCTGAATGATAGTGGCTCTGTGGTAGAAATCGTTTCCATGATGGATGACCTGTCACAAATATAATCATTTATCGTCTCTCTGGATGGTGAAGCAAAACTCGCACTCGCATCAGCTTCTCACACACTTTGAGCAGATGACACACTGATCAGTGACAGTCAGTCATTTGTTTGTCACATAGAATATGGTAGGTTCTCACATGACTTCGAGTTGTTGTGCTACGTGGACACAAATAGAGATCATAGATAGGTGGAATCCCTGAGTGGTGGAGCTAGTTGAAGTTTCAGTCACATTGAGAACGACTGGATGAAAATTACACTAGTGAGATGAATGCAAATATAACCAGATCGAAATCGGGTATGAGGAATTCAGAAGCTGGAAGTTCGCGAAATACAAACAATAGATGTACTTGAAGCATTGCAAATGGTTTAGAGTCAAGTCATCCGGAGCTTCAGACGGTCGGCTATGCATATCACGTGAATACAAATCAAATATTTAGCATCTTTCTACATGGTCCGGTCCAGTTTCCAAAGACTTCATGGCTTGGTGCCATGTTTGATTTGACCACCACTAGCTGTTTCTCGCAAATCTCGTTTGACTTTGCTCACAGAACACGTCTCCTCAATACCGCAGTCAACGCACAGCCATTAGTCCATCAATAGATTTTCATTCGGTTTCTGGTAGCACATATCTTACACAGATATTCCTGATTCCATGATCCCTGAATACTCGAGCGAAGCTTTGTGGTCGGAAACTATCAATCTGCGAATACCAGCAGTTTCCTGGGGATAGGTTTCACACACGCGAATACGAATGAAGAGAACTGCTGTGCCGTGAAATCGTCCTTTGATTAGCAGTCGGAGATCTCGCCCACGCCACAAGTGACGCAGAATGACGAAGGCCTATTGCGCCTTCTGTATCATTCGGACAACCAGCATTTGCAGTGATGCTGCCTTTCCTATCCCGGAAACAGGCGTTGAGAATGTCGGCCGTGAAAATGACAACCTGGAATTCACCTTACGGATCTCCGCTCCTCACGCTAAGCGCTCTCAAAGAGCGGAGCAAACTCGTCAACAAATCACAATACGAATGCAGTGCGTGAACGGATTCGAGCAGTCGTATCTGGAACTCTGTAGCCACGCTCACAGGTCACTAAACTCAACACCGACACAGCTGTTTGAATTGTGAATAACAGCTCATTTCGTACATGTCCTCGTATTGTCAGGCACATGATGGTCGCCACATAGGTGAATGCGCAGTTTCACTTGCTTTCAGTTTAGCATGCTCCAGTCATAACAGTGCATTTGAAACGTTCGATCAAATGAAGTGGACTCATGAATCGTTTGAATGAAAGTGTCACTGAAATTATCAGTTTCTTCATCCATATTGCCGCTGAGTGGCACCGAATTCACGGTGCTCCCAAAAACTAGACAATCCTAGATTGTATGAAGTCACAAACGCAACCTTTCGTACGTGAACATGAAATCGATCACCGGTTTCATAATCACATAGAACTCTAATGCTTCTTTTGCTACTAAAAATGAACACTGCACACGTTCAGTCAATTTCACCTTGAAATGACCTACATACATGGTGTGATGATTACCAAAGAATCCATTCTATTTGTGTGGGCTGAAATCGAAGACTCAGTTGAGCGAACAGTCTGCAATATAATAACTAACTAGCTGTGCACTTTCAATTCATATACAATGTGTTTTAATTACAAGAACCGTGTGTGTTTTTTGTCTGTTTTTCATGTCCTGTATTATTGATTCATTTCGAAATTATCAATAATTCTTAGACGATTCTGGATCATTTGATTTATGCTCATGGTTCTCGTTAATCCTGCATTGTAATCATGTCATTGCATAGCATTCGGAATGAAGAGGATTTTATCTTTCAATAAATTAGTATGAACGACTGATTTTCAGATATGCCTCTCTTATTTCTTATGCACAGACATTTTCTAAGCATTTTACATTTGTCTATGTTTTATTTCTTTCACCCTATGGACAGGTTACTTACTTTTACTCTGTTTAGTTTGACCAATAAAATTCACATATGATGTGATTCACATTATAACCAACAACGTATGTTAACCGAACCATGCTCGCTAATTGGTTTGTTGCTATCATCTTCAACCAATTGTCGATGCTTATCGAACATATAAAAGCAGAGGCATAAAGTTCACTGTTCTAGCGAGAATGTGGTACGCATTGCTGTTCTTCATCAACGTGTTCTTCTTGCTCACGGATGCATCCGTACAACAGGGTGAGTCACAAATATTTTCCCAATGAAGTTTATAAACTTCCACTCTATTACCGTACTTTGTTAACTAAAGTAATATAAAGATATCTTCCTAGTTCAGTGGACTATTTTTCACAGTACACATTCCTGACGATCGATGCTTATCAAAGTTATGCACATATCAATTTATCATTTGACTATCATCACGAAAAAATTTACAACAACACTGTGTTCATAATAATTTCAGGTCAGTCAACCGAAACATCGCATGCTGATACATTAAGCAAAACAAGTAAGCTGTAGTATATGAGACTATCTGTTTGATGTCTACTACATATAATACACTTCTGAGTTAGTTTACTTAGATAGCTTTAGTTTTATACCTCATATTGAAACAAATCGATCATTTTGTCAGTGTCAACGATTACGTTTGTTATACTGATTCTCTACAGAACTTTAGCCTCTTGATTTTTGTTACACAAGGTTACGTACATATCACTAATTTGTTTGATTATTATCTCACATATATATTCACATTCACACTCTGTTCACATTAATTCCAGGTGATTTGATAAGCGTTATATCGACTGAGATAGAAAAAAACATCAGTAAGCAGTAGTGTATGACTATTTTGATTCTATTTCAGCAACAGTTAAGGCATATCCTATTTGATTGTGTGTTGAAAAAAAAACTTCATGTTACTTAGCGATCCGATTCGTATTCATTGTAATTGTGATATCATGCATTGAGATCATTTAAGTTATTTAATCAATATATTTCATCGAGTGTTAGACCTTATTCATTGTATGTCAAACATTTCTCTCGATTCTAAACTAGTTGACACGGAGGATCACATAAATTACCTAAAATCTGCTGCAAACGATTTCAGTAGGTCACGAGGTAGGTTTATAATTCAGTTACAATTTGAAATAAAAGTTGAGTTAATATTAGTCGAATACTGCATACAAATGATGTTGGTTGTGCTATTGAATGTTTGAGTGTCAACGTCAGACAATAATGGATTCGAATCTAAGTGAAATGTCAGCACCACTACTGACTCCATGCACATTGGATTGTACATGGAGACAGAAAAACAACACCTTGCTCAAATTGTTCCTTCGATCTGAATAGATGCGGAAATCGGTTGAAAATGCATGTCCATGTTCAATGTTAAGTAAGATTAACAAATTAGCATTGCTTACGGCTTCCAAAATTAAGGATATCAACGGTCTGACTATCAGTTAGCAAAGAGGTAATGAAGGTGATTTTTAAAATGTATCAAAAAAGACCACTCAGCTTGATAGTTTGTTCATTTTTAAGTAATGTTGATACGCTGATTTTTCTGAGAAATTTCATCACGTTCCTTTTTCTTTATCGTTTATTTTCTCTGCAGATACAGCCAAAGAAGAAGGAAATTTACAATGTACGTAAAGCAATACTATTTTATCCTGATAACATTGTGATTTTAGACTTTGAATGCAGAAGTGAATATGAAGAAAAACAACATGGCTTGTTTCTTATGGATAGTTAGTTATAATTAGAGCGAAATCTCTTTTTTAAATCCCACTTTATTTCATTGTGACACAGAGTTGACTTGATTTTTTCATGCATAAAATTAATGAGAACCAGTGTAAACAACGGAATCAGGCGTACAATAACGTTTGGCTTTCGTCCATAAATTTGCTAACTTTTCTGATAATCATGTTTTTTTTTTTGAAAAAAAACACCACAGTCAACTTACTTTTTACATGAAAGCTCACAACTGAAAAGGTGTGCTGTATAAACGTCCTGTCGATCTTTTTATGAAAATGTCGAATTCCAAGCACTGACACATAAGTTATGAACAAACATTCAGTTATTCGTTGATACAAACAATCAAAATTCTTCTCATGTAAAATTTTTCTTGAATGGAAACGTCTTTCATTAATTTTTCTTTGTTAATCATTTATTGCGTACATTTCATAGAATTAAAAGAAATGATGAAAGAAAATGCAGATAAATACGGTAGTACGTATTCCTCACAGTGTTTCTGCCATAAGTATATGGGGGTAGGCAAATATTTTGCACAGATCATGCTTATAGTAGGTTGAGTCAAATGTGTTAACTATTTGGATGACTATATTTCATGATATATAATCAAATGAATAACATTATGCAATCGCTTGTTTACATAATCCTCATTTAAATTTCATTTCATTTGCGTTCATTGTGATACATCAAAGAACTCCTTAGTAACGTGCATGCATGGGATACTCACTGTCTTCAGCCAGTGAAAAAATACTATGAGAGTAAGATATATTATTCTTGAGATAAGCACAGACAAACATTTTTTTCTTTTCTCATATATTTGATTTTGCGTAAATGAAAAAATGTTGTCGAATTCATGAACATTGATAGGATAGCAGTTGTTCACACGTATATACAAACATGAATTCTGTATTCTTCACCTGAAATCAGTCACTTTCTGATAGATTGACTGGATTTCGAATAATTACAAGTGAATCAAGTATATTTCTTTTGTGCTTCTGAAAAAAAGAAGAATAGTTATAGATTTCACAAGATTGATAGGATGCTTTCGAACAATCTTCAAATAACACATACACTCCAAACATTGAGTTTATTTTCATATTTTAACAGATCTTCCTGCCTTGACTGAAACGGATTGTGAGAATAAGAAAGTTCAAAGAAATATAAGTAATTTGACTGGATCATTTTGATAACATTTCATTTGCAAAGGTTAAGATTAATTTCGTCAAACCATCCATCCTTCATAGGCAAAGCGTTTCCCGAAGTATTTATATTTGCATATCTTTTAGAAACCTATTTGTGAAAGTTGTAAATGTCCGGCATTTATTACTGATCTTTACCACTGGTCAAGTTAATTTCATCACCATAAATAGATGATCGATCCATGATGTGAAATATTCACACATTAGATTATCCTATGAAAACAATGAAAACAATGTGAAAGTGAAATAAATGTGAATCATTGATACAGATAATTTCAATAACAGTGCCAATTTTGACATATGAATTATATTCGAACCCGCTTCCTTTTTGCCTCACAGATTACAACAAAATAATCGATGCGACCAAGCAACTGCATAAAAGATCTGCAGACTATAATTACCGTCTACGTAAGTGAGATTGACAAATATACTCAAGATTAAGCCTTCATGGTTAAAGTAACAACATATTAGGACCATATATTTTAAACTTTTTCACCTACAACTTCGATAGCAAATATTTTCAACCACTTGGTTTATGCAAATATTCATTCTGCTAACTGCATGTCATTTTAAGATCAGTGAAGTGGCCAGAGTTATTTATCTTTTTTGTTAAACAGTAATTTGTTTTTCTCCTGTTCATTTCCAGTTAGAGATCACTTACTGAAAGATACCAGAAAACAACTTGAAAGTGATATGAAAACCTCGTAAGTTATACTATCAACATCTTACATCAACATGTTTTGTGCAAATAACTTACATTAGATACTGTGCGGTGTACAGGATTCCAATCCGTCTGATAACGACTTTAATTACAGGCCATTTGAGATAAGTGAATCATGTGGCGAAGTTAAAAGTATCTCAAACAATGCAAAATTCAATTCAACACCTTTCTTCCCTTGTTCTATGCATGTAGGTTTATGTGAGCTGACGAAACACGCTCACTTTTCATCTATCACTCTGATCACACGTTTTCACAATGTTTTCACAGTGTTGAGATATCACCTTACTGTTATTGTGTATTTACTATTAACCGTTTTCTTGCAGGTGATCCTTACGAGCGATATGACAGTGTTCACAGCCATTACTGACTACGGCGTATTCTTTCAGATTTAACTTTAAAACACTTAACACTCCGTAAAACCTCTCATTACAAGTAACCATAATTCACTATTAATAAAATCATTTTTTGCGCACATCTGTTCTTTATGCTCCAAAAATAAGTTTGTAAGCACATTTACTTCTGATCAGTCTGGATACCGTATTTATTTCATTAACAATACTGTAAATTGATACATTGAGTAAAATATGATAACAATGCGACTCTTAGAAATGTATTCCGAACTGTGACAGGAATATAATGTATGACATCTGACTGTGCAAGGAGATATTTCAGAGAGCTACCACTGAACGAATACCGGTAACCGTTTTCCCGTTCAGATGGTGAACCTTTAGTATTATTAACTCACCATATTTCTGAATCAGGAAACATGTAATGCGTTCAGTATACGCCTGCCCATAAACGGACGATGTAGAATATGAGAGAATGTCGATATATGTGTGTTGATTATTATGTATAAGTGTGAGTGAGCACAAATGTAGTAATTCTGATGTGACCGTTGTTGTAGTAGCGATTTTTGTTGTAATCCGTAGCTGGATATCCGGTTGAAGTTAGTTGATAGTATCAAGGGCAATATGTGGCGGGCTGCCAGTAGAAAATGTTATATTACAATTTTTTCAGATGTCGCACGTCATTGATCCATCTTTCCACTGATGCTCGGTAGATATTCTCTCTTTATCGAATCGTGACAGTAATATGGTATGCTATATCAATAAGAGAAAGAGTTTTTTCTGCTAAAGATCAATCAACCGAACAGCCAAATACAGCCTATCAAGTCTTTCACTGTTCTATCCACTGAAAGAAGGTTTTGTTGACTGGATAGCCTTCAGTATTATGTCTCTGCATGTGGAAGGTATTGGACCCTATATCGACCTATTCAAATAACTATTCAGAAACAATATGACTCATAGTCCAGGATAGTTATTGTAGTGTGATAACAGTGGCCTTTAATCAAATATAAGTAGAAAGCAATAATGAAACTTAACACACTCGTGAAAAGCAAACCACACACATAGAGCAAGTAGTGATCTGATGCATATCTGGAAATACATCATGGATCCATGAATTACCACGAAGTAAATTGCACTTACATCCTCAAAGTAAAACTCAACAACGATGTAGGGCATGTGTGTTCAATTCATCACAAATTTCTTAGTCTTACGTTTGATAGGAAAGATATGATTGATAGCGCATTTTTACCCGTGACACCGCTCTGCACAACAGCACTGGTTGGTGAAGAAAATATAGATGTAGAAAAAGAGCGACCTGAGTAATAGTAGTTTAGATTCAGGTAACTCACTATGTGTTTAGACTTGAAATAAATTTAAAAACAAATATTTTCTTATCACATTGTCACCAGTGGATCGTTTTGCGCTCTGTCTGGATCTGCCAGTATGTGCACAATTTCTGATACAAAGGATAATCCGCCAGGTTTAATGTACCGCATTAAATATCAGTCTAATTGATAAACCTCATACGGGAGATGTGCCATTATGTGCCTATGAGCTGGCATCCCTGATATCAACAGTTATGATATGACAATAAATAACTGTTATTATGTCTACTTGAAATGATACGAGCGATCGTTTCTGTCAGATGAGAATTTTATCTGATTCGTGTTATTGTTAGGCGACAATTTGATAGATACGGTATAATAAACTAGAGGCAATGTCAAACTACACAAGATTTTCACTATATGAAACCCAAGAAAAAGATAATAACGGATATTAGTAATACTGCGCACTTGACTTCGAATCCTAAGTAAAATATAAAAGAACAAAATCATAAATCAGTTAAAAATAACCGCTCAGTCGATGCCAAAATCTGACGTAAGCAGGTAAGTTTAAGTAAGGATGGACCAAGTACAGAACTTAAAGCAAAAAAAGGATTCTCGTGGAACAATATATAGAATGAAATTATCAACACGTGAGGGAAAAAGCGGATACTGTGAACAACTTTATTGCGGTCGAACTAGCTTCTGTATCATACAGGCAACAACAAGTACGGAAGACGGACATTGAAGTAGCGGCCACAACTACAGTAGGTCACCGCAAAATCAAACGTAACAGAAAAATATCCCAACACGACAAAAAATGCACTAACCAAATCGCAATCATAGAGAAGCTTTGGAGCATGTAGAAATCTTAAGATATCTCGGCAGTATCGCTAATTAGCACAGTACATCTGAAGCAGAATGCGTGGATTGGTAAAGGACGTGAAGATGTTATATAAATGAATAACATCTGGCATTTGGATCCAGCCATGTTTTTGATAAGTCAGTGCACAGTACAGTTCTTGGATTGTTTGCATAATTTAGGTGTGAATTTGTTAGAAAATGTCTATTGCAAAGCACTTGATATGGGCTGCTAAATAGACGTCCGCGCACAGTATACGAATTTGCTTGCAGCCGCCATAGATTTACCATTGTTTCTGAGAAAACACGAAAGAGAGAGGAATGATATAGTGAAAAGGAAATTATATATATATATATATATATACATCCAGGGCAATGATTTACCCTTCAAAATGAAGTTATCAAGTAGGGGTAATTCAAGCTGAAATTATTACTGACAAATCATTAATCGTACTTACAGTTCCCCTTGCGAAATACTTCGGTTCCGCTAACCAGATCATGATCACTAACATCCTAATCAGAATCAGAAACAACAAGATTGCATCAGACGAAAACTTAAGAACATGTTATATCGAAAACAGGTAGCAGACATACAAAGGATGAATAAAAATTCGGAATAGCTAGAAAGATGAGCTTGGGACGGATTAAGGTTGAAAATTCCGTTCAGAGGTCTTTACGCCTCTGGTGATAACATGAAAAAGTAAAAATTAAATCGTGCGATTTGTTTTGTCAGAATCTCGAAACTTAAGAGAATAATTTGTTTAGAATGAAGGTTATTCAACTGCCCCATACTGTACATCAGCCATAAGCACCGCTCGGGTATAAAACCAGAACGGAAGTTTGCTCTCCGTTCTCTCAATTTCGCGGACTACATTTAGGATATGAGAAGACAGTGAGTTGTATTATTCTGCGAGTTGTTAAGCAGGTGCGTTGTATGACAGAATCGTAAATGTGAAACATGACAATAACACTAACGCTGTTGATATTTTTTCAGGCTTTAGTTGTCCCATAGGAGATCTGCCAGTTAATCGAGGTCTTCAAATTTTTTAAACATTCTGTGAAAATATAAGCTATTTGTAACAGAAACTTGTTATTAGTAACAATAATAATAATAATTTGTTCTCAAATAACCAACATGTTACAAGAGGCATGTCAATTTACGGGCAAGATGTAAAGTTTGACTCATACTGCGTGAAATGACTTGAGTGAAATTTGAAAAACGGGCGAATAATCAGTAATACTGAGGTTGTTATCACAAGTTTGCTACTCTTGAGGTTCATGTTTACAAAACCATACTGAGGTCGCTGTTCTGTATATTCACCCGCAACATGCTTACTCAGTCGCTTACAGTATGACTTAGAGGTTGGCATTCAATAATAATAGTTAAAACAAACCTAGTTAGACAGTGAAGACTTTGAAGCATCAATGATTTCTTTTTCAAACTCTTCTCTTTTAACTGAAATGTCAATTTCAACGTACATATATTAAGCTCCTTACTTCGACTTCTCTTCTATCCACCTGACACTGCACAACTCTTCCTTCTTTTTTGCTGTACTCCGTCATCTGTGAGTTATTTTCTTATATTCCAATAATTTACTTTAATTTTAGTGGTCAGTATAAATTTTAACTTGACGTACCACTGTATTGACTACTTCGAAACGATAAGTTCAATAGTGCTTAGGTTATATATATACACTTTCCACACTGCTGCCTATTCTCACTTTCCAGAACCCCATTCACGGTGGGAAATCCTTGGTGACTCTAGGGAACATGCACCCTATGTATATGTCTGTCTGGATCACAGCTCGTATCAAGCGCGTACTTTGAAGGTTGTACCTTTTTGACGTGTATTATCTTTTTCGTTTTCCGATCTTTTTACTCTAGTTCAACGGTGCATATTAACTCATCTCTTACAACCACTCCTCGGTTATTCTTATTTTAGTAATTTTCGCTGTAGTTTTTGGCTTTATAATTCCTAAGACATTGTGCCTATAGTAACAAAACTCTGTTTACAAATAATTCCACAAACATGTCACGTTTATCTAAAAAGCACTTGATTTCACCTGTCGAATATAACACCTGTAAAAGATCCAAATCAGCTACTAAATTGAGGTTGCTCTTATACGCTTGCTACTTCTGTGGTTCATGTTTCCAAAACTATGCTGAGGTCGCTATTCTGTCGAGACACCCGCAACATTCTTACTCAGGCGCTTACAGTATGACTTAGAGGTTGGCATTCGATAATAATAATCATAGTAATAACAAAAAAAACAGTTACACAGTGATAACTTTTATTCTTCAATGTTTTATTTTTACAAACTCTACTCTTTCCATTTCAGCGTACATAAATCCAGCTTCTTACTTTGACTTCTCTTCTATCCACCTGACACTGCACAACTCTTCCTTCTTTTTTGCTGTACTCCTTTATCTTTGGGTTATTTTCTTATATTCCCATAATTTACTTTAATTTAAGTGGTCAGTATGAATTTTATCTTGACTTACTACTGTTTTGACTACTTCAACATGGCAGGTTAAGTAGTACTTTGGTTATATATATGCACTTGCCACACTACTGCCTTTTTCTCTCTCTCTCTTTTCTCCTTTTCAGAACCCTATGTACATGACAGTCTGTATCACAGCTCGTATCAAGCGCGTTCCATATGACCTTTCCCAACAAATTCCCTATTGATCTCGGCAAATCGCCAAAAGAACCTATTGTGCACCTTCCTTCCTTATTTGTACTCTAATATTGAAAATGTGGCTGTATAATACTGTTTCTGTCAGTGACATGGTGTAAATATGCTATCAGAAACTGACTCTTATACTTAATTTAACTGCTATAACATTTACAGTAATTGTGAAAGCATTTGTGACAATTTGATCTAGCCTGTAAACTGGTGTGACTCTTGTAACGTAGTTATTTGAGAATAAATGTATTATTATTAATATTACTAAAACGCTTGTAACAGGATTTCTTGTTAGGACGTTAAAACCGGTGCAAGATTACGGGCATGAGTCTTAGACGAGGTTAACAAGGAAAAGTAACATCAATATTACTGATTTGTTACTTCCCGCTATATCGTAAGGAGCCACACAGACATGGGTAGATTGAGGTTGTCGCCCCACCGTCATGAATGCTGTTCAGACACAACATCCTCTCTCTTTTTGTGATTCTAGGCTTTCCTACGTTTATTGGTTGATTGTAAATAATGTTTTCTAGTCTACTCTCTATTTTTTGTACACCTTATCGGAATTAACTTTTTCTGCCAGCTCCACATTACAAGAAATCCAGACAACTTTGCCTTCTGTATGAAAGAAAAAATATCCACGTAGCATGCCAGACTGAGTTTAAGTTAACTAATGGTATAAATCGTAAAATATGTATCAGTTAATAGTTTGTTTGGAGATAGTAAGGACAGTGAGCTAGAAAAAGAAGAAAGAGAAAGGAGAGTTGGAATAACGTTAAAAATTAATGAGAAAAGCCATATGTTGGTAAGCAGGCAAAGTGATTGGATGTTAATGAATTGGGGAGAGAAAAATTTGTTTAACTGTTAATACTTAAAGAAGAAGGAACTCACAATGCTACAGGGAGTTTGAGTTCCTTGTAATTGACAGTAGTTGATCAGAATCTACAGGCTTTTCAGTTTGTCTATCTACTAGAAAAATAAAAACTGAAACTGGTCTGGAGATATGAAAATAATGATTGGAGTTTAAATTTAGAGAAAAGTCACGGGTAGCACATTGAAGGCGTGACCTATTACTGTTAGTAGAAGCAGGGGGATTTGTCTATGATTTCGTGATACCTGTATGGATGGTGACGCGAGCATAATATGTTCATAGTCCGTAATTAGTTTCTAAGGTTTATCTAAATATTTGGTGGACCATAGAAGAGTGCCCGGGACTTGGTGTGAGTGGCAGGAATAGTCGGTAAAACTCTGTAGAGTCTAACAACAGCACTACTAGTTTCTTGAACTTAGTAATTATGTCACAGATACGAATAGTAATTAATAATCTGTTCCACAATGAACTGTATTGTGTTACAAAGAAATTACAACGCTACAGCTTTTTGTGTTTTGCCGTTAGTAGCGTATATGCGTTGTTTATGATTCTGTAAGCCGAGTCATGGTTCAACATTGGATGGTATCTTACAAACAAGAGGCCATATATTATTTTGAGATGGTGGAGAAAATTTGTAGCTCAGATAGATGATTGTGGTGGTGCTTCGTTCTCTGAGCTGGATGTTTTGGTTGTGGAGCTTTCATTGTTCTTCTTTATAGGTGTATTAGTTTGTTTTTCAAACGACAGCTCCGTAGAGGTTCTAGGGAAACATGTTCGCATCTTTCTGCGTAGTCGAGATTATAGTTCCATCCTAGCAGTCGCTGTATGAAGCTCCTTTGGACATTTTCTACTCGTATCTTGTCCATGATATTCACGTTTGAAAAGATAAGTGAGGGTCTTATACACATTTTGAAGCGTGTAAGCTTAGCGTCATTTGTCAAGAAGTTCTTATTTATAAGGCCAAATAGTCGTCTGGATTTAGAGACAATAGTTGAGGCATGTTCTTCAAATTTTAGACTTCTAGAGTAATGAATAGCCAGATCATGCGCTGATATAAGTGTCTGAACCCTACATTTTTGTAAGTAGAGGGGTACATCACGATGATGCCTACTAAAATGAATGATCCCACATTTGTCGTGGTAAAACGGTAGTTGCCATGTCTCGCTCCAGGTAGTTAAGTTATCAAGATCACTCTGAATCTTAGCTATATTTTCGTCCAGATCTTCAGGCTTATAGCTGTATACTATTTTCAGACCATCAGCGTATATGTATGCTCTTCCAAATTTAATGGTATTACATATGTCATTTATGTACATTAGAAACAAGAGTGGACCTAATACACTTCCCTGGATAACCCCACTGGTTATTGGTCTTGGTGATGAAAGACAGTAGTTGTACTTTATCATTTGTTGTCGCCCATTTAGAAATGAAGCTAACCATGAGTGTAGTGTGTTGATGATTCCAAATGACTTCAGTTTAAGTAGAAGCCTTTTGTGTGGGACTTTATGAAAACCCTTTTTAAAATCGAAGAAAAGGACTGATACTAGAAGCTCTTTGTCTTGTTTATGCGTGATATCGTTGAAATAATCTAACAGACATGTATCACACGACCTGGACCTCAAGAACCCATGCTGTGAGGTCGATATCAGATTGTTACTAAGTAGATGTCGTATTAACTCTGCCTTAACTACATTCTTCATCACTTCTGAAGTTATCTTTATGGGTCGGTAATTTTCAACGTTCGCTGTAGGCCCAGATTTTATTGTGGGGATGATATGTGTAGTCTTCCAGTTAGTAGGGTAGCTTTCAGTGTAGAGTGATATGGTAAATAGTTTAAGAAGAATAACACACAGATCATTGCTTCCATTTTCAGCATGCCAGCTGTGATACCACCTAGTCCTTCGATTTAATAATTCTTCAGAGTAGTAATGCCTTAAAAATCTTATGTACACTAAATTCAACACTGGCGATTTCACAGGAAGTAAGTTGGGTCAGGTGTGATTCGTCTGTTGAGTTTTCATTTGTTAATGTAGCACAAAAATGTTCGCTAAGCAACTCTGCGATACTTTTAGGGTCTTCATACACTTGGTTGTCCTTAATAAATATGCTACCTCCTTTCACTTTGGAGCATTTTAGTTTATTCAAAAGGAGTTTTATTAGTATAGAGGATTCACTGTTCAGCTGAACAGCACGCTTTTCCTGTGCAATCGCTTTTTTGGTACGTATTATCTCTGCCTTAACATATTTCAGTCATCGTTACTAATGAGGAGAAGTCATTACAGTTATGAAGTCTGGAAGCATGTCTTCGAAGACGTTTTCGTATATGACCTGGCATCTATAAGTCCTTAGCAATTCTGGGTCTCCAGGATCCTAAGGGTGCAAATTTATTGAGAATGTTATTTGTGTTGTGATAAAATACATTCATTAGTTCATCAGTATTGTTTACGCTAAAGCAGTCCGTCCAGTCAATGCTTCTGAGATAACTTCGTGAGTTTAACCAATCAATCCTACGAAGTGCAGTGTATCCACATCTTATAGTTGTAGATCCTATATCAAGGCTGCATATGACCATATTATGATCGCTACCTGGGAACGTTTTTCCGACATATACAGTGTGAGGAATGAGATTGCTGGTGAAAACCAAATCCAATGTATTTTTAGTTCTGGTTGGGCCGTTAACATGTTGAGTCCACTTTCCAAGCTCTAAGCATTCAATAAATGATTCGAATCGTCTAGGTGCTTTGATTGGGAACAAAGAGATTTCAGGCATGTTGAAGTCCCCACAAATAGCCTTTCTTGAAACGGTAGGGATGAAACAAACGTGAATACTTCTGACAGTAATGCTAGATCTCCTGTTGGTGCATTAGGCTGACGGTAGACACAGCCGAACAATAAGGAAACGCATTTGAGGTTTCAGAACGATCCACACAGAATGTGGCAGTCTGTTAGTTTCGATATATCACATAGGATGATTTTCGGCTAGAGCGGGCATATATGAGGCATCCTCCCCACCTTTTCCTTGTAACTTATCACTTCGAAATAGATCATAGTTTCCAAGAAATATAGTAACATCAAAAATAGTTTAGGGTATCGTGAATAAAGTAGTTACTATGACCTGCGTGGGTGTGGTATGAGGAGTAAGGGGGGACATGTTTAAGTAAATTACTGAATTTACAGGAGGGGTTGTTAGCTGAGGGGAAAGGGAGAGAATGTTGTCTGTTTGAGATTGGTGAGAGGGGAGTGATTTTATCCTCTGCATGTGGTTTGAAATGAT